>CAXKVY010018544.1:40000-493262 GCA_964058915.1 Tetropium fuscum | reverse complement strand
AATTTTTTTGAAAGGAAATGTGAGCACAATTTTATTTTTTTGGGCAAAAAAATTAAAAAAATTCTGAAGAAAAATAATATCGTGGTTGGTTTGTTGACCCCCTTTTAAAAATATCTCAGGGTTAATAAAATTGTCACAAACTGCCATTTTATTAGTGCCAGTTGTTCGCCAAATTTCATTCGTCTAAATTTTTCTATATCGGAGAAAATAAATAAAAACAATTTTTTTGCCAATTTTAGAGGGCTGTAACTTGGAGGGGAATAGGTTTTGGAAAATAATTTATATGAAAGACCCACCTTAATTTACATATACATACATATATAATATATATATATATATATATATATATATATATATATATATATATATATATATATATATATATATATATATATATATATATATATATATATATATATATATATATATATATATATATATATATATATATATATATATATATATATATATATATATATATATATATATATATATATATATATATATATATATATATATAATATTAGTATATTACTTAATAATAATTATGGTTTTAATGATAATAGCTGTGCAAAAACATTTGATTTGTAAACTTAACAGCGGAAAAGGCAGTTATCTGCGGAAAATAACTTGATATATATGGGACCTTACTAAGAAATATATCAGCAAAAACAGATGCTCCTTTTGAACAATACGAAATTTTAAATGATGTATTGTTTCGTAGGCGGTAAGAGTTGACTATCGGACCATTTGCCTCTGGGTGGTCCGAGGACCAGATTTGATTGACATGTGGCATTTGACAATGTTAAGTATTGTAAAAAGTAAGTCGGCTAGATTATTAATAGTCGGACATTTGTAGGTAAATCGAATTCGTATGCAATAACTAAGTGTTTTAAACTGTATATACATGATAATTTAATCAGGAACACAAAGTTTATCTACTTGTGGTTATATTGTTAGTGAGATAGCTCAATACGGGTATAATCAACAACGTGTGCCCAGAATATTTAATATGTTATTTAATATATTGTAATGGTATGATAATTAAATTTAAAAACTAAATAAAAATAAAATATATCATGGTGTGTTTTATTTAGATAAGAGTGTATTTAACTATATTTAAAACTCTACATATAACATTAGTTCATATAGTTTCACGCAATGTTTTCCATAAAGAGATAAAGATTGAAAAAGTAGGTACCAGAAGAAACGACTAGGTACTATTACTATTCTTTGATTATAAAGGTATTATCAACATTTCTTATACCTACCTATATGCCTATCTACCTACATACCTATTTATTAATTATTCATTGTTTGCATATTAGTATTTAAGTATATTTCGATATGACGATATACATGAATAAGAAATGAGAAATATGTTTTACTGCCATCAGATTAGTAGTGCTCTGATCTTATCTAAAGAACTTAACGTAACTACTGGAAAAAGATAAAGAGAAGAAAATTATTAACTTACAAAGTTGAGCATGCAATCACACATTTATTGTAGTATATATAAACTCTTTATTAATGAAACTTGACCCTTATTTCTTATTTCTATTTCTAGACCCTGTCTATAAATAAAGATAGGTTCATCATCGTCGTCTTCTACATCTGCACTCGAATTGTGTGTCCATTTGTGATAGCGTGAGCAAGAGACCCGCGTCTGTTGCTTGCGTTTTCACAACAAAATTAACATCGGGGCATGCAAGACTTTATGCTGAAAAATAAATTTCAGCTGTGGTCTAAACTGACATGATTTTCTGTGCGATAATTTTTTTAGCTCTATTTGGATTGATGGTAACATCGGTATCATCTACATTTAAGATATCTTCTGCTGTAAACTGATATTTAGTCACATTCTCTTACAATAACTAAAAAAATTGTGACATGACCATTTTGTTAATTCCCGTGGCGTGTGCTTCGACGTCATATCAAGATTTGTTATGGTCAATCGTTTATGAATTAGTAATGGTTTAGTAATTCTTCCATCCATCCTTTCCAGCCGTCTTAGAGACTTTAGTGAACGGGTAGTCACACTTACGCACGGGTAATAACACTGTTTAATTCAAATTAGAAATCAATCATTATAAATAATCTTGTCTTTGTGCTGGTCCAAATAATCGGGTTTCTGTTTATTTTAAATATGAGACTAGTTCTTCCTCCTACTCTACACAAAAAACTGACCTCTTGCTCTATAGTATTTTAAGACTGTCGTTACATTATTATGACGGCATTTTTTTACATAACGGTCTAATGTACTATGGAATACGAGCGAAACTGACGCTTAGTAATACCCCATTTGTTGTAGTAAGCATTTACTGCCAGTTGCATAACAATTCGTTGGTATTCTGACACTATCCGAAAACAAAATCAAAATGTTATTTCTTCTAATTTGTGTAGGTATTTATAGGGCAAAATGAGGTATCAAATGTCCTGCAAAAAGAATGGTGTATATTTTGCAGGACCTTTATAGTTATATTTTTGTATATTATATATATAGGTATATTATATAGGTATATTATATATAGGTATATTATATAGGTAAAGGAATTATTAGGCATACATTAAAGTAAGTTATATACATACATACATACATACATTAAAGTTTCGTTCAAAAGTAATGTCACATAAAGTGTCACTGAAAATGATGAAGTATTAATGTTCTAAATTCTAGTATAAATGATCAGTAAAACAAATCGTCCATCACTCTGAAGATCCTCAATGAAGGTGAAAGAACTTGTACAACTTCTAAGTGATTTGTTTCCGTATATATGATGGGATAATTAGGAAGGGGGGGGGGTAAGAGAGGTAAAACGAAATTTTTTTAAATTACCATAACTTCTCTGAGTAGTTTTTTTATTGCAAAAAAACGCCTAGCGCGCAAAAAAACAATTTGCGCGCTAGGCGGTGAAACAGTGTTTCAGGTATGAGGGAAGGGGGTGGAGGAAATATTTCTTTTGCCAGTAGACATATTTTTTTATATCTTTAATTTTAGCCCAACTAGATCAAAAGCGGATGATTAGGAGATGATTAGGAGGTCGGCTATTATTTATTTTATTATTTTATATTATTTATCCATTAGTCTGGAGCGGCTTAATCAATTTGCATGATATTTGCTGGATATCATCGTCCTGTTGAAATTTAAACCATTTGAGACCCTTGGTTATAACGGAAGTAGGTGCCATCTTTGTTATTTTAAAAGAAATCATATAAATATATATATATATATATATATATATATATATATATATATATATATATATATATATATATGTATATAGGTAGTATATATATATATATATATATATATATATATATATATATATATATATATATATATATATATATATATATATATATATATATGTATATAGGTAGTATATATATATATATATATATATATATATATATATATATATATATATATATATATATATATATATATATATATATATATATATATATATATATATATATATATATATATATATATATATATATATATATATATATATATATATATATATATATATATATATATATATATATATATATATATATATATATATATATATATATATAATTAAATTTTCAAAAAGTTGATGAAACCTAAACCAAAAATATGTAATGTACCCAATACCAAAAGCCAAGCGTTTCTGAAATCTGACTTTTTATAAAAAATTGCTATATGCATGAAGTTGTAAGAATATGAACTTTTTTTCTATACGCGTTCCACAGTTCCACACTTATTTTTTGACACGTAGAAAGAGCAGGATCTGAAGGACCTGTTTGTATATGCATACTGCCTTACTTGATATCCACAAAAACCAAGAAACTTTTTTAACTAATTCTGATTTTCATAATTTTGATACCAGGCGTATGAGCATGATGTACTATTATTCAGCACAGCTGTACGCTAATACGTGGTATACTATTATATGGCTTCCTGTTACTCGTCATATATGATATTACAATATAATATTGCGATTCAGAGTACAACTATGTTTTAACGATATGAAATGTAGTATAAAATGGTATCAATCATGCGCGTTTGTTTCGGCCAAAATATATTGCAATTCACAATTAGAACAAAATGTAACAAATCGTGTGGGAGAAAAAGTTTGGTTACATCAAAGATTACTGAATATATTATATTCAATAAATTTGGTTGTCTTTTATTATTGTTTCATTGTCACAACATGTACAAAATAAGTGTATTAATGATATTGAATTCTGCCATGAGGAAACCTCTTCGATTATATCGACTATTTCATGCTGATAAATAATGTTTTTAAAGCATCAGTTCGATTTAAAAAGACTGATGATGATGAAGATGATGATGAGGTACTTAGTGTAATGCACAGATAGCCGATTTTAGTAATATAACAAACACTAACTATACTAACTGGATTATACGTTAAACATATCCATCGGCAAAGAGATATGCATAAGTACAAGAAAAATTTTAAATGCCAACATAGCAGTTTTAATAAACTTAATACATATTTTTATACATTTAATTAAATTTAGTCATGCTATCTTAATGCTATGAATCATGAATTGGGTAATGGATATCACTTAATTTTTAAATGTATTTTAAATACATATTTGTATAATGCTTAAGTTTTATACCACTTATTTTATAATTTGTGAATTGTTGTTTTTTACGTTTTGACTGTGACATGTTTATTTATAGTTTTTTTAAAGCAATATATTTTTATATTTTATGACTTGCCAGAAAGTGTTTGTGATCTTGGTCAAATAAACTAGTAAAATAATTTGTAGTATATGTAGATATATGTAAATATATAAGAATATAGTATATGTGTTCTGTAAAATGCAGTATAATAAAAAATGGAAAATAAAAAGAAAAATTGTTCCCTTTGATTTTGTGCCTGATCCGAGCCCCCCAATCATCTCCGTACTCCTGCTGCGTAGCAAAAACTTGTGTCCTAGCTCCCCTCCTAATCAACCGATGAGTTAATTGGGCTAGAATTAAAGGTCGAAAGAAAATCTGTCGATTGCCAAAAAAATTATTTCCCCACCCGTTTCACTCATACCGGAAACACCGTTTGAAAATACAGTAAAATCGTCTTTCTTTGCGCACTAGGCGTTTGTGTGCAGCAAAAAAATATTCGCTGTAAATGCCATCATATAGCGTAAAAAGAAAGGAAGAATAAGCCGTTTGACTTTTTAAGATCGGTGAATATTCAGGAAGTTATGAACATTTTAAAAATTTTCGTTTTCCCCCTCGCCCCCCATCCTAATTATCCTTCATAATATCATAATAGCATAGCATAGTAATTCCTTCATAATAGCTCTTCAACAAAAGAAAATCCAACTCCACTCCCGCCCGATGAAAAATCAATTTTATTTTTCTTATTTTCGCAATTAAGATTTGCGATATCTCGGGAAATAATTATCCGATTTCGCTTAACTTTAAATGAGCATGTGAGCAAAAGTTTTTTGTAAACTTTTTCTTGTAAAGTCAAAAACCGCCGCGATGTGCAATAAAATTTCCCCATGCTTTGATCGTTCCCCCCTATCTCCCATCGACACGGTCTGCACAAACGATGCCAAAATAGTAGAAGGACCCGAATTGATAGTTTGGGGAAACTGGTTAAATTTTAGTTGCCTGTTTTTGACATGACAGTTGCCATATTTCTTTCCAGAGCCACTCCACTATAAAGAGCTTATTAATTTACTCTCACAAGTAGGTAGTTACAAGTTACATATTAGGTGAGGGGATGCGAAAAGCGTTATATATATATATATATATATATATATATATATATATATATATATATATATATATATATATATATATATATATATATATATATATATATATATAATATATATATATATATATATATATATATATATATATATATATATATATATATATATATATATATATATATATATATATATATATATATATATATATATATATATATATATATACATACATATATATATATATATATATATATATATATATATATATATATATATATATATATATATATATATATATATATATATATATATATATATATATATATATATATCCGAAGGCTATCCGAAAGAGGTCGATCGTGGTGGCATCTTCGAACTGCCTTTATGGATGGTAAGGAGATTAATTAATCCGGGGTTGGCCTGATGCCAACCGGGGGTGGTTGGCATGAGGGCAATCAAGTGGTGATTCCCCCCGGAACCACATTAGATACCCATCGGTTCAATTCGGACCTTGATGGAGCACAGCCAGCTTCTGTAGAGCTGGTTATACCATTTTAGATACGTAGGTAATTTATATTATAGTGGTCAATAATTATTATTTTCAAATATGCCGAAATCACCTTCTAGTTAGTTGCATTAGGAAAATAAATATTAGGATTATGTAAATATAAATCTATAAATAATATTGACACACATATGTTAAAAGTAAGCAGTGCATTTTTCAAGGCATTTTGATTATAAATAATGCGTAAAAATTTAAAACAGATGTGAATTACGTATGCTGAGCACGTTTCCAGGTGTTGATTCACTGATACAGTTTATATGTATTGACCGCATTACACGAGTTTTGTACACACATCCACACACAGGCTTTTTATATCAAACAGACTATGTGAAAACTTCTGTTTCATGTTCTTCGTTATAAATATTTGCATGCAACAAAATATTCCGGTATCGAGACTTTTCTGTTCTACTGGGTACGCATATTAGATTATTTTTATCATATATATATATATATATATATATATATATATATATATATATATATATATATATATATATATTATATATATATATATATATATATATATATATATATATATATATATATATATATATATATATATATATATATATATATATATATATATATATATATATATATATATATATATATATATATATATTTAAATCGTTACAATATAATATTCCAGAGTTAACCTCTGGAGATATCTAAATTGTTTTTACCTTGCACAAACAATCCTAATACACATGCCGACCACGTCGTGATAATTTCAATTATCGATTAAGTGATTTGGAAGATGGTATCGATTTGGATGGTTGAAACGCTGGTTTAAAAAAAATGTTGTTCGGATTTTAAGCATTATTATAATAATTTTTAGGCAAAGCAAAATAGGACAGAAATAGCCGGTAATTGGAACTAAGTACGCTAAAGTTGATTTTGTGAGGAAACCAAGTTTGTTATGTGTAAAGCATGTTACAAAAATTCCCAATAATCCAAATGTCGGATGACCTTGAAAACCGATAAAAACCGATGCGTGACAAAAGCCACTGCAAATTTCTGGCCTGGGTACGCCTGGTCAGTATAATGCCGTGGACTGAATAGTATATATTATTATGTTACTGTGAAACACCGAAATCCAGTGAATGTCGAGATACACCAGTGATTGCCAACATTCTCTAAGTTGCTTGGCGTATATCAGAAATATCGGTGAAATATCATTATTTCTAACTTACACCGGTGAATGTGGACATTCAGCATGGACGCATGGATTCAGCATGGATTCATGGTGTATGTTGAAAAGACATTTTTTTTAAATAAAGGAAAACAAAAATAAAACTATAGGTAATATTTATTTATTAAAACGACATGGGAAAAGTTTTCCAATAAACTTAAGGAAATTGTTGAACTTAAAACAAACAGTAGCACTTTGCAAATCACGAAACACAACTAAATATAATAAATATATTAAATATATATAATAAATAATGTCAATATAATAAACATACACATATATTTTAATTTTTAAACTGAAATATAAAAAAACAAGAAAATGTATGACATTTTTATTTATTGCAACAACCTAAACTACCATGACACTTCGAATTGGACAAAAAGCCCTTTGCTTTTACAGCTGCATTTAGCCGTCGAACACTTCCTTTTGCAATTGCAACGTGTACAGCCTTGCCCTTCACTCTTCTTTGAATTAACACAATTTAAGCTGCTTCTCTTAGCGACATTTCTTGAATCGAAACCTCATCCATGGAAAGTAACTTTTCTTTACAAATTACGAACTGATTACGGGTGAAAAGCTGTTTGAAGGTACCATTTTTATTTGCTAATTTATTAAAGCCTGAAGCCTCTATTCCAACAACAACCGCTAATACATTTCGAGGATCTGTACGACCACGGTCGACATTAGGGACTTGAATTCTTACGGTATCACCAATTTGGGCCGCAGGAAACTTTTTTTTGACGTTCGTAACGTTTTTGTTGCTTGAAGTAGAAGATTCTCTTTTGCGGCTACTCTCTTTAAAGAAATTAGCTTTTGTTATTCAGCCAGTACTTGAGATGAAGACGTGCTAGGTTGCGGATCAGTCAATGCTTGAGATGAAGACGTGCTAGGTTTCAGCTTCAATGGTATTTTGGTTATCCACGTCGCTTCCATCTGAAATATGGTCATCAATATGGTCATCAATATGGTCACTATCCAAATTTTCTTCAAAAGTGTTAACATAGGCTTCTAACATAGGCTTCTCTCCGCACATTTTCTATTACGGATTTATTTTATTACATTTCATTTATTTTTATTGCATTTATATTAAAGTTTGTGAATGCCAAATTATTTAACCTAGCAATAGACGCAGCTGGATACATACGTCAATAGAATAGGGTACAAAAAAATGTGCATTTTTATTGTTATTGTATTTTTATACCTACATGAAAAGAACTAACTATACCGCAATAATAATTATAATTATGTTAAAAGATATGCAAAAGTAACTAGTCCTAAGTAACGAGTCCTAATCCTGAAAGTAACTAATCGTCACAAGTACTCAAAAGTAACTAAGTTCCCATTACTAAAGACTGAAGAAGCCAAAGCCAACAAACATGATGCAGGAAACGTCCAAAAGGAAGTTACGACCCGTCGTCGTTTCCGACATTCACCGCAGCCCATCTATGTTTGTCGACATACACCGGTGAAAATTCGAATGTATAATAAAATTAATAAACGTTCGGTCTTCCACCAAGGCATTTGGTATTTGTCTACATTCACCGAGGAATGTAGACCTAATAAGTATGCGCCTAATAAGTAAATTTGATCGTTCCGCAGTTTTCGTTCCGCATTATTCACAGCGAATTGTCTTGTGTATTCAACTGTTCGAGTTTATTTGTTCACTTCTGGTTTCTTACGATATTGATGGATTCGAATTTGATGCTGTAGTTGAATTAGGTATTTTATTCCTTGCTGGAATATCGTGACCGCGTGGTAACGTTTGCTGCAACCCATTGCCGTAGTCTGTGTTTTTAGTTTACTTGTAGATATAGGACATAGGACGTTACTGTATCTTGAAAATTAAGGCCTAAATAAAAAAAGTTCAGAAAAGTTATTCATTGTTAGAAAGACATTTAATTTTACATATTTTCTGATTTAATGGCTCGACAGATAAAGAAAACTTGTAGATTGTGCACGTATTTCGCCATAAGTCACTCAACGCTTAGACGTAACAGCGATTGTATTGTAATCCGACATTACTATAGAATACGCGACAATTTTTGCACTACGTTGCATTTGAAGTATACAACTAGTTTTATAATACTATATCTTATAATGCTATATAAAATATTTTGTATAACAAAAATATACCTATATGTAAATAAAAATACACGTTTTAAAATTATGTTTGATAAATCGCACACATTTCCATTGTTTTCTTCAAAAACGGTGTCGACTGTTATTGATTAAATCAAAAAACCGGCTGTCATTCGCGAAAAATAAAATTCACCCCTTCAGTCAAGAATTAAGTCAGTCAGTCAGTCAGTGGCGGAATTAAGTATTGATGGCGGAATTGATGGTCGAAAACTCGGAATTAAGATATGTAAGTGCTACACTGAAAATACAAAAAATTAGAACCTTGTCCAATGAATGTTAAAGTAAAAATTAGATTCATTTTGCGAGGTCATGTACGCGTTACATGGGCGCTATTAGCTGCCATGAGTTGCGTGCAATTTTGAGTCGCGACTGGAAGTAAACTATTGCTAATAAAAAAAGTTGTTCAGAAAAGTGATGTTGTAACAAACTTTTGTAAAGAAAATTTCCCGATACCGTCAGCAAAAAAATATGTTTTATGTAAAAAACTACAGCCCCTTTTTGGAATTATCCAATTATAACTTGTTGTATTGCAAAATTAAAGAATATACCAAGAACGCAAAACACCTTTTTTCCTTCAAAAATATTATTAACTCTTTTTTTATAGAATGAAAAATATAGCTGTTATCCGCGAATAATAAACTTACTCCTGAATTCAAGATTGACGAAAACCTTCGAAGCGTTGTTTACGAAAACTTGGATTGCAGCTTTCTTTTTCAGCGAATAGCAATATTGAAAGCTAATTTTGTTGGATTATACCTATACAGTTATGAATATGTACATTAATGAAAGAAAATTTGAATTTTCTTAATTAAATGTAAATAGAAAATATTTGTTAGCATTGAACAACATTTAAGACAATTGTTTTTAATAAATGCTAGTAATAGTAAGTTATAAAATGTGAAACATTCTCTAGGATACTCTTCGCAGATTCGGTTATTTGTAATGTAATAATTAAAATATACAGTATGACTAGTAACTTTACAGGCAAAACCCGCATCGGAATAAGATCTCAAACAATAATGTAAAAATCATAAATTAAGTGGATATTTAAAAATAATAATAATAAACGTAAAATAGAAACTAATGAATTCGAAATGAATGATATAAGAGTATCAAACACACGGGCTTATACCTTTCTATGTTCATATCGCGGCTATTTTTGAATGGATTGTAATGACACTCGGGTACCTTATGCTGTATGGCCATCTTAATGCAGTAGAAAAGTACGGTCAGAACTGTACGATTTCTTATGATTATGTTTTTGCATTATGTATTGTACTTTGGGAACATTTGATACTGGATTTGGATCAAAAACAATTCTTTTTCTTCGTTTTTCTTTCATCCAAATAGGATTTTTCTACGAATTCTTACATTGATTGAACATGTCGGTCTTAAAGCGTGTTAACAAAATATGCGGCATCCGGACGGAAGCAATGGTACAAAAATGTTTGCTCTCCGATAAAAATTGGCGATTTTAGTTTTTACCCGATCCAATGAAATGTACTTACCTAGTCTTCGACTAGCAATGGAGAGTATAATAATTAAATCATTACAACAGCTAACAAAACAAGAGTGCCATGGCTGTGTATTTTAGCGATTTGAAGTGTGTTTATCGATGTATTCATAACAGAAATTCAGTTTATGGATTCTACACATTTCTGCATAAATTAACAAAAATATACGTCGAGAGCGGACGGGTTGAGTGAGGTCTGGTCATCTTGGAATGCGCCTCATTATCATTAACTTTTCATTAACAAATCCTGTCATTTATAAGGTGCTGTCATATTGGTACCCGTTCATTTTAATTTTTGAGCCAGATACCATGACTACACGATTATCTATTATTTTCATACTAGATATAGGTATATTGCGTATATAATTATTATCATAATTAGATACGATTACAACAAATCAAAATGCCTATATTCGTATGACATTTGGTATATGCAGGTATGCATATGTTTCTGATAAACTTCTTGAGTTTATATGAAAAAACAGGATTCTACCATTCATTTTTGTTTGTATCATATATTCATCATGTACCTATATAATTTTTGTATTCATCTTCTAAATACCTCCATAAGAAGATAAGGTCTCTAAGAGATGGCCACAATGTAAATATTAGAAATAATAAGGGCCTAAATCATCAGATTTATTGCTAAATGATCAAGTTCATATTAATAATTCTCCACTACTAAATTCGTTTTAGTTCTACTCGTGTTTCTAAGTTTCCATTCAACTATTATAGTATATATTCATAGTAGGTACCTACTTTGCCGACATTACGTTAAATTTCATAGTATTTTATTAATTGTATTTTTATCCTACTCTTAGAATATCATCTTCATAGAATAATACCCCAACATAAAATAATACCTTATCCTCTTCATAGAATAATACCCCAACATGTCAAGACCAGTTATAAGTAACTTTAATAGCATTAATTAGTAGTTTTAGTAGGAGTATACATCTCAAGAAGCTATTATTATAGCAAAACAATGGAAAATTTACAAAATGTTTGAAAATAGGAAAAATATTGAGATTATAAAATACGATGCTAATGATGTTTAAAAAATTAACATGCGGCATAAAATTCAAAGTAATTAATTATTTAAAATTGACGTCACAAAGTGAACAGGAATAGGCGGCATGAGGCTGGGCAACAGCCAGTGTTGTTGCAACACAGCAACCCAGTGTTGTTGTTATTGCTTTGTATACATGTTTCCATTTGTGATATACGTAGATGTGCTGTGTATAATCTACAGATTTTAATTGTCGGTGTTTTAACTGTCGGTGTTTTATAAATGGATACCAGTAAATGATGAAAGAATAAAGGCAACATGTAGTATCACAATAATGATATCAAACGGTATTGTTTTTAAAAGGAACAACGAAGAATTACTTTAGTTACATTATGTCCGTAGGGTTGAGTGTATTGATAATATTAGTGTTATAGCTTGAAGAAGCTTCCTCTTTAAAGAGGAAGTAATACAGAAATTGCTTGCGTTGTGAATACTAAAATCATTTGTTGGATCTTATGTAGGTAGGTATAATGATTTTTTCTAAATTTTCGAAATAGGAATTTTTTCGAAAATTTGTATGTATATGTATTTAGGGTGCTATATATAAATAAATAAACGTACTAAACGCACTGCCTCATATAGGCAGTGCATTTTTTGAGTCGGTGCCAGCCAAGGTTAACTAACGTGTTCACTTACAATTGAATATAACTGCCTAAAGCGACACCACAATTACAAATAAACCTAAATTCAAATTTCTAGTCGAATACAATTAGAGATGTAC
This sequence comes from Tetropium fuscum, assembly GCA_964058915.1. Taxonomy (NCBI): domain Eukaryota; kingdom Metazoa; phylum Arthropoda; class Insecta; order Coleoptera; family Cerambycidae; genus Tetropium; species Tetropium fuscum. The sequence continues at coordinate 480,318 of CAXKVY010018544.1, read as the reverse complement.
ACCTAAAGTTTTTCTAATTTTTTTTCATTATGGGGTTGAAAGTAGAAGGTTTTTATATGCATACTTTTAACACCACAGCTGATATTGAATGCAAGTTTCCACACCACTTATGAAGTATTGCTTTCAGCGCCTTACCAATTTTTTAGTGGGTGGTTCGCCAGTAGCCATATTTTCAACAAGAAAAAAAAAAATATATAAAACAGCTAAGTAGCCGTGAAAAATAAACTTTAAAACGGAAAAATAAAATAAATATATATTCCAAAATAGAGGAAAAAATTCACAACAAAAAATAAATATACCAATATTCCTATATTCCAAAATAAAGCAAAACATTCTCAACAAAAAATAAAAACAATAAGACATAAAATAAATCACCTATATCCAAAAATAAAACTAAAAATTATAAATAAAAAATAAAAATACCTTAAACCTTACACCTTAATATGTTAAAATAATTACCTCAAAAACGTGTAATTATTACCACTATATTATATGTCACTATTTAATAATATTATAATCACTAATGTCATTATTTTCAGTCATCTTCCACTTCATCTTCATTGTCGCTATCACCATTTCCAATATTAATCACAATGGGTTATATGGCTTGATCAACCGCCAAATTCACATCCCACATTATCTGTTCCCCTTTCGTCACATGATTAATATATTTCTGCCAATTTTCTGCTGTGACAGTTTCCATTGCTCCTCGAATATGTCTCTACGTCAGTTAATTTAAAGGTCCGATTCACACTCGCCACTTCCCCTTTTACTTGCTCCCAGATCAATTCAATGGGGTTCAATTCGCAGTGATAAGGAGGCAAGGAGGTAATCTCAGCAATGTGACTCCATTCGTCAATTTTCCAGCCTTCAATCGCAGCTTGCCGTGCATTTCACGTTTCCATCCTGCCAGACTCTCTTCACAGTATGTCCTTCGTTGACCCATGTTTCGTCAGTGTATTAAATTTTCCGCCCTTCGTTTCGAAACTTTTTTATTTTTCGAAGATAATCCATCCGCCAAGCAAATATTTCATATCTTTCTATGAGAATACTCTCTATCTTTCTATACTCTGTCTGAATACTCTGAATACTCTGTCTTTCTGTCTTTCTATACGTAAAATTCATGTCTTTAAAATTTTTTGCCAAACTAGCCCTGCGCGTCATTCCAATAAGTTAAAAAGAGATATACTGCCGGCATATCCGACCTTGGGTCTACTAATAGAGTGAGTTTGCCGCTTTTAACTATAAAATTAAATGTTTACGGAATTGCCATAATTAAAGTAGATGAAAATAAGTGTAAAAATAACTAACATCTTGGCCTATAATATATTATTGTATGCACAATAATTCTTTTATGGCATTCATAAATAATATATACAACTTGGAATTTGATATTTTAATTCAATGTTGAGAAATTTGAGAATTACATGTGGCAACTGCGGTTTATCCTATGCGCGGTCAGTTAACTACACATACTTATTAGAAGTACCGTATGCTATTTCGTTATATGTTTTAAACCTTGGCTGGTTCCGGCTCCAAAAATAACAATAATTGTATATTACTAATAAATTGATTGTACTGGCCTAATAAATTGTAAGTAAGAATGGATAACGTAATTATTTTGAACTTTTTAGTGCAGTTTTTTCGAATATATTTTTTAAGTAGGTTTTCTTTTTTTGTTAAAAATATTTTTGTCCGATAGAGTTCAGCAACATGGAAGAGTCAATTCTTGGTAAACTGTCAATCTGTGTTTGTAGAAACCCCAGCTCCATTGTTCCAGCTGACACAAAAAAAACGAGAGTAACAAACGAACGAAAAATGCAACGTCAACTCAAATTAGCCGCTTAGCAACAACTAACTGAACTAACAGCAAGATTCGTTCGCATGGTGGCCAATATTCTTAGCTAAAGATGTGACCTCGATAGGAGGGGGCCGAGCGGTACCATCCCTAATATCATCTATGTAGGCGGAAACCGCCTCGTAAGGGGTAGGCCGCTCATGACCCTCCCCACAAATGTGATCAGGGTCACGTGAAGTTACGCAACCTCACCCGGTCCTGGCTGATGGGCCCCACCGGCAGAGCCTTGCTTCTGGCGCTCTTGACTTTCTTCGCCGGTGTGTGTCGTGTCGGGTATAGTTCGCTTGGTGACGTCCCGATGACGTCCCGCGTTTTTGATCATGTGGCGACGTGGGCGTGTTAGCGCGATAAAAACAATTAATTATCTAGTATATTTTTTGGCATTATAAAAAATATTATTGCTGATGATTTTTAAATATTGGATAAAATACGTTGCTGATGTTTCAAGTCATTTGTAAATAAATGCAAATACTCCATTGTCATGCACAAAACAAAAATATTGTGAAAATCTTCAAATTAAACTGAAGTGTTTTTTGTTATGAAATGACATGGATTTTCATTATGTAAAGGCCAGCTCTATCAATTACATAAAGCACGTTAATGAATTACCTTACTTAATTACTAGTAAATATAACCATTTTAGATATAATTCCCAGGAACTCCTTCACCTGAAGATGGTAGGTACATAAAAAAATCAACACATTTAATTAACTGGTTGATAAAAACTGTTGTGGTACTGTATAAATAGGCAAAATCCACGGACCTAAAAATAATTGTAACAGTAATTAAAAGATCATTAGTACTTAACTACAAATTATTGTAAGTACCTAACTAAAATACGAGTACTTATAATAGACTGAAAACTAACTAGCAGGTAGGTAGTTGACAAATTATAATATTCTTTATATTTGAATTCAACTGCAGTTCCTTGTCCTGTTGTTTGTAGATAATGTAAATATACGTGTTTAAGATAAACAATTGTTAATCTCTGGTCCTTCAAGAAGAAATTACAAAGATGTGGTACAGCGGTACAACTAGTGAATTGTAACAAATTCACTAGTTGTACGATTGTTTATTTACGCAATACCGTTAAAGGTATATTAAAGTAATTTACTCCTTTCTCGATAATTGATATGCCAGTACACATTTGATATTCTTGTTTAAATAGTAATATATTTCCTTTTACTGTTTTCCCACATTCTGCTTTGCCATAAACAAAAAAAACATTACTGTTTTGTCCTTCTACGGAACGATATTGCCCTTTTTTTGGATAAGTTAAGGTGGACATAAAATTCAATTTGTTACCGAACTGGCATTGCTAACGTTGTAAAACAGTTAATAGTATTACTTTTTAGACACCAGAGTCGTTTAATATTTCATAAAGCCTTTGCGCCTTTCGTCAGAGAAAAAATATCATTGAATTCGATGGTTCGTTATAGATACAAACACCACCTTTTTAAGTTGCATTATACATGAATCGATTATTGTCGTACAATTTTATGTGATCGCGAAATACCTATACCTCCTATAACAGTTGAGTTTCTTTTCTTTTATGATGCCTACTTACTTACATTCTTTCTGCACCTGTCTTAACAATATATTTTATCTTTGTCCATATAAAATATATCAAAATAAGTTAACAAATTTTTATATATTTTTTGTTATATTAGGTATTTAATATAATATCACACCAACGTATGATATATTGATTTACAATTATTGAGATAGGAAATGGTATATATATATATATATATATATATATATATATATATATATATATATATATATATATATATATATATATATATATATAAATATATATATGTATATATATATATATATATATATATATATATATATATATATATATATATATATATATATATATATATATATATATATATATATATATATATATATATATAACGTTGTAAAACAGTTAATAGTATTACTTTTTAGACACCAGAGTCGTTTAATATTTCATAAAGCCTTTGCGCCTTTCGTCAGAGAAAAAATTACATTGAATTCGATGGTTCGTTATAGATACAAACACCACCTTTTTAAGTTGCATTATACATGAATCGATTATTGTCGTACAATATATATATATATATATATATATATATATATATATATATATATATATATATATATATATATATATATATATATATATATATATATATATATATATATATATATATATATATATATACCATTTCCTATCTCAATAATTGTAAATCAATACATCGTACGTTGGTGTGATATTATATTAAATACCTAATATAACAAAAAATATATAAAAATTTGTTCACTTAACGCAACGCAATATATATATATATATATATATATATATATATATATATATATATATATATATATATATATATATATATATATATATATATATATATATATATATATCTAAAATTGTACTTAAAAAATATGGGAGAATAAAAAGTATTTGATAATACATTAAAAAAGGTGATTTTACAAATTAAAAGCATCTATCTAAAGTGTGGGTGTCAGAACAGAAAATCGCGTGTGGGTGCCAGACACTTATTAACATTACGTATGTTAAGGGCTGTTTTGCACCCACACGCGACTCTAATGTTTCTGGTAGTAACATTTTAATATTCCTTATACAGTGTAAACTCTTTATAACGTCGTTCGTTATAACAAAAAACTCCATATAACATTGAAATTTGTTTGCTTACCAATTTGATTGGCTTACCTCAAAACACATATATTAATACACTTTCTATAGCGCAACAGCTCTTCTCTATTACGAAGAAATATTTATGTGTTGACGAAATAGTTTGTATGGTACGGGCGATTGAAAAGGGGGAAGGAGAAGTGATGTTGGAAGAGGCTTAAGCAAAGTTAACAGACTATATGTGTTTGGAATAATTTAATTAGGTACCTATTGAAATATATAAAATAAAAAAGTATTGTAATTGATGAAATTTGGTTATTTTTCTTTCTTCCCTTCATATAACGAACACTCTTTATAACGAAATAAAATGCTCGGTATCTTGAGATAAAGAGTTTACATTGTATTACAAAAAGACCACTCAAGTGTATTCTGTACTGTACTGTATTCACCACTCAAGTGGCAAAAAGTATCTTAATTGCAACTCTTCTTCATTTCATGACTTTTAAAGGAGCGCCCTCAGCAAAGCGACTTGGAGGGAATTTACTCATGGCCATATTCCTGTTTCTCATGTTCGATATAATAAGAAAAATTCACAGTTCTTGCATCTTACGCAAGTATTGCAGGCGTATTGAAAATACCAGACACAACTGGTAAAAATTTCTTAAGTAAAAATTTCTTACTACTGGATAGGGCTGGAACCTTGGCATCATCCGGAGACGATTAAAACTAATCTTAAACTACAAAATCTACCATATTTATACTATTTTCATGGTGACGTCACTAATGATATCACCGTGAAATTTACGCGTGACTAATCACGCTTCAATGATCGGTTGCTAAGCAACGCGTAAAGCGGGGTATACGGTATAGGTACCTTGTCGCTATTCATACTACTTTTACATTTTACAATTTCTATGCTCTTAAATGAATCCAACTGTCTATTGGTCACATTTGTAACTAATCTTAAATTACTAATATCTAGAAGGTTTATATATTCTTCTATTACTTCTTTTCTATAGTTGTTTAATTCGAGTAAATCCTCAAGATAGTCCAAGGTCTGTGGAATTGGTACACACGAAAATAATGAACAAACAAAAAAAAACTTTGTATGAAACAAAATTGCTTCCGTTTCAATGACAAGTTCTATGAACAACATGAAGGAACCGCAATGGGTAACTGTTTATCGCCTTTCATTGCTAATGTCTTCATGAGTCGATTTGAAACTGAAGCAAAAGAAGAATTCTGAGGTATGTGGATGACATTTTTGCCGTGTTTGACACTAAGATTGCGGATGTAGAAAACTTCATTTCCAAATTAAATACGTCATAAAACATCACTGCAAATGTTGGAGTATTAATATTTTAAATTCAAGTATGGATGATCAATGAAATAAATCGTATACTGCTCTGAAGATCCTCAAGAAAGGTGAAAGAACTTGTACAACTTCTAAGTGGTTCGTTTTCGTGTGTATAGTGGTTCATTTCCGTATGTGTGTCCAGATATAGCACTGGTAAGTGTGTTTTCCTTCTTATTCGTCTATTTGCTTATTTCTATGTAATGAAATGCTACCAACCCAAGATTACTTTTCACAAAATAAATATGAATAGCAAAGAATTTCAAAGCTAATATACATATATATATATATATATATATATATATATATATATATATATATATATATATATATATATATATATATATATATATATATATATATATATATATATATATATATATATATAAAAAATATACCAGTACGATCAGATATATCCCTAATGACTCTCACCACTGCAATCAACATAAAATGGCAAGTTTTAATTTTCTTGTCCATCGTTTACTAAGTTTCACTCTTAGTAATGAGAGGTTTGAGAAAGAAAAAGTATTAATTAAAGATATAGCTGTGAGTAATGGTTATCCTAGAGATATAGTTGAAAAACTAATTAGGAAGCGTAAATTTAAGGACACACTTCGTAATTCTACGACCTTTGAAAAGGATATAGAGACTCCAAAATATGTATCCATCCCGTACGAACCCCGGTTTACTCGTGGTTTGAGTAAGGTCTTCAAAAACGTGGGTATAACAGCGACTCATTCGTCGAGTAATAAATTACAACAACTTTTAGACAATCCAAAGGATAAAATTGTTCCAAATGAAAGGTCTGGGATTTACGATGACCTAGTTGTAATGATTGTGATCGAAAATATGTTGGACAAATGAGACGATCAATTAACACCAGATTTAAAGAGCATATGGCTCATCTAAAATATGGAAGAACAGATAAGTCTACTGTTGCACAACATGCTTTTGACAACAATCATAGAATAGATGTTAGTAATTTAAGATTAGTTAGAAATATGACCAATAATAGACAGTTGGATGAATTTGAGAGCATAGAAATTGTAAAATGTAAAAGTAGTATGAATAGCGACAAGGGACCTATACCGTATACCCCGCTTTACGCGTTGCTTAGCAACCGATCATTGAAGCGTGATTAGTCACGCGTAAATTTCACGGTTTTAATCACAAATTAGTTTTAATCGTCTCCGGATGATGCCAACTTGGTTGGCGAAACGCGCGTCGAGCGAAGTGAAAGTGTTTTGGTGTTTGTGGAAACTACTCCGAGTGTTAAAAATTTCGTATTTTTATTCAATTAAAAATAAAACGCAGTTGTGTTACGATTTTTTGTCTGAAGGCCTTATCGTTTTAAACGGGTTATCTTGCATGGGGTGGTCAAAAATTACAGTCTCATTTTTTTTGTTTTCGAATTAAATTTTGAAATTATTTATAAAAGAATTCTTTAAAAAAGTTTATGTTTGCCTAAAAATAGTGATGGCTTTGTCAAAAATTGTGTTGTATATACAGGGTGGTTAAGAGTTACAAAATCTTAAAATTTGGTAAGAGTAAACTTTGTGATTTTTGATCACCCCGTATAAAACATAATTGTGGCAAAATCATCATTGGTTTTTTATACGTGGTGATCAAAACGTACAAACTTACTTACCGAATTTTAAGATATTGTAATTTTTGACCACCCCGTATAATAAACAATTTTTGTCGACATTACTTTAGGCAAGGAAAAACTTTTATAAATAATAGCGATTCCCGAGAACTAAACATTTTTTGAGATTTTGTAATTCGTGACCACCCCGTATAAAAAATATGATTTATGTCGACGTCATTACTATTTTTTGGGCAAATAAAAACTTTTATAAATAATAGCATTTTTCCGAAAACTAAACATTTTTTGAGATTTCGTAATTTGTGATCACCCAGTATAAAAAACATGATTTTTGTCGACGTCATTACTATTTTTTGGGCAAGTAAAATTAACGGAATTACAACTTATACTCGAACAGTTTTGATATTTCAGGTAAAACTAATATTCATAAGATTAATAATTTCAGCTTTTCAGGCAGCTTTCACGATCGGGAGTGATGCAATGAATGCTGACAGGTGACGGCTTGGTGACACAGTCACACAGTCTACTGGATAGGGCTGGAACCTTTGATGTAATTATAACTCTCTGAGTAGTTTCCACAAACACCAAAACACTTTCACTTCGCTCGACGCGCGTTTCGCCAACCAAGTTGGCATCATCCGGAGACGATTAAAACTGATTTTATTTTACTTAATTAGATACACCGCAACCAAGTAAACTATGTTGTTGTGTAGACTATATATGATGCATGGTTGTATATTTACTAGACATTAGGTACTGTTTGTTTTCTTACACGAAGAATATATTTCTGATGAGAACTTGGGCTAGGCACATAGAAATCTAATACTTACTTGCATTAACCGGTGTGAAGTTAGCAGCCAAAATGCCGGTAACTCCCGAACGACCATGGGCTTGCACAGATAGCGTCTAATGAATATAATTAATAATATCTGACTCAAAATTACAAATTTGAGATAAACAATTGGTAGGATAAGTAACTAATAAAGCATTAAACAGATAGACAAAAAAGGTAGATAAAAAAATAATTTCGAATTGACATTATAGATAAAAACTTTAGATAAAAAATTATAATTTCGAATTGACAGTTTTGGTAATACTTTCAGCAATTTATTAACTACATGTTAGAAACAAGTATGACATAATAATATCTAACGATTTTCGAAAGTTTGGTAAAAGAAAAACATTAGAAGGACGCAACGAACTGAGGGATCAAAACATAGCAGCGCAAACTAGAAACATTTAGCTGCCGTCGAAAGGATTGAAAATGAGGAAAAATTAGGAAAATCCGTAATTTCAACTTGAAGAAAATCGGGTGCCACAATTAAGGACATTAGAAATATAGCAGCGCATAAAATAATCATTTACTTGCCGCCTAAGTAGTTGAAAATGAAGAAAAATTAGGAAAATCAGTATTCCGACTTGATATAATAAGTGTGCCACAATTAAACCTCTCGAACAATTACACTGACGGTATTAGAAATGTATTAGCATGAAATGCATTTAGCTGCCGGCGAAAGGAATGGAAATAAGAAAAAACAATAATTTTGGCTTGAAGAAAATGGGGTGCAACCAAAATTTTTCAAGAGTTTTGGAAAATTACACTGATAAATATAGCAGCGCAAACATCTAAAGCGTTGAAAATGAGGAAAATGTCGAAAGTAATTTCGACCTGAAGATAATCAGGTGCCACGATACTTATACTCAGGACACTAAAAATATAGCAGCGCAAAATATAATTATTTAGCTATCGTCTAAGGGGTTGAAAATGAGGAAAAATTAGGAATAACAGTAATTCTATTTAAAAAAAATCGGGTGTTACAATTAAGCCTCTTGGAAAATTACACTGATGGCATTAGAAATATAGCAGCGCAAAAGAGAATAATTTAGCTGCCGTCGAAGGGGTTGAAGTTGAAAATGAGGATAAATAAAGAATATGTATCAGTAATTTAGACCTTGTAAATAATCACTTAGCTGCCGTCTAAGGGATTGAAAATGAGTAAACATTAGAAAAACTAGTAAGCTCGACCAGAACGCAATCAGGTGACACAATTAAATACCTAGGAACATTGCGCTGAGGACATTAGAAATATAGCAGCGCAAACGAGATTAATTTAGCTGCTGTCGAAGAGGTTAAAAATGATAAAAACATTAGTAAAATCCGTAATTTCGACGAAGAAAATCGGGAGCCACAATTAGATCCATTGAAAAAATATAATGAGGACATTAGAAATATAGCAGTGCAAAAGAGAATCAATTAGCTACCACGTCTAAGGGGTTGAAATGTGAAAAAATGAGGAAAAGCAGCATCCGACTTGAAGAAGAAAGGGTGCCACAATTAGACCTTTTGGAAAATTACACTGAGGGCATTACAAATAAAGCAGATCAAACGAGAATTTAGCTGTTGTCGAAGGGATTGAAAATGAGAATCAATAAGGAAAATCAGTAATTTCGATCTGAAGATGATTATGTTCGGGTGCCATAAATGAAATCAATGTAAAATTAAAATTACACTGGCGGAATTAAAAATATGCGCAAAACAGAATCATTTAGCTGCCACCGAGGAAATGAGGAAAATCAGAAATTTCGGCTTTCTCTCCAATACTTTAATAAGTAACTTTCCAAGGGATTTAATCGTGACATAAGGAAAACCGACTTCAGGTAAAAAGTTTTCCGATTTTTTCCCCATTTTCAACCCCTTCGACGGCAGCTAAACGATTCTTTTTTGCACTGCTATTCTTCTAATGCTCTCAGTGTAATTCTCCATTAGATAGTGTTAATTATGTCACCCGGTGGAGATATTTTCCTCATTTTTTACCCCATTATTCACTTGTGCGCTGCTATATTTCCAGTGTAATTTTTCAAGGGGTTTAATTGTGATGTGATACCCAATTTTTCAGGTTTAGGTTCAGGTTTTCAGATTTTCTTAAATTTCTTTCATTTTTAACCCCTTAGAAGCTAAATGATTCTTGTTTGCACTGCTGTATTTCTAATGACTCAGTGTAATTTTTCAAGGGATCTAATTGTGGCACTCTATTGTCTTCAGGTCAAAGTTGCTGTTTTTTCTTATTTTCCTCATTTTGAGCTCCTGCGACGCCACCTAAATGAATCTCGTTTGCGCTGCTATATGTCTATGTCCTTAGTGCAATTTTCCTAGGGATTTCATTGTGGCACCCCCTTTGTGAACCTTCAGGCCAAAATTACTAATTTCTTCAATGTTTACTCATGTTCAACCCCTTCTGCAGCAGATAAATGATTTTATTTTGCGCAGATATAACTCCGGCAGTGTAATTTTCTAAAAGGTTTAATTATGACATCCGATTATTTTCAGGTCGAAAGTAGGTACTGATTTCCTTATTTTTCCTAATTTTCAACCCCTTAGATGGGAGCTCAATGATTCTATTTTGCGCTGCAATATTTCTAATATCTGCAGTATAATTCTTCAATTTTCCTCTAATTTTCCTCATTTTTCACCCCTTAGACGACAGCTAAGTGATTCTCGTTTACGCTGCTATATATCTAATGTCCAAAGTACAATTATCAAAGAGGTTTAATTGTGGCACCCAATTTTCCTCAAGGCGAAATTAGTGATTTTCCTCATTTCCAACCCCTTTGAGACGGCAGCTAAATGATTCTATTTTGCGTTGCTATATTTCTAATGCCAGTACTGTAATTTCCCATGGGGTTTAATTGTGGCATCCTTTTTTCTTCATGTTAGACCACCAATAAGTTTCGTTTGACCATCTTATGTTTTCCAGTTAAAGACAAAATAAATGTTTTGCTGAATAAAGTTCACGCAGCTCCAAAAATTTTGCAAAGTTGAATTATTCATAGCATAATCGTTTTACCATGTAAGACCATTAATTATTTTCGTTTGACCACTCTTAGAAGAATAGTTATTGAAGAAAAACGATTTTTTTGAAAAAAATCTACAAGGGTGAGTTTACGGGTATTAAAATAAAGGGGTGAGTTTTAAGCAGTTGCTGACATTCCGCATTGTTAGACGAACCCCAGGTTCTGGGAAACCACGCTCTGGGAAAGTTTGGGGTGCAATTAAATGTTAAAAAAATACATTTTTCGCTGGGGCAGTCAATGTTTATGATAATGAGACCTTATATTTTTCACAGGATAGAGCATTATAAGACTAGGAGAGACTACCCCTTAGTTTTGTTAGACCAACCTTAAAAAAAAGTAATTGGGAAAAAAGTAATTTTTTAAAAACATATTAATCGGGGCTAGCTTCACATGTCGCTAAAACATAAGGTGATGTATTGATGTATTTTTGGGTTTGAAAACATAACGGATCGTTTGACCACCTCTCAAAAACGTTTGACCACCCCTTAGATTTGTTAGGCTACCTTTTCGGAAAACTTGGGGCTCAATTAAATGTTAATAATATTTTTCACTGGTGCTAAATCAATGTTTATGATACAGACATCTTATATTTTCCATAGGATAGAGCAACGTAAGACAAGGACAGACCACCTCTTAGTTTTGTTAGACCACCCTTAGAAAAAGTGATTGCGAAAAAAGCCATTTTTTTATGAAACCATCAATCGGGGCTAACTTCACATGTCGCTAAAATACAAGGGGATATGTTTTTGGATATGGAGTGGAAACATTACGGATCGTTTGACCACCTCTCAAAAACGTTTGACCACCCTTTAGATTTGTTAGACCACCCTCTCAGAAAATTTGGGTCGCAATTAAATATAAAAAAATACATTTCTCCCTGGAGCTAAGTCAATTTTTATAATAATGATATCTTCTATTTTCCACAGGATAGAGCATCGTAAGACTAGGAAAGACCCCTTAGTTTCCTAACCACCCCTTAGTTCCGTTAGACCTTTTGTGATGTCACCTTAGAAAAAAAGTGATGGCGAAAAAAGAATTTTTAAAAAAATCATCAATCGGGGCTAACCTCACATATCGCTAAAACATAAGGGTTTTATGGGTTGTGTTTGGATGCAATTAAAGGTACAATTAAAGGTTGAAAAAATACATTTTTCCCGGGGGCTAAGTCAATTTTCATCATAATGACATATTATCTTTTCCCGGGGATAAAGCATCGTAAGACGAAGAAAGATCACCCGTTAGCTTCGTTAGACCACCCTTAAAAAAAGTAATAGAGAAAAAGCACTTTTAAAAAAAAATAATATTTTTCTAGGAGTGGTCCAATGAAACTAAGGGATGGTCTTTCCTAGTCTTACAATGTTCTCTCCTGTGGAAAATATAATATGTCATTATCGTAAACATTGACTTAGCCCCAGCGAAAACTGTATTCTTTAACATTTAATTGCGCCCCAAATTTTCCGAGAGGGTGGTCTAACAAAACTGAAGGGTGAACAAACGTTTTTGAGACGTGGTCAAACGGTCAGCAATGTATCCAACCCCAAAAATATATATCCCTTTATATTTAAGCGACATATGAAGTTTGAAGCGACGATTGATAATTTTGTAAAAAAATTGTTTCTTTCGCAATTACTTTTTTTTAAAGGGTGGTCTAACCAAACTAAGGAGTGGTCAAATGAAACTAGTTGGTGGTCTAACGATGGTCAAACGAATCAGCATCTTCCCCTCCCTGTCCGTCATTTTTCGGGGCCAACTTCACGGACATTCAAATTTGTAATTTTTAGTCAGATATATTCATTATATTTATTAGACGGTATCTACGCAGGCCTGGTCGTCCGGTGTTTTCGGCATTTTGTCTGGTAATTAATATTACTGCTATTTAATATCAACACTAAAATTTGATGTAGGAAGCCTTCTTGTAATTCTTGTATTAGTAATCCATCGCAAGACATCATTCTGAAACATAAAGATCACATTAGTTCACGAAGATTCCTCGTATTGAAAAGTTATACCTAAAACCGATACATCTAAACTAATAAAAACTACCATACCATATATTGTCCCTTATTATCTATTAAGCAATAATTAGATTTTGACACAAATTATTAAAATAAATGTTTAAGGGAATTGGTAGACATTAGCAGTAAATAATAAATGGTAGAAATAAAATAGATATGAACAATGGCAGGAATGTAGAAATATTAACATATTCAGCTAATTACAGAGGGACGCGTGCTGGGTAGTGTTCGAGGTTTGGTTCTGGTTTAGTATAGTGGGGCCGAGGAGGCCACAAAAACCACAGGGGTCTGGTGGAACCACCACAGGAGGGCCCGTGTGGTTCGGTTTCTAATTAACCTGATCGATTGCAGTGCACAGCGCATTATGCAACTGCACTGTAAATCACAGTGTTGTTTACTCCTTATTTTCACTGTATATGTCCATGGCTAATGTGAATTCTACACTCAATTTTATATATGCAAGGACTTCGAATCGTAAGATAATAATTTAAAAATGTTCCGATTTGATAAGTGAGATGATATTTGAATTAATTGAAATGGCAAATAAAATACTCCAAATAGTAAAATACTCCAAAAGTTTGAATATTTAAACATCATATTTTTGCCACTCGCAAATTATTGCCAGGCCGCAGATTAGAGGTACAGACATGCAGATTCCTGTCATATGAGTAGTTGTTACTACGTACTGGTAGTTGGAATATATTTTATTATAGTAATAAATATGTAGGTACTCATGTGTTAGCGTTGTCGGTCGACTGTCAGCGGAGTATAAACACGTATCAACATCAACTCTCCTCTGTATTCCTATCATGACTTTAGGAAGTCAAAACTGGGGCAGGAGATGGTTTTAGTAGACTGGTTTTGTAAAAGTATCAGTAAATGATCGTTGGAATTTATATAAGTGGCATTTATTAAAACCTCATTAATTTTTTATATCATAAAACAAAATTTAATATCTTATATGCCTAAGCCTACAATCATATTCCAGATTGTGTGCTCTCTTAATAGCTGACTGATTATCTACATGTATTGGCATAGGACAATAAATAGAAGAAATTATAAATTTCGATACAATTTTTCTTAACCAAAGACTTTCAGTAACAGCAAGAGAAAGTGCTATGTACTTTGGTTCTGTGGATTATATTGATAATACCTGTTGCTTTTTGCTTACACAGAGAATGGCAAAATTAAAGAATTTAAAATATAACCATAGTAGATTTCCGGTCAAAAATATTACCACCCTAATTATAGCCACTGATAAAATCTACATTAGATACATTTTCAAACACCAACTTTAATATAATGCAAAATTCTTTTTTATGGTATTAGCAAATTTTCGTTTGCTTTATCCTGAAAACGACTCAAGATGTTTACCGTAATAGGCACATAAATTAGGGCGAGTGCCTAACACAACACACAACAGACCACCAACAATTTGCCTGCCTTCATCATAACTGGGATTTTTCAATAAATTTAAATCAAAATTAATATCCATTGATATGTTTATTGAATCACAATCAAACATTCCATATTTTAGGAGCCTAGCTTTTAAATATTGAGCTTGATCCAATTGAGTATAACCGTCTGCGTCTTTAAGATTTTGAACTAGGTATGTACTCTTATGCCTAGATAATTTTTAACAAGTCCTAAATCTTTCAGATACAAATTTTCATTCAAAATCAGCTTCAACCTATTAATCTGTTTTTAATCAATGCCCATTATTAAAAGATCATCAACATATAGCAGTGCGTATAGCAGTACTTTAAACTGTTTTTAATTTTAAAGTATAAATAAATTATAACATCTACATCTACATAACAAGTATAACAACAAATAATGCTGGTCTGTATGCGCAGACCTATGCAGATGATTTGGTCATTATATGCAGTGGAACCAGGGACAACTTGCGTGGCCCTATGGCTAGGGCCATACGCATAGTTGAAAACTAGTGCCAAACAGCTGACCCAAAAAAACTCAGCTATGCTGTTTAGCAAAAAGAGGAACCAAGAAAATCGACCAGAGATTACTCTCTCTAGTGTGGTCCTCAAGTACCATCAGACGGTCAAATATCTGCGTGTTCACCTTGGTACTAAACTTGACATGTACATATATCCTGTAAAATCAGGAAAGCAACATATGAACTGTGTGTGTGCAGGTGGCAGTCGGGGCCTTAATCCCAAGATGCTCCACTCGCTCTACTGTACCATCGCCAGACCCATATTAATTTACGGGGCCATCATGTGGTAGCCCTGTGTTGATAGGAACTCGACGAAGTGGATAGGGTCCAGAGACTTGCGTGTTTGTGACTAACTGGGTCATTGAGAACGGCTCCCACCAGAGCTCTGGAGGTGCTATTAAATATCATACCACTGCAAATATTTATCAAATTGAAGCCATGCGTGCTGTATAAGCTGGACCAACGTACGCTGGACCAACTACAGGCGTGCTCTTTCGGGCACTCTCACTTGTGGACCTGGTGATCATATTTCCACTAAACAGCATTCCTCGAACTTTCTGGAGATCAGTTGGCCAAATTGGGCACATTAGAGATACACCTTAAAGGTTTCTTTAGGCCTGAACCCTTTGTATGGATGCTAAAAAACTCATATCTGGAACTCATATCTGCTCCCAAGGCTGGGAGGGCTTGACATCTGCTGGAGCTAAGTAGATGCAATCTAAGAACTGTGACTGGCATACTGACGGATAACTGCCACTTAAGGCGACACCTTTATATAATGGGTCTTGTGGAAGACCCTGAGTGTAGGGGTTGCCTGGAAGATTAGGAGATAGTGGGGCATGTTCTGATGAATTGCCCCGCTTTTCTGCATACACGTATGAGACACCTGGAACAACTTATACTGGTACCCAGGGCCATTAGAGAGCTATGTCCTAGCTGTCTAGTCGGCTTTATTAAGTCAAATAACATAGCTCTCGTAAGGCGGGACGTGACGGCCGCATATTGAGGCCTATGCGTCACAAGGGATTTAGACCCCCGCCAGTCTAAATCTAATATTTTCGAATTTCACAAAATTGTTTTGCTTCATTACTCTATCAAACTTTATATACCAACTTTGGGGTCTTTTTAAGGCCATATATCGACTCTTAATTTGCATACTATTATTATTTTTACCAGGCAATGACACATATACCTTATCTGAAATATATCCATATAAAAAAGCGCTTTAAACATCCATTTGAAAGATTGACAATCATCACTTATACCTATAACTAACAATATTCTAAAAGAAGTTTAGACAAAGGGGCATTCATATCATCAAAATCATCATTAAACACCTGCTGAAAATCACGCGCCACAATTCTTGGTTTATATTGCCCGTCAGTTTTAACACGAAACACCCACTTGGTATCTACTATGTTTTTGTTCTCTGGCCACGGGACTTCTTCCCATGTCTGAATTTTCCATAATACATCCAATTCCTTTTGCATGACACTTATACAGTTACCAGCGTCTTTCAACTGTATTTGGAATACAGCTTTGTCAAATGATTTTGGTCAGCTACAAAAAAAATTCACTTAATTCTTCATCCTACTCGGTTTCTCGATATTTCTGCCTCTTCTGTTTCACTATTCATATTCGTATTATTAAGACTTTCTTTACCACTATGAGTCTTTAGGCAATCTCAGTCTCGTCTTGGTCCGCATTTCCTTCAATTTCTCTATTGGTCTGATCATCGAGGTCTGTTTCGGGTTCAATATCCAATGAAACTGTTTCTTGTTTGGTCTCTATTTCTTCAATCTCAGTAGCCAATTCATTATCTGGCACAAATAATATATCTCTGTATGTATATCTTTGTATGTATTTCAACCTGATTTCTTTCAGGTAAGTATACTCTGCATCCCTTCATCTTATCACTGTAACCAACTAAAATTTCTAACTTGCCAAGTCCAATTTGAGTTTTTTAAGGAATATAAATAGATACCTTGTAAAGTATTGTATTTGACTACGTTTCAACTGTTTCAACTACGTTAGAAATGTCCTTTCATGCATAATTTCTTTACCCTTTCCTATTTCCTTTCTACTATTTTATTATATATATATATATATATATATATATATATATATATATATATATATATATATATATATATATATATATATATATATATATATATATATATATATATATATATATATATATATATATAATTCTAATCCGTTTTCGGTTCGGAGAGTTTTAACTTTCCATCAAGTATGAGTTTGACTAAACTGCATATATATTCAGATTCTCTATTCTGTCTCAAAAAATACTCTATCCTAATGTTGAGAAATCGTCCTTCAACAGTAAAAAATATATGGTCCGCCTATTGTCTCAGTCACGAGGGGCCCACATAGGTCAACATGAACAATTTTACCTACATTATTTGTTTTCGATTCACTATTTCTATTTCACTATTCACTTCGATTCACTATTTCAAGTAAACAATGTTTACAAAACAGTTTCACTTGGTTCTCCTTATAAACGATATCGTTTCTCCTGAATCACAGATCTAAAAATCACAGCATTTAATTCAGTTTTTATATAACTTGTCCCGTTCCAGCAGTCTACAATAACCTTTCCCATACCCGATACTTTTAAATAGGAACCATCACCCAATTTAACTGTTTTTAATAATGTCTCATACATACTGTCAAAGTACCTAATATTAAAACACATGTGATCCCTCGCTTCGCTCTCCATGTACCAGTCGTTATTATTAAAACTTGACAGCCCAGCAAAAGCTACTTCTTCGCTGCTAGCACCGACAATAATAAAGCCATTTGATTAGTTACCATTCGACTTAGTTTTATCAGTATCTCGCTTATTTTTAACCAACACACATTTGTAGTATGTCCCTGTTTCTTGAAATATGCGCGTACATTTTCAAAGCCCACTTTGACACTCGGAGTAGTTTCCACAAACACCAAAACACTTTCACTTCGCTCGACGCGCGTTTCGCCAACCAAGTTAGCATCATCCGGAGACGATTAAAACTAATCTTAAACTAAAAATCTACCCTATTTATACTATTTATGGTGAAATCATTAGTCACGCTTCAATTATTAGTTGCTAAGCAACGCGTAAAGCGGGCTATATGGTATAGGTCCCTTGTCGATATTCATACTACTTTTACATTTTACAATTTCTATGCTCTCAAATGCATCCAACTGTCTATTATTGGTCACATTTCTGACTAATCTTAAATTACTAATATCTATTCTATGATTGTTGTCAAAAGAATGTTTTGCAACACTAGACTTATCTGTTCTTCCATATTTTAGATAAGCCATATGTTCTTTAAATCTGGTGTTAATTGGTGGTCGTCTCGTTTGTCCAACATATTTTCGATCACAATCATTACAACTAATTTCGTAAATCCCAGACCTTTGAAACCCAGACAAATCATTTGGAACAATTTTATCCTTTGGATTGTCTAAAAGTTGTTGTAATTTATTACTCGATGAATGAATCGCTGTTATACCCACGTTTTTGAAGACCTTACTCAAACCACGAGTAAACCGGGGTTCGTAAGGGATGGATACATACTTTGGAGTCTCTATATCCTTTTGAAAGGTCGTAGAATTACGAAGTGTGTCCTTAAATGTACGCTTCCTAATTAATTTTTCAACTATATCTCTAGGATAACCATTACTCACCGCGATATCTTTAATTAATACTTTTTCTTTTTCAAACCTCTCATTACTGAGAGGGAAACTTAGTAAACGATGGACAAGAAAACTAAAACTTGCCATTTTATGTTGATAGCAGTGGTGAGAGTCATTAGGGATATATCTGATCGTACTGGTATCTTTTCTATATATATCAAATTCTAACCTATCGTCACTATTTTTAATTACTAATACATCTAAAAATGGAGGTTTTCCATTATTTCCTAGTTCATATGTAAACTTTACAGAAGTGAAACGACTATTTAATTTGGAAATGAAGTTTTCTACATCCGCAATCTTAGTGTCAAACACGGCAAAAATGTCACCCACATACCTTAGCCAAATCCTAGGAAAATACTCGAATTCTTCTTTTGCTTCAGTTTCAAATCGACTCATGAAGACATCAGCAATGAAAGGCGATAAACAGTTACCCATTGCGGTTCCTTCATGTTGTTCATAGAACTTGTCATTGAAACGGAAGCAATTTTGTTTCATACAAAGTTTTGTAAGGTTTATATATTCTTCTATTACTTCTTTTCTATAGTTGTTTAATTCGAGTAAATCCTCAAGATAGTCCAAGGTCTGTGGAATTGGTACACTCGGAAATAATGAACAAACATCAAAGGAAATCAAAATTTCACCCTCTTGCAATTGAATATTCTTGACCTTATCAATGAAATCATTCGAATTTTTTACTGAAAAACTAGGCTGTGCAATGGGCAAACTTTCAAATTCCTTAGTCAACCATTTTGAAAAGTGGTAAGTCGGAGATCCAATAGACGATACTATTGGACGCACCGACTTCCCTGGCTTATGAATTTTTGGTAGGCAATACAATCTAGATACAGTAGGGTTAGATACACGTAACCTATTCTTAACGGGTGGAGTAATAAGGTTGTTACATGATTTGAGGACATTTTTTATTTCACTGGTCATTCGTGGTAAAGGGTTTCTAGTAAGTTCTTTATAAGGACCATTACTAATTAGGTCCGTTCATAATAGTCATCTTTATCTAAAATAACAACCTTATTACCTTTATCTGCTTTTAAATAAAAACAATCTTTCTCGCGCAATCTTTTGATAATCTTTCTAGGATTCTTTGAGCATGACTTTCTATTGTCTACGTTATCCATTATATTTTTAGAAATTTGGTTCCTGCAAGCCACTCTGACGAGACCCTTGGATGAATCAGGCAGATATCGAATTGAACTTTCAATCCCTGCCACGACATCATCCAAAATCTCATCAGAAGGGGCTACAGCAAATTTTAAACCCTTGTTTAGAAGGTCAAGTTCATCTTTATCAAAAGAGTGTGACGAGTGATTTTCCACAATGTTAACGACCTTCCGAGGAACATTTTGTGACGTAATTTAGAACAGACACTCATAACACCCGACTTCCATTCTTCCTTGACACACTTGTGTTTTGTATACTTTTAGTTGCAGCCAAAACCATAACATTATCTCCCTGCATAATACGTTCCTCCTCAATCAGGAGTCTTAAGGATTATTTCTTCAGTATCTGCTTGTCAACAGCTGCCTCTCCCCAAGCAGAACCGAAGTGCTTAAAACCGTCTGGTAAGGACATCAGTATTTTGTCATGACCATTTATTTCTTCACCTAATTGCTTTAGATTGTCTTTCGTTTTCTCAAATTTTGAAATAAACTCAGCAATGCTCCAATTTCAGAGCTCCAAACTAAAAAACTTTTGCAATATTAAATGTAAACCTACTTGGGACTTTTGCTCGTATACAGATACTAACTTTTCCCGCATTTCAGTTGAGGTTTTACATGAAAGTATGTGGGTTATGGATTTTTCATTCCTACTAGTTACCAGTTTACGAGTATTATTTGTGCCTTGCGTCTGTTGAATTCCATTTATCTCACTAGTTGTAGCTTCAGGTTTTGGTGTCATCCTAAACACGGATGTAATAAACTATTTTCTGCAACTTAGCAATGTATTTAATGAAGTCAAAAGGTTTTATCTTACAAAGAACACACATTAACAACTTGTTGGTATATAACGTACCTATGGTGCCATTTTCACTAACTACCACAACTACCAACCATTGAACTTCTATAAAGCAACTAAAATACAATATTATTATGTAGGTATACTACAATCACAGATATTTTCATTGTTCTTAACATAGAATATAGTCAATTTTAAACAACTATATTCGAAATATTGGCTATATTAGTTTTTAATATTGGTTTCATGTGGATGTTCTAATCTCTCAGAATCTCTCCTTATTAGTAACACCAAATAGATTGCCAACTGCAGCGTGTGTTAAAATATATCACTAATAAATAATTCACTGGAAATCCTGGATAATAATTCACTGGAAACCCTGGATAATAATTCACGAGGGACCTTTTTTCTTTTGTATCTCTTTTCTCTGTTCAGTTTCCAACTAAATATATTGAGTTGCAAATTTAGGGTCCACAAACTTTAATATGTTGACCTTCTATCGTCTGTATTATCTGGTAAATGTCAAATTTATAAACCGTATCAGAACAGTTGGGAAATTAAATGGAATTTGAAGACGAAACAGTTATCAAGAAAGGCAAAGATAAGATTATACAAGATAATTTAGATCTATACTGCACCCGAAACATCAGTGACCAGGAAATTACAGAACCAATTTCTTTATTGGAAACCCAATATGTTAGCAGAATTCTAGGATAATATATACACGCCACAAAGGAAAGGAGAACTAGTAATAGTAATAAATGATATTGTTTATTCGAGAAGACAATAGTACTTAGATATTGTTCCTATATTGTTATTGGTCAGAAAATATAATGCAAATAAATTTTTGCTTATACGAAGATGCTGAAGCAGTCGACTAGCAGCTGCAAGGAATTTGCAGCAAATTTGATATAGTATTTTGAGACAGACGTGAAAACATTGGACCACTATTACTTTTGTCAACGGTTAGTAAGATTTTAAGCAGTGAAAAATAATGAACTGATAATAATCATAATAATATCTCTACCCCTCATTTGAACTGCAGTTAGCCCAGAAGTCAGAGACTTGTGCGGGGCAGAGGGCGGCATATTATTATTATTTCTCGAGCCGCATGTGCGACCAGGATCGACTTAGGTTGGTAAATTCTAACCACCATTCAGTGCAGGAATGAAGGAAAGCTGGAAAACCTCCTGGAAAAAACCTGGAAAATTTATTTCGCACGAGTGCGGGGTATCGAATACCTACACACTGCTGATAGGTGATCGAGTCGAGAGCTAACGCACCAACCGCTAGACCACCGTCCCCGATAACCGCCCCCAATACTGTAACACTTCATATTAGTGAAATTCGGATTGTTATTTATGATATGTACAAAAGAAGTAAGTACATAATATTATATTATATTAAACTTTTACAATAGGTACCGGGTGTTCTTCTGTATTTTGACAAGGGGAAACACTGTCATCCTGTAGATATAAAAAAATTAAATGGAGAGGTTGCAGGGTCTTATCGAAGGTACTTTTTCACGCTATTAATGTTTGAAAATTGCCAATAGCAACAGACAAAGATAACCTCAATTTTTATAAATAAGACAACTTGTATATTGTGATATCAGTCGATAGCCCTTTATTTGGTGATTTCAAAAATATATACATATACATGTCCAACATTTTGCCTTTGGGTTATTGAGATATTAAATGTCAAACTGGCTGACATTATATATTTTTGAATTCAGCAAATAAAGGGCTGATGTCACAATATACAAGATGTTCCACTTAAAAAAAATGGGTTATGTTTGTAGCTCTGTTGCTGTTGCCAATTTTGAAACATTAATAGCCTAAAAAAGAACCTTCGATAAGACCCTACAACCTCACCGTTCGATTTTTTATTTCTACAGTATAACAGTGTTTCTCCTTGTAAAAATATAGAAGGACACCCGGTACATCAATCTGTCCTCGAACTTAATTTTATTTCATTCACAAATATAATAAATGTGTACATCTGGAGGGGTTAAATATAAATAAGTAACACAGTAAGATACAAAATAATGTTTTTATTAAAATAATTTGACCACCGATTTGACATAATAAATGATTTATTATGATAAATGAAGCAGTTACACAATCATCTCTTAAGAAAATGGGTCATAAAAAAGTAATATTTTATTTAATTTGTGTTAAAGAAATATGTAGTAAGTGTTAAAGAAATTTCATTTGTATTTTGAGGTTATTGTGGACTAAACAAATTCTAATTTGTTTAGTCAAGTCTGTCACACTGTAGTAAATATTAAAGAAATTTCATTTGTATTTTGAGGTTATTGTGGACTAAACAAATTCTTATTTGTTTAGTCCACAATAACCTCAAAATACAAATGAAATTTCTTTAATATTTACTACAGTGTGACAGACTTGGCAACAATGTTATCTGGTCAGTTGATAACGTGCAATAAGTTAAAAATACCAGAACCAATCTTAGATGTTATATTCATCGTAAGCATTACAAGGGATGATTGAATCATATAATTTAGCAATTCCTAAATAATATTAAGAAGGTATCCCAAAGTGTTGTTGTTATAATTTGATAACAAGCCATAATATATCCGTTAATCAAGATGATACAAATATGAATCAGAAAAGATGGATCATGAGTGTCATGTCAATTTTTTTTTACTTTTTACAAATTGGTGAAAAATGGTGAAACAATTTGTAAATAAATTTTGATAGTAAAAAAACATTTTTGTTTTCAAAAATGCTTTTATTGAAAAGCTCTAAAAAGAAGAAAATAAACTTTACAGTAATTAAAACCCATCAATTTATTATGAGTTCACAATTAATATGATATAAAAGTTTGTCGCGAGATTTTATTTAATAAAAAAAAATTTCTTAGAATTATGTACCTACTTATGTCAATATCAAGTTGCATATTATATTCTTGTTTATCTATACAGTTAAATCTCGCGATAAACTTTTATATCATATAAATTGTGTAACGTAATAAATTGATGGGTTTAAATTAATTTAAAGTTTATTTTCTTCTTTTTAGGGCTTTTCAATAAAAGCTTCTTTTTAAAAATGTTCTTCTACTATTAATTTATTTTTCATTTTTTAGTTATCGCTGGAGATGTTTCTAAGTCTGTTAATTTCATTTAATGCGTCATTGTTGCATGGTCGTTTGATTGTTAATTTAGTAGGTAATTCAGTGTAGTTATTCAATAAGGAGACCTAGATTTGACTCTAATACTTCTCTTGACTCTAATACCTCTACTTATTTCAGCTTGAAGCTTACTTGTGCCTAACGAAACATAGTTTCGGGTTTGTTTTAGAGCTTTCCTTCTCTTAACAGATTGTAAACCAATGCTATTATTGACGCCCGTCTCAACAAATTACACAAGTCGTAGTATGTTGCCAGCCAAGGCATACTTTTAAAATTCAGTTGCAAGATTTGACAGTTCAGTTGAAATTCGACCTTCATTTGATATTCATATCATGAGGGTGTATAAAAAAACACAGTCCACCATCTTTGGGAGTCCGCCATATTGGATTTAGAGTGACGTAATTTTATTTTCGTATTCTTCTCAGCAAACGTGTCATTTAATTCCCATATCATGGAAGTGCATAAAAAATAACTAAACCGCCATATTAGGCGGTCCACCATATTGGATTTAGAATGACGTTACTTATCTAACCATGCATTGTCATCCAAACTAAATGTGTGTACAAAATTTCAACTCAATCGGTTGTGGTTAAGTGCTTTAAAATTCAGTTGCATGATTTGACCCGAACAAACATAGGTACATAGATACATAGATACATACATACATAGTAAGTAAAATAAAAGCTTGTAAAAAATCATTGATATAGGTGAAGAAAATGTTTTTTGTATTTTTTCGACCTCCGATAAATTTTCGACAAAGGCGATGATGTATGTATGTTTGCATATATGTTTAGTTTTTATTATGTAAAGTGGTAATGGAGTTTGAAATTATGAAACAACAATCGTTATGGGCATTGCAATTTGCGATCATTCCGTACAATGTATTATTTCAATTCAATGTTTTGTTCATATTTTTTACACTTCAACATACTAACTATCACTAACTCATTACTAACACTAACAATTAATTTAATTTAAAAAATAATAAAATTACAAAAATAAAAAAATATCGCTCCGAAAATATTTGCCCCACCCCACCCCCAATCGATAACCCTTACATTTGCAAAACAATTAAGAGCAAAGTTGTAGCGTTCGAAGCCACAACTCTAAAATCCTCTACTCCGGTACCATCGTTCCTGTCGTAAATTTATCGAGAGCTGAGAAAATAGAAAAACTTTTGCACCTTTTCGCCTTCCCCCATCCTCTCCGCGGGACTTAAACGTATTCAAAAATCAGTGAGACAGGTAAGAGATTTTTTTTTGTACCTATTTAATATTTTATCAATATGTGGGGGAAATTGTAAAAAAGATTTTTTTAAAATTATTATTGTCATTTGTATAATTGTTTAATATCTACTTAAATACTATATTTACATCATTGTTTAAGTAGGTAGGTATACATCGGTGATTTATTACCAGTGTTCCATTAAATTTCATCTGTAGGTACTATGTAGAGCACAGGGCTCTACCGGCTCTATCACGTAGAGCACAATTTATTGTGGCAGGCATGACTTATTGAATTTTAATTTTGAGCAAATACCTGGGTAGTGTAATATTTATAAATCATTATAATTTCTAATTTCCTTTATGCTTAACAAATGACAAATAATAAATATTTTTTGAAGATCAAATCCCACTCAAGCTAACGAGTTTATGGTCTCAGACAGGTCTTGTATTTATTATAATAAGATGAGGAGGATCGTGTTGTCTGAAATTCCGCGTATTATTTATGGTTTCTGTAGCGTTTCAATTTATCCATCGCGCCGGATGGAATGCTGGTCGAGACGGTCGGCCGTGCGACGTTTGGTGGGCGTGTGGAAGCCGCCTAATAATGAGGATACTTATTAGATTAGTGTAATTACCACTCCTGAAGAAATATTGACTGAAGAAAGGGCGTTGCTGATAACTCATAAATGATGGGTTACTTGAAGATTTAACCGATTTCGCTAGCTGCATACCTCCTACTGTATGTGTGCTAATACCTACCTAATACCTATTAGAAATTTTAGGTTAATCCGGATATTCCAAATTTTGTCAGGCAACATTTTCTGAATGTTTTTTAACAATATTTTGATTGGAAAATGATTGGTCATTAAAAAATTCTAAATATGCAGAGATCGAGAATTTTTCAGGCCTTTAGGCAACGTGAAATTATTTTAATAATAATTATAGGTAGTTACTTACTAATTTATTCTAAAATACTGTAGTTCCAGTACAATTGTTGCTAAATTTGACGGTATACAAAAGTTAGAGGTAGTTTTTCTAGAACTAAGGGCATGGAAAATTCGCGAGAAGAAGGTGGAGCGATTTTCGCGTCCAAATTATTTCTTAGAAACACCTGATAATATTAGAAAGAAAATTATTCTCGAATTAAGGGACTTTCCTCTCCCATTAATCACAACACGATGTCTGAAAATCATGTCTCGGCAGGGAATTGAGGGAATCGCTTAATTTTCGAATAATAATTCATGGAAATCAGATTATCGTGCAATAATAATATTATCCGATACAAAAATCTTATTCTTGTTCGAGTTTCAGTCACTGATAAAACTATCTGTAACTTTTGAATACATTTATACGTCGAATTTAGCTAACCGGTCCAATTTCAAATGCCTTGAAATATAATTTTGGCTGTTTATACAGTGTGTTAATTGATGCGAGGGATTTTAAGAGGTCTTTCAAATAATTTTTTCCCAAATCCCCTTCCCCTTCAATTTACAGCCCTCTAAAGTTGGGGTAAAAAAATTGTTTTTATTTATTTACTCCACTATGGAAGAATTTAGAAGAATGAAATTTGGCGGGCAACTTTCATTAATAAAATTAAATTACAGTTGGCGACGGCTTTTGTAACCCTGAGATATTGTTACAAGGAGGTAAAAAAAATCAACACCTATAATATTTGAAAAGGGGAATATCAATAAATGCAAATTATCAGGGGAGCAATTTTAAAGTTGAACACAAATTAAAAGGGTTCCGCTTTTAATTTGTGTTCAATCCGTGTTTGATTTTGTAAATAGAATATAGTAGCTTATGCAGCTGATGTTTGAAATGTGGAAACTATTAAAAAATTTCCGTCAATTTTAGACTTAGAATGGACAAAAAGTCATACAAATATAATATGTAATATAAAGAAAGAGGAACTTTTATGGTCCGTTCAAATGTGCGTGGAAAACATTGTCGATTGATGCTGCTCCAGTAATTTTTACATACTTGGAATAATTCAATTTTTTTATACCATTAGAGAAATGAAATTATAGCAACGTGGCACTTCAGTCGTGAAACCATCTACGACAATTCTAACACGATAAGAGAATGAGCTATCGTGGAACATTGCATTGCATTCCTCTTGGCTGGACGTCGGCGTCGGTTCTTTAACAGGTAAAACCGTACTCAATTCGCTCATAAATAAATATTTTACTCATCTATGGACGTCAATAAATTAAATTTTCTGATGATTTTTAGCATTGAGCCAATAGAAGTAGTATGGAAGCGACGTAGTCGTTGACACATGGCACAATTTGTAAACGACTACGTTGCTTTTTGCAAACGGCTACTTCTGCAAAATATTGTACATATCATACAATGTCCCTAATTTGGTGGCATTGAAGGGTAAGTTTCGTGGATACGTCGGTCAATTTTCCAAACCTTTTTCTCTTTTTTCTCTGACCTTCAGGAATGTAGATACTATGGTCTTTTTCAGCTATCTTGACGTGTACGTCATTATAATTTTTCGATGTTACTGGTCAACATCGACGTGTTTCGTTTTCATCGATGATTAACTTTATTCAATCATCGACACTGTCAACACCAAGTACTTCAATCAAGTGCAGAACATTATTTTTATTGCTGCCTGCTAAGCGGGTGTTGACGCTATTGAAAAGATAATTTAATAATTTGTAAATGACTATAAATTAACGTAAAAAGGTGTATTTAATAAAACAAGTGAACTATTTAATAGAAGTACTAGAAAGGAAAAATATATGATATTCATTAAATATCCTGATCATCATCGTCATTATCATAATTTTCAGATCTTGAACCCCATTAATAATTAATGGTTCAACCTCATCGTAACGTACTTCACGTTCCCAATTTTTGTTTACAATGTCTTCTACATATCTAACACAATTTTCCCAATTATCTGGAGTAATTTGATCCAAAGCTTTTTGCCACATCTCTAAAACTTCTTTGTCTCCGTAACCAACTTGATCCATTTCTTAAAAGAATTTTGGTGCATTGAATCATGGTAGTCCGCCGACTTTGACTTGGTAGAAAAAATTAATGAAGCATTTTCTATGATTCCACACTTAGTTCCAGCATGTAGTACAATAAAACCCTTACAGTTTCTGTGTGGCCCGTTTTACAACTTTTTGCACTGATATCTTGCCACGTTCTTATAAATCGCAAAAATCCATGTTTCATCAAGGTACACAAATTGCGTCGGATATCCCCTTATAATTTCGTCAGATATCTTCGGAAAAAAGATATTCTCTTACTTGCCCTCTAAGGTTGCTCACAAAGGAAATGTCTGTTATTTTCCTCCGTAAAAGAAAAGCCAATATTCTTTAAAATACGCCACAGACTCGTGTCCGAAACATCTAAGATATCCTTTTGCTTCACTATTTCATTCGCTGTTTTAATTATTATATATTTTTCTCTTCTTTCATAGTATACACAATGGTACGAATTTCTGATTTCATTCCATCATGAACATCATTCGTTTTCAACTTACGTCTGTTGGGTGTTTCTCCTGGGGTACTAAGAGGTTTACCAGATGTCGACTCTTACTTATACCGGTTATGCTTCTTAAACTTATTTTTAATGTATCAGCAACTCTCCAATGGACGGAAGATGGCGTCAAGGGTCCATTATTTTCTTTTTCGTTCTTGAAGTAGGTGAAGTAGGTTGAAGTAGTCTAGGAGGTTTATTATGAATTGTCGGCTCTGTTTTTCAATGGTACAGTTAGTTAAAAGTATATTAATATGTAGAACTGTCAGTGTGACTAAATTTTACTTCTAAAATAATAAATTGTTTACATTAACTTTTACATTAATTGTTAACATTTTCAGTGGCACTGTTTACTGTTTCCGAAAAATCTAAGTAAGACCTGCGTTAGTGTTTAATATGGCCGAAATTGTATTGTACTATACGAGACGTTGGTCGTTTATTACATCAACATACGTCGCGTGCTGATGCTTCTAGAAATTAACAAAAAAACAAGAAACGTAACACTTTCACACAACTACGTAACACAATTGATGCATACACACACCAAGGTTGCTGAAAAAGACTATGTCACTCTCAATAGAGTTAATTTTCAAGCTTCTTTCTTCAATCAGCTTCTTATATTTCCTTTCCTTGTCCCTATTCATCCGATAGCAAGAAATAATTATTGTGGTTTGTGGTCTTTAATGCATTGCAATTTTGCTGCCTGGTAAAGTTATAGTCAAGCGGTGTAAAAATTAGATAGCTTAAATTAAGGGTAAAAAAAACATAAAATTTAATATTACTAAAATACGTTTTAAATACATGGAAAAAATACTAACTTGTAGTTTACACTGTCTATATTCAGATCCCATAATGAATTCATCAGTCAGAATTCATAACTACACGTAATTAATTATCTTTGTCACATTCAACATATTGGAGCAAAAAACTTTTATTTTCCCGGAGCGCTTTTTTAAAGATATACCGGTTCGGGAACAATCTTGTTTGAAGCATAAGGCTTACGAGCAACGAATAAGCGCCAGTACTTTCGAATGTCAAGTAGTTCGTATGTTTGTGAATTTTCGACGAGACAATAGAAAGTGTAAAAACGAGACATTCAGCGGCAAAAAACGAGACTCCTCAAAACCACAATGCCTAAGGTTTATCAAAAAAAAGAAGCGTCCTTACGATGAATCAGATATTGTTGAAGCTTTAAATCTATTTAAATAGATTCGTTCCATTTAAAATAGAACGCTTTCTTTACGGGAAGCTGCTAACTTTTTATAATTGATAAATCTGTTCTTAGTCGACGTCGAACCAGTACCATTACGAAATAAGGGAGGAAACTTCTTTCACACCGGAAATAGAAATATATTTAAGCACTAAAATTAAGATGATGGCGAAGTGGGGCTTCGCTCTCACAAAAAATGAAATATTGGATACTGTTCAAACATACGTAAGGTAGCAGGTAAGGTAGCTACGTAAGGTACCCTTACATTATATATGGCTTTTACAAGAGACTCGAGCAGACAATTCAGGATCAGACTTTAACAGATAAGCCAACGCATATTTGAAATCTGGACGAGAGCAATTTTTCAGTGGACCCTAATAGTATTAAATGTGTAGCGGAAAAGGGCCAGAAGGTTCATAGTAACATTGAGGGTTCAGGAAAGGAAAATACCACCGTTATGCCATGTATTTCGGCAGGCAGGGGGAATTTTACTTCCACCACTAATAATTTTTCAAGTTGCACATTTATGGAAACGTAGGTGTCTAATTTCTACATCAATATTTTAATGTACCTGTTCAATCTATCAATAAATTCAAATGATCTGCCAAATAAATTGTATGCATGGTTGCAATTTTTCAAGAATTGTTCCGCAAATTCTACCATTTGGGTTCTGTAAGACCTCTTCTTGTTATAATGAACGGACACGTATCACATCTAGACAAGGGGACAATTGAATTAGCCTTGCAGCAAAATGTCACATTATTGAAGCTTTCCCCATGCACCACTGACCTACAGCCACTTGATAAATGTTGCTTCGGTCCACTGAAACTCAAATGGAACAATGAGCTGATAGAATGGCAGAGGTTAAACCAGAGAAAATTAATAAAGAACGAATTTTGTGATTTGATTTGCAAGATATGGCATGACGGATTATCCGAGCATGTCATAAAATCATCTTTTGAGAAAATGGGAGTATATCCTTGAAATAAAAATTGATACCCCGTGCATCGTTAGGATCCGATAAAACTAAAAAAAATACGAAGAACATAATACGGTCAAACACGTGATAGATACTTTTGAATACACAGAAAACCAAGACATCGTTGAGGAACAGTTACCTGCTTTAGAAAGGTAATAGTAGTAGATCCACACTTCTTCATATGGAAAATGGCCCTCGGTGAAAATATCGATGCTGATCAAATGCCCGAGGTCCAAAAACGCGATCCGAAAGAGCGGGAGGGGTGGGGAGCTCTTCATGTACGGAAAATGACCCTCGGTGAAAATGTCCCATATTCCAGGATATTATGCAAACATAGATGCTGATCAAAAGTCTCCATGCGCCCGAGGTCCGAAAACGCAATCCGAAGATATGAAATTTGTCTCATTTTTACATTTTTATTTTTATTTAGTAGATGCAGTCGCGAGCAGTTGTAAGTAAACAGATGCGGAAAACACACGCATTGTAATTATTTTAATGCTGGGTGGTCTTTA
The DNA here is from genome assembly GCA_964058915.1 of Tetropium fuscum. NCBI lineage: Eukaryota > Metazoa > Arthropoda > Insecta > Coleoptera > Cerambycidae > Tetropium > Tetropium fuscum. The sequence goes on along the minus strand of CAXKVY010018544.1, from coordinate 448,757 downwards.
AGTGCTATTGCCAACCTCTTCCAAGTTAGCAAAAGTTGCATATTTAAATTGAAAAGAAAATGTTTGCAAGGTGAGGATTTAGCATACCATCATGGATGGGAGCTGCAAGGAGAAACAATTTGATTCAAGATGAAAAAATCATAAATCGGTTAAGAACAAACCTCTTGGATACAGCTGCAACAGTTTATCCTTATTATCATGGTGCGCAGATTCCTGCTTCCTTGTGGATAGCTAGACGCCGAATGAAACAGAGAGATATACATAATTGCAGCTGCTAAAAGCCTTGCTAATCTGAACGCAACAAAAAAGCAAGGCTGCTTTTTTCCAACAATCACGTTGACAGAGATGAAGATTTCTGGTCTAATTTTCTCCGACAAAAAATGTTTAAGTCATGCCACGATGGGTCACTTCGTGTGTATATACTAAGAAATTGGCGGTACGAAGAACGGTATACCAAGTCAGTTAATAGTAGCGGTTTCCTGTTAAAATATGTGGGCTTGGATAGGCGCGGCCAGTCCAGGAGTCTGCTGGCATATGAAAGAAAGGCTAAATGGCGAACATTATAGACATTTGCTGCAATGTTTTGCAGCCGATAAAACATTATAACATAATGTTTTATGTTATCATCGGTGCAGCAAGTGAATCCAAGCAATTTTACCTCCCAACAGGACAATTGTCCAATTCACAACTGCAGATTAGTGCGGGACTGGTTCTTGGACAACATCATTCAAGTTTTGCCTTGATCATCCAGAAGTCCCGATCTATTTCCTATTGAAAACGTTTGGGGACGATTGGTAAAGGAAATTCATGTCAGAAATTTTCACTCGCAAAACAGGGAATACCTTTTTTGGTGTTTTATACCGTTTCAGAAAATGTGGATGCAGATTAATGTCGCAAGCTCATTCTAGCCAAATAATTGCTAGCAATGGAGCCCCTATTAAACATTGATTTTAAAATAAAGTGTTAATTGATTTAATTTGTTTGTTTATTTTATGTTTTATAATTATAATCTAGACATTGAAACGTTGTCAGATCGTCAAGAAATTCATTTCTAAAATGACAAGAAAATATTTAGAGGGGTTGTTTACTTTCAACTGCTCGCGAGTGTAGTAGGGCGGTAAAAATTTCATTTTTCTAGTACTTAATTTTCTTCTTTCATTTGTGATACATTTCCATTTTATATTTTCCTATTTATTTTCCTTTTTATATTATAAGTAAAATAATACATAATGCACGTACGTAAACCTACATATTAATGTATATATCACAATATCAGATATATATCTAACAGGTCTCAAAATGCTAATGGCAAACATTATTTAAAAAGGGGTCCGTCTGGTATTACCTACACCCAGTGAATGAAGTAGACAATATATAGTATGTATATTCATTGAGGGACAAGTTTTCAAACATATTTTTAACATATGACAGTGTTGTTAACCATCTGAGGCTTAGGAATGTCGCCTGGCGTCTGGGCAAGTCTTAACGACATCATCACCGCTATCTAGCGACAATCAAAATTATTAAGGTTCCTGATGTGAATAAAATGTGAATCCATCCCCTGCATTTTCTTAGATAGGAACATGAATATGATATTATTTGTAGTTACTATTATCGTTACGTCTATATTTTTATTTACGACTTAAGTTCAGCGTCATAACATTGTCACATTAGGATTAGGAATGTGTTTGATAATTTTCCTCGGAATAATGTCAAGCGTGAATGAGATGTTCCTTGTTTCATACAGTTCTTGAAAGGTTTCGTAGATTCTGAGAATAAGAATAAGTAGATACTTACCTTTAGGATAGGTACCTATTATCTTAAACTAATAAAACCATATTAATTTAATCAGATATTATTTATATTCTACCTCCTGTGTCGCTCATTCACCATCATAATAAATATTTATATGGATAACTTATCATATATCAAATAAACACATTATAAAGAAAGTAATTTATCAGAATAATATTTACATTATATGAAGGTTTTTTAGGTAATGCCGCAATAAAGTAAGCTTTTCCTGATGAGATGTTGAGAATCCGCCACCATACGCCGCGCCACACTAAATGGTACTAAATGAAATGAAGTATCTAAAAACTGAAAATAAAAAAAAAATAAAGAAAGAAGACAATGGCTATAGGTACATAAGTTAACCAAATGGACCCACATTGGCCAAGTACCTCTTACGGTATTTGGTCCTAAATTAGAATATTTTATTAATATAAATAACAAATTACTGTTTACTGAAATATTATAGATATTCGATAGGTATTATAAAGAGTAGGTCAAAGAGTAGTCTATAACTGAGAAAAGTATAGATAAGATATATTTTAGCCCGTATATATTTAGCCTGTATATTTTAGCCTGTAGGTATGTTTTAGCTTGTATATATTTATAATCCTTATTGTTTTTGTTTTTCTATGCTGACTAGCATTAATATTAATTTATAACATATTTTTATTTGCAATTAAATTTGTTCTTATTCGAAAAATGTATTTTTGATGTTTCAGTCTTTTTGTTAGTATAAGGTAATTCCGGGAGTGTTGCCCCATCGGTATAGACACCCCGTTTTCATATTTCGCGCCTAAACTAAAATTACGCACGATGCTCCCTAGCCACTAGCCACTCTTCAGCTATGCCAAACTACTCGACGGCACGCAGAAATATGAGTCCCACCGCCTGACTAGTCCTGGCGATGTACTCGCTTCCGCGAGTTCATTGCCAAATTGTTAATGAGACTAAAATCAGTCAGCAAAGTAACAAATAGTGTTATAAATAGTTATAAATAGTAAAAAAGTACTTATGTAATCGTTATTTACATTCCAAGCTTACTTTTAGGTGCGAGGTGTATTTAAATAGCCGAGGCGAGGGGTGGCGAAGCGTAGCCGAGGCTATTTGAATACCTTCGAGCATCTAAAAGGGCTTTTGCACCGTGTAATGTATTAAACTTTTCATTCGTCTCTGGATTTTATAATATAAAACACAATTTAAACCTAGCATGTTTTACTTTCTGACCTAGCATGCTTTACTTTCTCTTTGGCTATGCCTAAAATAGAAAATTGTACTTTCGTAGGGGGGAGAATGAAAAATAATAATTAGTATGCATGGCAACTAAATATCGATACATTTTGACAAGAAGAGTTTACTAACAACAAAATTTATTGAAACACAAAGTACATACAGATACAGAATATTAATCACTCTCCATAGGTAATTAAATTAAAATTATACCGATATTTTCCACAAAATCAGCAGGAACTTTTATAACTTGTCAAACTTTGTTTAATTATGGTGTGTGGGTGTTTATTGACATAGCAACCAGCCGTCCAAAAACAACCGCCATTAACTACGATGTCTAATGTGTTTCTATTGAACTTAACAACACTAAAAAGGCTTATGGAAATGAGTTACAAAATAATGGTTATTTAATTATTTAAGCGATTACAGTACTACTGATGACAACTTATAATGTGCACACAAAATTCATTGATTATAAGTACATACCTATACTAACAAATTAAAGGTGGCAAACCGAAACAAATGCACGAAATCAAGTTTCAACTTCACGAAATGGCCTAATAAAACCGCCATAGAAAATATAGTACTACTATATTTTCTACGCCAAACAGACTGAATGAATCTAGGGACTAGGGAATGAACTCGACAAGTTTCCTGTCACAGCATATCGTGAATGCGCAAACGCGATAGGGCGATAGCCAGGACTCGCCAGGCGGTGGGACTCGGGAGGATGGTTAAGAATAAAATTTATGCCGTCGGGCTCAGGTATTTGTGTTTGTGGTCCGCCAACATAGCAAGATAGAGATATTTAAAGGTACGTTCACATGAATACAATAATTATTATAAGATTTAACATGTGTAGCCATAGATATTTTGTATATTTATTTATTTTGGCTGTGCAAACTGTGGCCATGTGGCTGTGCAAACTGTGGCAGTGTTTTTATTCTTAGATTGAGGTTATGTATGTGACAATATGAAAATATTTAGTGTATGCGTGTATGGTTGTGTGGGGCGTCTGTACGCATCTGCATCCGCACGAAAGGTTAGATGCCCTGGGGCATCTATCCCGTACAGAAGGATAGATGGCCTGGGACATCTGTTCCCAAAATCGGTTTGTATTTTTCGAAGTTCTGTTTTTTTTGTAGGATGAACACACAATATAAACGAAAACCTGTTGTCAAGCCGACTAGGCAATGACGGCAAGAAAACCTGAGAGCAGCTCTAAGATGTTTAAATTCCGGCGAAATGGGAGTTAATAAACATTCCCGTGCCTATGATATCCCTTTACGAACACTGCGAAGGAGAAGATTTCAAGGAACCAGACCTGATCTACCTCTTGGTCCCCAGGGTGTTGGGAATAGAAAATCATGTAAGGGAATAGTAAACCATGTTCAGGGACAAGTCGGATTTGCTCCTGATAGGGAGGCAATTCGGGCATTGGTATGTCCATTTGCTGAAAAATTAGGAATCAACTATAAGTCTAATCATGATACCGGGTTAGCTGGTTATGATTGGTTAAGCTCATTTTTGAGAAGATATGAAGAATTAAGCGTAAGGCAGTCGCAGGGATTATCCATTGCTCGAAGCCAGGGAATGAATCGAGAAGAACCTAAACAATTTTTGATTTGCTTCAATAAAGTTACACGGAAAATAACATGTTCGTTAGACCGGAAAATATATTTAACATGGACGAGACCAGGTTCTAAGTGAATAACGAAGCTGGTACGGTAATCGCAATAAAGGGGCTAAGGATGTTCATACTTTAATTTCATCTGAAGTAGGCGAAAATGTGTCCACTATTGGCCTGCTGTAGTGCGGAGGGATGATTTTTACCACCAGTGGTTATATTAAAGGGACAACGAGAAAAACCAGAATTCGAAGATGAACTACCTTCAGGTTCCTAAGTGTTTATGAATGCTAAGTAATCGTACATTACTGCTGAGTTGTTTTTTAAATGTCTAAGGGAACATTTTGCTCCTCGGAAGCCGCCTGAAAGATCCATTTTGATTTTAGATGGGCAAGCTTCCCACACAAATTCTTTAGAAATGTTGGAATTTGCAGATGCAAATGTTATCGATATAATTTGCATTCCCATTAACACCATTCAAGCACTGCAGCCACTTGACAGGGAATTTTTTTAAATCCTTAAGAATAATGTAAAACGTGAAGCTCGACAGTGGATGAGACACCACCCAAGAAGACAGCTAAAGCAAGTCAATTTTTTTGGAAGAGCATGAGAAAAATCAGCCTCAGTTGAAACTGCTCTTTCAGGGTTTAGAGCAACAGGAATATTTCGTTTGGACTCCGATGCCATACCAGACGCTTTTTACGTAATTGCTGATGTAGCATCTTCTGCATGTAGCATCTTCTGCTTCCCAAAACCAATACCCAGGTCTCCTAATCTCAAGCCTACCAAACGGAAATTTAAAGAAACACCAAGCCTATTTCTTCAGGAAATTCATCCCGTTTAAATTATTCAACCGCGTCAATGAAAAAGAAAAAAACAAGCCGCTCAACTCCTAAACGAAAAAATATTAAAGCAAAGTAAAAACCAAAAGGTACATACCGAAACTGGAATTTCTGAAGATTCCGAAACTTATACCGATAATGAACCAAGTGGCAATACAAATTAAAAGCACTGTTAAGTTATCTTCGAAACATACAAAAAATGCGAAAACAACAAAGGAATCGCAATCGGAAAAATGTGTTGATTGTTTGGAAAATTATTTTGTAACAACAAACAGTGGATTCAGTGTACATCATGCCAAAAAATCATCAAGTATCATGAGACCTGTTCGTTGTACGGCAATAAATGCAGCATTTGTGGAAGAGAACAAAAAAGAGCTGAAAAGGGAAAAAGAAAGCCCTAAAAACACTTTTTAGGTTAATTCTCAGGTTTAGACTTTTAAAAAAGTTCCACCGTTTTGCCCTTTTCGCCAAATTTTGGTTCGAACAATGTTTTTCTTTTGTTGTTTTAAATGTTTTTTTTGTTTTATATAAGAGTTTATTTCTGTTTTTTGTAGCATATTTTTGGTTTATTATTGTTATTTGCCTTTATTTTAATAAAAATATGGTACTTACACATTTTTTAAAAGATAGGTTTTTTAATATACTATTATTTAATATGATCTTTTCTATTCTTTTAGAGCTGGGACATCTGTCCCGTTATTGTAGGGCATCTCACACGCATCATAGGGAGAGATGGCCAAAAACGACATTTTGATTTTCAAATATAAACCTGCAATTATTACATTATTTGAAAAACAAGATGTTGCAAGTGTTGTTCTTGATTAAATATCGTACATCTTATTTTTTTGTTGGGGTTTTTGGCCCTCAATGTTGCAAAGTTACAATTTTTTTTAGTTAGGTGGGGCAACTCTCCTGGAAGTTTACCTAATTTAGGATCAGAACCTTAAGACTTAATTGGCACCGTCGATATGGTAGTACCAACTGATAGATTACCTATTCGTTAATGAACCTGGGAAATTAGGGTAAGTACGTATCACGTTGAGCTACCTTACCGAAAATCTTAATATGTGAGGAAAGAACGTGATAAATATGGATAATGTGAGGAGTCATGTACATACGACATATTGTAGAGACAAGCAAGCTATTTGGGCGGTATAAAGGCCGGTGCAATTGGGTTTTGAACCGCACAAAATTTTTACCAAGCTGAAAATTTCTGGAAACAATAATCTCATTTATATCCCAAAGTTCCCAAAAAGCCGAATTGAGGAAAAGCCGCCATCATGAAAAAGGCTTGAATCGAATCTTGAATTTTTCGGGTTATGACTATCCTAGCAGGTCACTGAAGTGTTAAATTAACCGGTTTCGACGGAAATGCGGAATTAACGAAATATACATTAAATTAATTATGTGCGTTTCTACAGCAATAGCAATCTTTTACCATATTATCTCAAAAAAAGTTAAAGATGATTTTAACTGAAAATAACAAACTTAAAACTGCGAAAGAAAGTAGCGTCGTTAGAGATGAGTTTAACAACGCAAACGTTATCTAATTTATGTACAGACACGTAATATTTATGTAAGTTTGAGAGAGATCAAATATTTTCGACGGCATTGATTTTTCGGCTAGAAATAAAAATAGGTAAAAAACTTTTAACTGAAAACAGGTTTATTTTAAATCATCAGTTGTACTAAAAACTACAATATAATTAGAACACAAACCTAGATCTTCCTGATATTCTGACGTTTGGTAAGAAATAAAAACGTGGGACACATTTGAAATATGGTTTTTATGTGTCCCACGTTTTTATTTCTTAGCAAACGTTAGAATCTCAAGAAGATCCAAGTTTGTGTCATAACTATTTTGTAATATTTAGTACAACTAATGATAAAATCGTAATAATAAAACCGTTTAAAAGTTTCTATTTTGTTGCTTTTAGGTTTTTTAAGTTCCACTGTCGCCTCCATCGTTAAACCCTCGTCACCATGTATAATGTATGGGACACGATAAAAGCAACCAAGTGAGCCCAGTAACCTTAAACAACCCGAAGTACCAAGTCTGATTCAAATCGGTTCACAAATTCGATAGTCCGCCATTTTTGGATTCTCCATTTTGATTTTTTTACTTTTGAGTTAAAAATTGTCATGAATGACATTAAACACCGCAAGGTTTCAAGTTTGATACAAATCGGTTCATAAATAGGATAGTCCGCCATTTTGATTTTTTATAATAAAAAAAATTAAGTGTATTGTCATATATAATACCACAAGTGCTCTGGGTTTTGCCGACAATATTTGTCATTTTGACCATAAGTTGCTGCTGTGACGAAAATAATTACGAGTGCGAAGCGGGAGTAATCACAAACTAATGGCTAGTTATGATTTTTTAATATGTTATTGGGACTACTACCAGTAGTGTATATCCAAGTTTGCAGCTTCGAACGACCTGTGTAGCACTGGAAAAACGCGAAATTTTCGCACTATATAATAGCTCGCGATTTTGTAGAGTGAGAGGCAAATATAGATGCATTTATTCTGGTTAACTATAAATAATTAAAAAGCTACATGAGAACTGATAATCAAATTAGTTTCAGGCATTAGCTATTATTATATTAATGATTATAAGTTTTTTGTCCCAAAATTTTCTTAAAAGCCTGCTGTGATTTTGCAATGAAAATATGCATTTTTGTTTCTAAAATCATATTATTTTTATTTCAAGATCACAGCACAGGCTTCTAAGAAAATTTTTGGACAAAAAACATGTTATAATAATCACTATAATAATATAATAGCTATAGTGTTTTCGTTTGATATACAAACTAGAGCAAAAAATGGCGCGCCATTTTCCAAAGAGAACCCGTACCAATTACTACAGAGACGGTAAATCACATCACTATGAAATGCAAAAGGAAATTTAGTGTAAAATTATATACCGCCACAATTTCTTGTGAATACAACTAGGGTCTCCAGTCCGCGGCTTACCATATCGGTCGCTATCCCTCTTCAACTCATATAAACCCCATTTCCCTTCTCGCTCACTAGAAGACACCTCCATGAACAAGTCAGCGATTTACTGGCTTTACTGCTCAGTGGCGTATCATCATGCACCACCAAGGTGAAGTGACTTCAAAAGATGTCTTATATTCATATTCATATATGTGTAAAACTTCAAGCCAAAAAATTATTTAGTTTTGAATGTATGTAAAATATATTCAAAAAATTTTGCATGCTGCGTGTACAACTTAGTGCACAATTTAGCCAATAACAATTTAAAATAAAAGAAAGAAATTAAATTATTGCTATTGCCACGGGGGGGGGGGGGTTAAGAGCACTATTCGCTATCTGAAAATAGATCTCTTTCACTACTGTCTTCATTTACATTTATTATAACTGCATAATATCGAGATCCCATATTCTTGATTCCACCTTCTTCACATGGTCAGTTTGCAGTGATATGGAGGCAATAGAATTACCTCTATTCTGCTTGCTTTGGCCATTTCATCAACTACATACTTCTTGAAAGCTGGAAAATATTGCCTTGCCAGTGTCAACAATTCAGCTTTAAGTAGTGAATCATCGTGTTCAATGTTTATTTCTTCCAGCCAGTCTTTAATTTGCCCTTTTCGCCATGCAGTTGTGGGCATCTGTTCTGTTCTACGAGAATGATAAGGTTATTGGTTTTTATTTTATTTCCTATATTATAGGATAATTGCGCGCGCCACTGAGCACCGCATTCCATTAGTTTGCATATCAAACGAAAGCACTATAGTGCCTGAAACTAATTTGAATATCATATCTTATGTAGCTTTTTAACTATTTATAGTTATTCAAAATAAATGCAGATATTTGGCTTTTTCTCTACAAAATCCCAACCTTAATATAACATAATTTGAAATTCCAAGCGAACGCGTGTGACATTAGAGCCGCCATATTAGTTGACGCGTAACGTCTAGTAATTGTATTATTTCAATTATTAGGTATGTCAATTAATTATTGTGAGTATTGTTTGGTTTAAAATTTTGATTTGGAAGTCGGGTATTGTGAGTTATTATTGTTATAATTCGTCTCCAGTTGGAAATGGAGACATAATCAGATACCAAACCTAGATATTGTAAATATTGTTTAGTATCACAATGCAGATCATCGTCTATTAGAACACCAGGGAAAATATTTAGACTTCTCGCTTTACCTCTAAGTAACCAATTACATTATAGATATAATGGCGTTTCATTGATCTGTAAAATAGTATTTTAGTCAGGTAAGTTAAAATCTAAAAAATATTTCATATTACGATATGTGTACGATAGGTATACCTAGATGTACGTACTTTTAGTTATTTTATTTTGATATTCAATAATTTAATCTAATAAAGAGGATTAATTAATCCAGAATAAAAGTAAAATTATACCAAGCAAGTAAATATTGATCATCTTTTTCAAATAGGAATTAGGTAGGTAGGTATTACAACATTTGATAATATTTTTGTCAGATAAATACCGATTTTTACTAAAATTTCCTGGGGAGAATGAAGATTCTGCAACCACGCATTATTTTGATTAAATATAAGTGTCTAGGTATACTAAGAAAATAACTTAAAACATAACTTACGATTGTGGATTATTGTAGATTACAATTTCACTGGCGGTAAAGCTATAATTTGATAACAAAATGCATTAGCATAAATGTATAAACATTGGTAAATTGTCACTATCTGCTTTTACAAACTGGTTGTCAGTCATGTGTGCACAGGACACAATAAGTAACATCGACAAATAACAATATAACACTAACCAATAACTAAAAACTCTTAAAAAAACGTGCACAGAAAAAAGCGGAATACAACTAAATATTGTCAAATGGAAATATTGGAAAATGTCGTATCATGACATCATACAAATCCTCGGCGGCAGTCGTGAGAGCTCGGCTGTTTGTGGATATATTCCCAAGAAATTGAATTAAAATAATAAATTATAATAGCCCAGGAGTTTTAGGTTTTAACCCGGAAGTAATTATTGTAAAACTGGAAATTTGCAAGTGTTCTACTTGATGTGCTGAACAACACACCAAAAGTCCCCCAAAGTTTCGAGGGTGTGAAAGTCCTGGAATCCTGGGGAAGCGTTCATATGCACTGGAACAAGCGTAGCATAGGAACCATCTGGCTTACATTCTTCGGGATGGTACCGAATGGAACTAGAACGAATTAGCTATCTTTTAAACCATTAACAATTGCTACATTTCCGCTTCAGATTCAGAAATGGATACAGGGAATTATAAATAAAAAATGTTCTATATAGTTTTTTCGATGTATCGATATTTTTCCAGTTATTAGTGATTAGAAACATGCATGTTTTTGGGCGGTTTTTGGTGAATAACTCGAAATCTTCGTGTTCAATCAAAAAAGTTGAAATCGCCAAAAACGAAGCTTATAAGAAAATAAGAGATTTTTTTATGAATGCGCTAGGTCCAAAATAAAGGGAGTTATGACTCGTTGAAGAAGACGTTTTTACAACAACTTATTACGTTATTACGCTACGCTTGTTCCAGTAGGTTGGACACTGGACAGTTCTCCAGGATTCCAGGACTTCCCCACCCTCGAATTGTAGGAAGCCGACACGGAAGAATTGGGAAGAATTGGGACTTTTGATATGTTGTTAAGCACATCAAGTAGAATACATATGCAAATCTCCAGCTTTAAAACAATTACTTCCGGGTTCGAGCGATATATTTGAACTAAAACTCCTGGGCTATAAATAATTCTATAAAATAAAAATATATATATATATATATATATATATATATATATATATATATATATATATATATAATAAATACAATAAATATAAATATATATATATATATATATATATATATATATATATATATATATATATATATATATATATATATATATATATATATATATATATATATATATATATATATATATATATATATATATATATACATATATATATATATATATATATATATATATATATATATATATATATATATATATATATAATAAATACAATAAATATAAATATATATATATATATATATATATATATATATATATATATATATATATATATATATATATATATATATATATATATATATATATATATATATATATATATATATATATATATATATATATATATATATATATATTTATATATATATATATATATATATATAATAAATACAATAAATATAAATATATATATATATATATATATATATATATATATATATATATATATATATATATATATATATATATATATATACATATATATATATATATATATATATATATATATATATATATATATATATATATATATATATATATATATATATATATATATATATATATATATATATATATATATATATATATATATATATATATATATATATATATATATATACATATATATATATATATATATATATATATATATATATATATATATATATATATATATATATATATATATATATATATATATATATGATTATATAATTATATATTATAATTATAATTTATATTTTAATTATATAAATGATGGCGTAGTCATGGAAATAAATAGTTTAATGTGTCTACTCTTTTAAAACATGTCAAATATCGACCTTTACAAAATTACAAAATCGTTGCATGCGAATAATCTTACTATAATGCGAATAATGGGAACCATTTTAATTTTTCGGCAGGGCCCTCAAACAACAACACCTCTAATACAGAGGGGTTATTGCCTCAAATCGTAGTTACGTTACTGGTTTTATGGGTGCTGTTATTTGTTCTCTGTATGTTTTTTAACTAACTTAAAATTACTGATTGTTTTTTATATGTCTAATACATGATCCAAGGAATTGATATTGTTACGGAAGCGTATACCTAAATAATTCTGTATATATATATATATATATATATATATATATATATATATATATATATATATATATTATATATATATATATATATATATATATATATATATATATATATATATATATATATATATATATATATATATATTATATATATTCAAACTATGTATGATAATATATAGTAGCACATTTTGAGGTATTATCTTTACAATGAAAAAATATTTGGGGTAATTATATAATAATAGGTACATAATATATGCAAAAGTTTAGTTGTAGTAATTTTATAATACTTGTAAAAAATATTTTTGAGGTCATTTCATTATTTCAATAAATTACATTAAAAGAGCTCATCACGCTTGGATGATATGGATGATGTGCAAAGTAACGATTTTTGTTCTTTATGTGCCATTATCATGTACCATCTACCATCGTGCTTAACAAGTATATCAAGTAATACCGGCATAGGTAGGTATTTTTCAAATAAAAAAATGAGTCTTGGAACTACCAAATAAAGCCACCATCACAGGAACGGATACGTGTATAATAAATAGCAGATATTTCAACCGAAAATTAGGTCCTCCATCTTTATTGCCTGCCAACAGAACGGATAAAAAATTGATATAAGTTTGAGAGCGTATTGTCCAGACGCGATTCCCGCTGCGAGGAGATGTTCTTGCGGGGGCGGGCGAGCAGGGAAGCATGGCAGGAATGATTCACTAACAAAATAATATTGTGTATACACATGAAGCATGGTTTCAGATATTTAAAACTTATTACATATTTTCCTTCATGGTATTGATGGGAAATACCTATATCGAATTAATTTAATTCTCGGAAGTCTATTTATTCTATGGAAGCTTAGTTTATGTAGTTTTTTATATATTCAACTCGTTTAGATAGACATTAATATTTACTGATATTATTTCTTTCCTTTAAATTAATTAGCTTAAGTTTTAGTCGACCACATTCCTCAACATTTTTAATTTCTAAAACAATAATAATTAAAAGTGATATTAGAAGAAAGTTAATAATTAGAAGTGATAAGTCTTCACAACACGGTCTTCACAGGACTTTCTGTGCTATGTAGCTCTTATTGAGTTGTTACAAAAATATATAGTATGGTTATTTTTAATTATATAAATGATAGCGTAGTCATGGAAATAAATAGTTTAATGTGTCTACTCTTGTAAAACATGTCAAATATCGACCTTTACAAAATTACAAAATCGTTGCATGCGAATAATCTTAGTATAATGCGATTAATTTTAATTTTGCGGCAGGGCTCCCAAATCGTAGTTACGTTACTGGTTTTATGGGTGCTGTTATATGTTCTCTGTATGTTTTTAAACTAACTCAAAATTACGCAGATTGTTTTTTATTTGTCTAATACTTGATCCAAGGAATTGATATTGTTACGGAAGCATCAGAAGCGATTGTGCACGATGTATTGAAAATTCCCTAGATCTAGGGAAAAACTGCACAATCTGGCAACACCGCACCCGATGATGTGGCAGCATCGCATCTGGGGATGCCAAATACAACACCCCAAGGGTGAAGTCTCAATCATCTAGTACTTCAAATAACCGAGATACGCCCCTAGCCCCATTTATAACAGTTGCGGTATATGAACATGTGGACTACCCTCTGTAGAACCCTTCAAGATGGCTTGTATACAATCTATAATGAGATGGAACAAGTGAGAACAATCTAGAATGGGATGGAATAATCGAGAAACTCCTAGAACATTCCAGAACATTGAAAATAGTAGATATATGAGGCCCAGCCGATCGTGATATTAGTCTAGTTTTGTTTGAATGTTCATAGAGACAAGACCTAGTAACAAGTAATTAAAAGTGTTCAGTAGTGATTTATCATTGTAAACTGTAAGTTTATAACAAAGATTGTGGTTAAGAGTTATGAGCCACCAGCACTATTTCTTGTACACATTATGTAGAACTGAAATTATATAATAAATTATATAGGTAATCACCGCAATTTGAGATATGGATTTCAATAACTAATTACTAATTTCATCTGTGTTTTTAACTGCTACAAAGTTCCAAACCATTGCACTTAGCGCAGGAGATTATCTTTGGCCTCTGATAAGGTTAAATTAGCGACTAGGTTACTTATTGGTCAAGGCTTTCATGGCCGCAATCCATTATTGATGGTCTCTCGGTTATCCGAGAAACAGGAGTGGTTTCTTATTTTTTTTGAAATTTTCTTTTTCCAGCCTGTACCTAATAATATTCTCTACAACTTTGCCAAATAATTTTTTTCGGTAACTACATTTTTTTACGGTCCAGCGCCCATTATGTGGGAAAACATTCACCGTATTTATTTATTGGTGGTCCAGGAAATATACAAACAAAAGGCTGAATAGCTGGTTTTTGCAGGGTTGATCAAAAACTGTCTCCTTAGTTTCCAACAAAAAAATTGCAGTCCAACCCCTTCGGTGTTTAGCGCAATAGTCTCATGTGTTCTCATTACTCTGGGGTAACTTGTACTTAATAAAAATATCTACAGCGTTATTTCCTTATAATTATTGTTTTTAATGTTGATATTAACCAGTAGAGGCCTCAACATGTATGCGGCTACAATATTGATTTGTATTTATTATTACAACATTATTACAATTTATTATTACAATATTATTTTTTAACGTTGAAGCATATTTAATAGGGACGTTCAAAGGGAATTTTGAGGTATAAACGACGGTTGCAACAAATTGGATGTAATGCCCAAAAAACTTTGTATTTTCAGCGATGTGCTTTACGTGTAAATGTTAATTGTCAATTGAACTCATTTCCACACCACCCCTGAGGTACAGTTCTGACCCCGTTTCTTTTACGTGATTTCCCCAGAAGGTCTATTTCCCCAGAAGTTCTATTTCCCCAGAAAGCCTATTTCCCCAGAAGGTATTAACCAGTAGAGGCTTAATACCAACATTAAAAAAATATAAGGAAATAAGGACCAATTATAAGGAAATTATAAGGACCCAAAAAAACACCCCTAAATAATGAGACCACCTCGCTGTACTGGGGTTGCACTACTATATGTCGGTTAAAAACTCAGGAGACAGTTCTCGATCAGCCCTGCAAAAATCAGCTATGCAGCCTTTTGTTTGTATTTTTCCTGAACCATAATAAATAAATATGGTGAAGGTTTTTCCATATAATGGGCACTGGGCCCTGAAAAATCAAAGTTACCAAAAAATATAATTAGGCAAAGTTGTAGAGAATATTCTTATATACAAGCTGGAAAAAGAAAATTAAAAATAATAATGAGAAACCACTCCTATTGAAACACCCTACAAGCTGTGGACTGTGACTTTTTGTTTGGATACTCGAGAGACACCCCTCGATCGACCCTGAAAAAATCAGCTTGCCGGGACAAATTTGTTTGAAAAATTAAATCTTTCTTGAACTACTTGCCGCCTGTAGTATTACGCTAGGAAAGATTTCATGTACCATGCCTTGACCTTGTATGTCACATTTACGATTTTTTGTGTAATACAAAAAAATATCAATCAAACCAAAAATACAATAAAAATATCGAGTGCAGCATTGAATCCATTCGTTTATATAGGATTGAATAAGAATGCTCCATCCCGAATTTTTGATTGATATATGAGTTTGAAAAATTATGTTTTATAGACAAAGCCATTTATTTGTGGTGTGCAGGAAGAATTTAAAAATAAACATGATTCCAATGTGTATAATGTATATAAGAATGCACATAGACACGGGTCTGTCGCGTGCGGACCCATTTGAGGATGACATCAAGATTAAACGAAGACATGAAAGAAAATACTCATCATGATAATCACAATTTAGTAACAACGTAGGACTTTTTAAATATTGCTCTAGGAATTTTAATAGGGTTATTAGTTAATGATTGATTAAATAAAATGAAGCTTGAAACAATAAGTAGATAGTTTAATAAGTGCACTGTAATTTTCTGTAATTGTGTTTCTGTGCAGGTCTTTTGAATGGTTATTATTATGGATGTTAATTTATTATTAGTTTTTAAGATACCTATCATCTTGTTATTAACTTTTATTTTTATTGGATATACCTTTATATTATGATCAGTATCTACTTAATCAGTAGATACCTACCTAAATTGATATATAATAATAATTTTATTGAAAATAGGAATGTACCGGGTGATTCATTAACAGAGGACGCCTGCCATGTCTGAGGAACTGTATGACAGAACGTTGGGGAAAAATCTATATCAAAAGTGTAGGAGAGGGCGTTATACTAAAGTTAAATTATATAAATTAAATATCTCCGTAATTTGCTATGATAAGGTATACTGAATATATACTATACTACATATGTTCTTGGTAATGTTCGTAAAATTTTGTATAACTTTGGTCTTAAAATGTTTTCCATAGCTCTGAAAATTAAGTAGCGGGGGGAAGATAAACATTTGTAAAAAAAAGCGATTCCCGGTTTGGCTTAAGAGAATCAAAGAATTTGATTTCATTGGAAAGGGTTTCATTTACTTTATCATTGCTAAAATAGAATGTACCAATTTAATTGTTGCCGGGGATGCTAGGTGGCGCTGTTTTAAATAAAAACAAACTCCATTTTTCCCGATATTTCAAATGTAAATATATGTTTATTCTCACAAAGTTATATAGATAATCAAAGTTTCAAGAAACAGATGAAAACCGCAAGCCGATATGTTATTTCTAACTGAAAAAATTGATAGAAATATGTTTTTCACACCAAAAAAGTATTAAAGAATTTATACCGATTACTCGTAGTGGTCAGAAACGGTGAAAATAAGTAAGGATAAAGCTAGAAACATTTATTCATCAAATATTTATATGGTAACGTCAGGTGAGCTAGCGGGCCAGCGGGAGGAAATTTCCTCACAAGTGGATTAGAAGAGGCAGTTTATTTCCATGGCCCGCTAGGTCACCTGACTTTACCTGTCTGGATTTTTATCTTTGGGGGTAGTGTGAAAGATTTAGTGTTTGCAGAATATATCTGTAAACTTTGCAATTCACATGTATCCGCTGCAGAAGTGGATTCTGCCGTGCAAGTAACACGCGACAGAATTGAGCGTTGTATAGAGAATGACAGCAAGCAGTTTGAACATCTGGGTATTCATTATAGAAATGATCCCGGTCAACCTGTCGGAGTTCTGCCCTTTATCGGTGAAATTCTTACTGGTTTTATTCCCATATTCTTAATTTAGTAATTTATACAAACTTATACAAGGGTTTTGATTACTTCCTTGCTTCAAAAACCTCTTCTTTTCTTAGTTTATTTTCAGTAAAAATTACCTATTTATAAAATGCTGTAAAGTATGTAATTGGATTGTTTTTAATGTAAGCAAAACTCAATTTTCACTTAACGGTATCTATATCTATCTGTTACTCACCAAAACTAAAAAATAAAGGCAATATTTGACAAAAAACTGAAACAAGACTTTACTCAAAACTTATATTTTTTCATATTAATCCATGCCGGCTCATGGGGTGAAGCAAGTGAAGCGGCAATTCACTCTTATTTTCACAATTTATAATGCATATTTTTCAAACCAAGAGTATTAATAATGTAATGTAACAAATTATTATTTAATAATATAAAATTTTATTGTAAGCAAGTACAATTAATAATAGCAATCGGTAGATACTGGTCCTTCATATAAGAGCAACTGTGAAAGTATTGTGCGCCTATGTCGGTGAGAGGGAAGAGACAGGCCACACCACATCACAATTGAAATGAAAGTGGCGCGAAATTATACGGTTGCAATGGTAACAGTCACCCACGTGTCCGATCGCATATGACTAGTAAAGTGTATATGATTGAAATTGAAACCGTATAAAAACAACAGCCGGCAGAAATAGTCGGCACCTCTTTATTGCACTTTATTGCGGAGGTAGAAATGTTTGTTATTAAGAAATTATTTTAGGAATCCTTTTATGGAAACTGTATTTTATTTTTTTGCCTATCAGATACATATTATTGGTCCATTTAGCCAATAACATATTTTTGTGAGTTTTTTTGTAGGTAACTACCAGTTTTACATATAAGTATTTAAATTTATTAATTTTAGTTTTAAAGTTAACCCACATTATACTGAAATATGTTATTGCTCAGCAGGACCAACGAGAGGGTATGAACACATCCTTGCCATGGGATGAGAATGAGAGGTAACATTAACGAAGGGCAACGGTGTTAGCAAAAAATAAAATAAAAATGTAGTGTTCTTGAATATGAAAACAAAAATAAATATTGGTATATATAAAAAGTATAATATATAACAAGATTAAAATATTTCTCTTCTCTGGAATAAAGTAGATAATTTCAATTAAAATTTCTAAATAAACTAAATCATGTAATAGCTAAATATTTACTTAGCAAAGCTAAATATTTTCTTCTGAAAATGTATCAGCGCCCGAATCTTCACTTTCTGAAGAGGAATCATTATCCAGTTGAATTATAATCGGCGCAATGAGGGCTAGTGTTGGATACTCATTTTCTATTTAAATTACGTGCCGAATGCAGTTTTTCATAAAGTTGGTAAGTTATTACATTTTCGCAAACTTTTTTTAATTCTGCCCAAACCATCTCTATAGCAGGGGCATGCCGTCCTTGGAAGCAAGGAGAGCTTCCCCTAATCGCATCGCCTAACCCATACCAAATACAGCGTTGACTCCGATCGAGTTACAGTTGTAGAAAATCCAATAGAACCTACCTTATGCCGGCCGGCCGCTAGCTTCTATAATCCATCGGACCGCGCTGGCTGAGCTGATCCAGCCGCTTGCTTTAATATGGGCGCGGAAGCTATCGATGGAGTAGGTTTTTTGTTTGCGTCGAGGTCGAGAGGATATTGAACTTTCCTTTCCACCTGCTGAATGCATGGGCGCGCGCTGGCTGGTCGGTAGCGTGTTTTAAGCTCACGTGGAAGCTATCGTTAGAGTAGGTTCTTTGTTTTTAAGTTTTAACGGCTATCCGTTTGTGATACGTGAGTCGCGGACTGTGTCGTGTCTCATGCGAAGCAGCGACATGTAAGACAGTAATATGGATATGGACATGCAGATACCGTCAACTTCGGCTGTCGGGAATAACGTTGATAATTTTGGACAATTAAGTACGAAGCAGCAAGACGGGTGTATGTGAATGTGTGGTGTGTGTTTATTAATAAAGGGATTTTATTATTATTATATAAGGGTTTTATTTATTATTCAATTAATTATTAAAGGACGGGCAAAACCACCAAGGAAAAATTTAACCACAAAAATGAAAAGCTGTATAGGCATTTCTATCCGGAAAAACATTACGAAAAATTTAAATGGTTAACAGGGTATGAAAATATTAATAAATTATTTTGTTGGTCATGTTTACATTTTGATGCGTTTAAATCTCTTTTTCTTCTTCATTGGAGCCAGTTCTTCGATCGAGTGTTACTACGATCTGAACTAAAAGTGAATTACGGAACTGATGACATTAGCGAAAAAAATAACGCTAGAGAACTAATTAATTAAACTAATAAACTAATTTTTAAAAAACTACACTGAAGTGTCGGAATTGTGGGAATTAGTATTGACAATACCTGCCACAAGTTCGTTAGTAGTACGCAATTATTCAATACTTAAACGTATAAAGAATTTCGTGGGAAATTCAACGGGACAGGAGATATTTTCGCAAAATTTCACCGCAGGTCCCTGCTCTATAGGATTAAATAATATGCAATAGTATGGAGGTAACCGCAAAACTGTATGACCATTGGCTGTTATCAATCGCGTATTCGTTTTTGAAATTTTGCTCTTTTATTCTTTTCATTAATTCACGCTTTATTGGAACTTTTACACGAATTTCCATTTTTTAAATGAATTTTAAAATGTCTTCCTTTTTTATTATGGTATTTGGTATTTTATTTAATGTGAGTGATAAGACGCATTATCTAATACAATTACCGAATTAGGCGGAATATTTGGTAGAAGCTGTTCAGAAAACCATCTTTCCAATAGATGGTCTGTCATATCTTGTGTCTGTCGTGATAGTCGGCAGAAGACGGCGACATATATTTTTGGCCGACAATAGCAACGCATTGCGTATAAACCCGTTTACACTTATTATTTAGTATTTAAAACACAATTGTGTGAACAATCTACACACCCATACTGAAGAACAACATCATGCGTGTCAAACCATGTCTAGTCTAAATACACTAGGTATATGGCTGATTAGTTGACGATATTCTTTGATTTTTGCCAAATAATCTACTCGAAGTGCAACTATACGCCGTGATTGCATAATTACCATACGACTGTCAAGCCGCATTGTAATAAAACATTTCGTAGTGTATCTATAGACCTATACCTAATAATAAACAGGAAAATCGCTTAATTTTTCTTGAATCTTTGGTAAAGTAGGAACTATATTTTCTTTATACATATTATAAATTTTACGCCATAATACATCTCTGGTAGAATCATCAATATTTTTTAGTTTCGCATTTTCAAAGAAATGATTTACGACGCAGCAGACAAGTCTGTTTATTCACTTTACACCAGCGCGCAGCCATAGATAGTCCAGTAACGGACTCGCATACACATTTTCAACTACTCTTCGAATCTCAATGCCACTGCTAAATATATAAGACGAAATTTCAAGATCAGTGCGGACGGTCTTGTGCTTTAGACACCGACAAGTTTCAATTCCGCTCATATAAACCTTACATGCCTTTTTTCATAGTGACAGAGGTGAGTGACAAAAAAATTAAATGACAACCATTTTCGAAAGGCTAATTTTTTTGGATTGTGTCACATTTGTGGTCTAGAGAAATAACCCGCCGTCAGTCTGTCAGTTTCGTTAGCGTTTGGTGCGTGGGCGGATTAAAGTTTGCAAAAAAACTATAGATGTTGCGACTACTTTCTAAAATCTGAAAATAGAAATGCGAGGAGTATACTAATTAGAAAACTGTTATACCATGGTCAGTGTTAAAAATCATGCAACCGGGCGTGTCAGTAGTGTGTTTAACTTCCAAACTTCCAACTTTTAAATTCCATATTCCGTAAGTAGGGAATAATATCATTATTAAAAAAGCTTAACACATCGCTGCGCAAGACTGATATATCCGTCGTGCGGTATCGCATCCGTGTGCGCATGACTGAGAAATCCGTCATGTGCGTATGATCTCTTGTAATGGTCAGTCGTGGCTCTAATTATCAATTAGCTCTAGTTACTAATTTTAATGCTCAGTGCGCATGACGTATTTTTCCGTAGCGGCCCAATAGGCCCTATTGGGCCTATTGGGTCTAAAAAAACTTTTCTATGGCCAATTATTAACTGTTCTGTGAAAGAACTTAATAAAACGTACGTTATTTAACCAGCAAAATCACTTAAACTCTTAACACATTGAAAAACTAGTATGCCATTCATTCACGTCTAGCTAGAAATGAAGCGACGAGTCCAACGCCCGAGGAAATTAGACCATAGATCTGCCGACCCAGGCCAGTGTCACAGAATTGCCAATGTTCAATTCACAAAACAATAAACTGACATAGATATGCACTACGATATTTGTGGTAAATCTATGACAAAGAATCTATTAAACTCGGCTGTTAAACTGTAGCAATATTAATGAATGTAATCGACTAATGAAAGTAATATGCCGACCTTAATTTCTAAACACATGCTAAATGGAACGTGTAGTCACTGCTTACAATCAATTTATTCGTCAAATGTACCTGAATAAAAGTGAACGTAACAATAAGTATGTTTATTGTAGTGCAAATTAGTGGAAAACGATCTTTTAAAGTTAGTGCAGATTGTGCAGCTGAAATATTCAAACTCGTTCACCGTGCTTTCGAAGTAATTATAAAAAGTCAAAATTGATCGGTCAGTGTTATGACGGCGCGAGTGTAATATCCGGACTTAGAAAAATGCTTTGCAGGCAAAAATTAAAGAAGTGGCTCCACAAAAGTGTTGTTCATTGTGTAGCTCATCGCTTAAATTTAGTTTTAAAAGTGTTAAAAGAAATCTAAATGCCGTATATTTTTTGCAAATGTAAGCGGACTTCCGTCATTTTTCCACCATTCGACAAAAAAAAACGTGTGTACCTGGCTACAGTGATTTTTGCAAAAAACGCTGCACCTATTCCAGAACCCACCAGCCGCCACTGATATTAATATCCCTCCCATATGCCTTGAAATATGCTATTAATATAAAAGTCTAAAAAGTGAATTGATGTGAAGATGGTCTAGCCAAATAGGTAAAAAATCTGTTCAGATATTTGTAGCTAATATTTCAAATTTTTACCAAACCAAACTATAGTGGTCGCTTTCCTAGTACTTATATATTCCAATACGTAATAAAAAAACGGTATCGACAAAACAATAGATATTGTGAACTGTTTGTTTGTTCAGGCCACTCTATTATTTGCGTGAATATTGGCAATTATTTTTTGTTGGCTCATATAAAAATTAATAAATGACAAGAAATCGTATCTAAAAATAAAATATAAAGTGAATTGTACTACAATATTACAAAACGCGAACCTGAAACATTCCCCAGATTTTTATTACCTTCCACGTAGATATAGGTTTTATTAATTTTATTTTATTATGACTGAGCTCAATAAATTTTGCTGTAGATCCTTAAGAACAGAGAGACAGGAGGGACATGGTTGGTCTGACGCCAATGAAAATACTTAATTTCCACATTATTATTTTAATAATTATTGATAATTGTGTATTATCACGTATCACTTGATGTTTGCGAGTACAGTTTCATCGTAAATATTACATGGTATAGTCGCTTCCATTAATTTGAATTCTTCAAGATTATTTCAATGTTACCACTGAACATTGTAAAAATATAATGAGGTAGGTAACTTTTGAGGAGATAAGTTTAGTTTTATTTGCATTTGTAATTACACAGCATAAAACCAAAGTTACTTGACAACTTTATATTACTTGCGAAATATAAGGAATTTTCTTATATCAGTTAAAAGCACTATGGCACAAAAATTCAGTAGCGGAATATTTTTTTATTTATATGGGGAGCTACGAGTATTATGAAAAAAGGAAAAACTCGGAAACCATTTGAACTATTATATACATTTTACGAGTTTTGATCATTATTAATTTTATGTTAGTTCAATTATTATTTATGATATCTAAAATATGTATATTATTGTTATTGTTTCATTCGTCTTCAATTTCAAATTGTAATTTCTTGTAACTATTGCTATATTTGCTCAGAATGTTTTGTGAAAAGTAATCTTGGGTTTGTAGCATTTCATTATATAGCGAAATAAGCAAATTGATAAACCCAAGATTACTTTTCACAAAACAAATATGATTAGCAAGGAATATAATATATATATATATATATATATATATATATATATATATATATATATATATATATATATATATATATATATATATATATATATATGTATATATATATATATATATATATATATATATATATATATATATATATATATATATATATATATATATATATATATATATATATATATATATATATATATATATATATATATATATATATATATATATATATATATATATATATATATATATATATATATATATATATATATATATATATATATATATATATGACTCTGGCGCACAAATCGGGCTGTATTTCATCGATGGCGTGGCGTATGTTGACTTTGAGGGCATCAGTGTTTTGTGGTTGGTTTGCGTAGACCTGTGATTTAAGAAAACCCCACAAGAAATAGTCTAGTGGGGTTAAATCGCACGATCTCGGTGGCCAGTTGATGTCGCCTCCGCGCGAGATAACCATTCCTCCGAAGCGCTCGTGCAGAAGATCCATTGTGGCGCGCGCTGTGTGGCTCGTAGCGCCGTCCTGCTGAAACCACATATCCTCGACATCCATATTGTCGATTTCAGGCCAGAAAAAGTTCGTTATCATGGATCTGTATCGTTCGCCGTTTACCGTGATGGACACACCATCGTCGTTCTCGAAGAAATACGGCCCGATGATGCCTCCGGCCCAAAATCCACACCAAACAGTTACCTTTGCTGGGTGCATTGCGACCTGGTGGACCTCCTGTGGATTGTTCTCGGCCCAATAACGGCAATTCTGCTTGTTGACATTCCCATTTAACCAAAAATGTGCCTCATCGCTGAAGATGATTTTGCGACCAAAATCGGGGTCGACTTCCAACTGCTCTAAAGCCCAATCAGCGAAGATACGGCGCTGTCTATGGTCGTTTATTTTGAGCTCTTGTGTCAGCTGGATCTTGTACGGATGCATGCCCAAATCCAGATGCAAGATTTGGCGAAGTGATGTTTCCGAAAGGCGGAGTTCCTGTGCGCGACGTGAAATTGACTGTCGCGGATTTTCACGCACACTATCGCGCACAGCGGCGACATTCTGGGCAGATCGGACGTTTCGACGACGCGTCGGAGTTGGCTGATTGTTCACCGAACCGGTTGCCTCGAATTTGTTAATCAAACGACGGATAGTCGACTCAGCAGGACGATCAATTGCACCGTAAAATTGGCGGAGCGCGCGGAACGTTGCTCGAACCGATGAATGATTTTCGTAACAAGTTTTAACGATTTGCACATGTTGCTCGCGGCTGAATTGGTTCATGGTGATTTGTGAAGATACACTGAATAATAACAACTACGTTTGCCAACTCTACCACAAACAACATGGCCGCCATGAGCTGTCAAAGATCGAGCGTCCCTATTGGCGGACCCTTTATATATATATATATTTATATTATATATATAATAAAGTATTGGTCTCGAGAGGGATATATGAATCTAGCCTCGAACCAAAATAGTGTCAGTTAAATATCTGTGATAACAACAAGTGTATTTAACTTGCCTAGAGCGGGCAGAAGAATATGTAAATAACAGCTCTAATTTATATAATCTTAATATGTGATATCTACAAATTAATACTGCGTAGTGAAAATATAAAAAGTGTATATGATAGAAGAATTTGATTGGTTGATAAATCATCACAATATATAGGAAACACATGTAACTAAGGAAGTCTCATTGTTTTTTAGAATGAGATCGATCTTACGGGTGTGAAGTTATCCACATCCACATTTTCAGATAGGACTATAATTGATAAAGCCGTGGTCTCAATTCATATAGGTTCCGCTTTTGATTAAAAATGTATGTTTTAGGAATAAGTACATGAAAACTTAGGGATATAAACACAATACACCTATACAACATCTGCTGAATGGATAAAATTAATGTTAACATACATTATTTAAGCCGTGATACAGATTTTATTTAAATTGGGTTAAAATTATTTAGATAAAGAATAGCAATTAAAAATGAAGGTGTAGAGTTTTTATTTCACGATAGATCGATAGAGAATTAAAGAATACATGGTAGAGTACCATTGAGTTTATTTGTCAGGCCGTCTAGGGGGATGAAATGGGGTAAAATTTGTTTAAAAAAATAATAGCAAGTTCAAATGAAGGTGTAGAGTTTTTATTCCACTACAGGTCGATAGAGAATCAAAGAATACATATTAAAGTACCATTGCTTTTATTTGTCAGGCCGTCTGGGGGGATGAAATGGGGTTAAAATTGTTTAAAAAATTTACAGCAAGGTCAAATGAAGGTGTAGAGTTTTTATTTCACGATAGATCGATAGATAATTAAATAATACATGGTAGAGTACCATTGCATTTATTTGTCAGGCCGTCTAGGGGGATGAAATCGGGTAAAATTTGTTTAAAAAAATAATAGCAAGTTCAAATGATGGTGTAGAGTTTTTATTCCACTACAGGGCGATAGAGAATCAAAGAATACATAGTAAAGTACCATTGCTTTTATTTGTCAGGCCGTCTAGGGGGATGAAATGGGGTTAAAATTGTTTAAACAATTTACAGCAAGTTCAAATGAAGGTGTAGAGTTTTTATTTCACTACAGGTCTATAGAGAATCAAAGAATACATGGTAGAGCACCATTGCATTTATTTGTCAGGCTGTCTAGGGGGATGAAATGGGGTAAAATTTGTTTAAAAAAATAATAGCAAGTCCAAATAATGGTGTAGAGTTATAATTCCACTACAGGTCGATAGAGAATCAAAGAATACATGGTAGAGCACCATTGCATTTATTTGTCAGGCCGTCTAGGGGGATGAAATGGGGTTAAAATTGTTTAAAAAAATAATAGCAAGTTCAAATGATGGTGTAGAGTTTTTATTCCACTACAGGTCGATAGAGAATCAAAGAATACATGGTAAAGTACCATTGCTTTTATTTGTCAGGCCGTCTGGGGGGATGAAATGGGGTTAAAATTGTTTAAAAAATTTACAGCAGGTCCAAATGAAGGTGTAGAGTTTTTAGTTTACGATAGATCGATAGAGAATTAAAGAATACATGATAGAGTACCACTGCATTTATTTGTCAGGCTGTCTAGGGGGATCAAATGGGGTAAAATTTGTTTAAAAAAATAATAGCAAGTTCAAATGATGGTGTAGAGTTTTTATTCCACTACAGGTCGATAGAGAATCAAAGAATACATGGTAGAGTGCCATTGCATTTATTTGTCAGGCCGTCTAGGGGGATGAAATGGGGTTAAAATTGTTTAAAAAAATAATAGCAAGTTCAAATGATGGTGTAAAGTTTTTATTCCACTACAGGTCGATAGAGAATCAAAGAATACATGGTAGAGCGCCATTGCATTTATTTGTCAGGCCGTCTAGGGGGATGAAATGGGGTTAAAATTGTTTAAAAAATTTACAGCAAGTTCAAATGAAGGTGTAGAGTTTTTATTTCACTACAGGTCGATAGAGAATCAAAGAATACATGGTAGAGCACCATTGCATTTATTTGTCAGGCCGTCTAGGGGGATGAAATGGGGTAAAATTTGTTTATAAAAATAATAGCAAGTCCAAATGATAGTGTAGAGTTTTAATTCCACTACAGGTCGATAGAGAATCAAAGAATACATGGTAGAGCACCATTGCATTTATTTGTCAGGCCGTCTAGGGGGATGAAATGGGGTAAAATTTGTTTAAAAAAAATAATAGCAAGTTCAATTGATGGTGTAGAGTTTTTATTCCACTACAGGTTGATAGAGAATCAAAGAATACATAGTAAAGTACCATTGCTTTTATTTGTCAGGCCGTCTGGGGGGATGAAATGGGGTTAAAATTGTTTAAAAAATTTACAGCAAGTCCAAAGAAGGTGTAGAGTTTTTATTTCACGATAGATCGATAGAGAATCAAAGAATACATGGTAGAGCACCATTGCATTTATTTGTCAGGCCGTCTAGGGGGATGAAATGGGGTTAAAATTGTTTAAAAAATTTACAGCAGGTTCAAATGAAGGTGTAGAGTTTTTATTTCACTACAGGTCGATAGAGAATCAAATAATACATGGTAGAGTACCATTGTATTTATTTGTCAGGCCGTCTAGGGGGATGAAATGGGGTAAAAATCTTTTAAAAAATTAACAGCAATTAAAAATGAAGTTGTAGAGTTTTTATTTCACGACAGATAGATAAATGAACAAATAATACGTGGTACAGTACCATTGCTTTTATGTTAGCCCGTCTAGGGGATGAAAGGGGGTTAAATTTGTTTTGAAAAATCCGCGTACAGCACTTACAGCGTAGAAATCCTCCCTTTTTCACATGTTTTCTGTTTTTTGCTCTATTAGTAGCGAAATGAAAGCGGTTTTAATAGGAAATAAATATTTCAGATTCTATACTATTATTTTTCCCGTACATCGTATCGGCCTGACAAATAAAAATGATTATCCTATTATCTATTCTGCCAAAAAATGTATTTATTATTGCTCTATAAGTAGTACCTATAGTGAAACAACAATAGGTCAATAAATAAAATCGGATGGATTAATAATTTCTTATTTTTTTGTACATCAACAACGCAAACACATCAATGTTAAATAAACGACATTTTTATTCGAAATTTTTAAGATTATTCATTTTCACCCCACTTCAAGACATATTTTTTTAATCCCATTTCATCTCACTAGATGGCCTGACAAATACTAGCAACGGTACCTACGTCGTCATATAATTTTTGATTCTCTATCAATCTATGGTATAATAAAATCTCTAAATCATAATTTGGAATTGCTAGTTTTTTGAACACTTTAACCCCATTTCATCCCCCCAGGCGGCCTGACAAAAGTAAGCAATGGTACTTTAGTATGTATTCTTTGATTCTCTATCGATCTGTAGTGAAATAAAAACTCTACACCTTCATTTGACCTTGCTGTAAATTTTTTAAACAATTTTAACCCCATTTCATCCCCCCAGACGGCCTGACAAATAAAAGCAATGGTACTTTAATATGTATTCTTTGATTCTCTATCGACCTGTAGTGGAATAAAAACTCTACACCTTCATTTGAACTTGCTATTATTTTTTTAAACAAATTTTACCCCATTCCATCCCCCTAGACGGCCTGACAAATAAATGCAATGGTACTCTACCATGTATTATTTAATTCCCTATCGATCTATCGTGAAAAAAAACTCTACACCTTCATTTGACCTTGCTGTAAATTTTTTAAACAATTTTAACCCCATTTCATCCCCCCAGACGGCCTGACAAATAGAAGCAATGGTACTTTAATATGTATTCTTTGATTCTCTATCGACCTGTAGTGGAATAAAAACTCTACACCTTCATTTGAACTTGCTATTATTTTTTTAAACAAATTTTACCCCATTTCATCCCCCTAGACGGCCTGACAAATAAACTCAATGGTACTCTACCATGTATTCTTTAATTCTCTATCGATCTATCGTGAAATAAAAACTCTACACCTTCATTTTTAATTGCTATTCTTTATCTAAATAATTTTAATCCAATTTAAATAAAATCTGTATCACGGCTTAAATAATGTATGTTAACATTAATTTTATCCATTCAGCAGATGTTGTATAGGTGTATTGTGTTTATATCCCTAAGTTTTCATGTACTTATTCCTAAAACATACATTTTAAATCAAAAGCGGAACCTATATGAATTGAGACCACGGCTTTATCAATTATAGTCCTATCTGAAAATGTGGATGTGGATAACTTCACACCCGTTGAGATCTTTCCTAAAAACGTAGAACAAAGCTAACAACGAAGAACAAAGCGTACCAGTTACAAAATGTAGTGCAACATGGTCACCACGCATTACGCGTGTTCCCTTGCGTAAATATCCCCAAAGACAATTAAATAATATTTTAAGTTTAAAAAACAAGAGAGGCATTTTAAATAATGCTAAATAAAATGTAAAGTTGAATTACATCTGATTGTGTAAACATAATAATGTAAATTAAGTAATATTGGCTGTTATCCAAATCATTTTTGAAATATGCTAGGCAGTATCCTAGAAATTTACACCTAAGACTTCAACAAGACCTCAAGTAATCAACAAGTGTGTAAAATCGACAAAGAAATTTTAATAGTGCTGCTAGGAATAATTTCCAGATTTGGCAGATATAGTTGTAATAGCAAATTCCAGCAGCGAAAGCGTCCAGCCCAGTCTCATCACAGTGACGCCAGAGGTCATCAAGGGTAACAATACCCCAATATCCATATACATATTTCGTATTTTGATTATATAACATCTAAAAAAAAGGCCAGGTAAACCACATTGTTTATCGAGGATTTAATATCCCATGTACTATCATTATGAGATATAGTAGGTTCTCTCAGGTTAGATTATCTTTTTCTGAAAACTATTAATGAACCATAAAGTTTCCTATTTAATAAATTTATGTCCCATTTATTGAAAACTAATATTTTTCTTCTTGAATGCATAATTCACTGAAGATCCATAATATGTTATAAAATGTCACATATTGAGATAAAATTTGAAACAGTGATAGCTTTATTAATACTTAATTGGTTTTTAACTTTCATTAAAAGGTTAAAAAAATTTATATTAATTTAAATAATTCAGCCTATTTTTAACCTCCTCTAAGGTAAGTGATCTTCATGGTCTAATTAAGTTTTATAAATATCAAAGTACAATCGTAAAATGAAAATACAGGTGCTTCCACCATATCTGTGTAATTCAACCAAGATATTTCAAAATCATTGTTCATCATGAACTGGCGTCCATTTTAAATAGCATCTCCAGGAGTATTAGCAAACTAAAGTAAGGATCTACAAACCATCTTATTATCATGTATAATATATTCACAATATATTAAATGTATCAAAAACAACACATAAAACAAGATAACATATCAATACAAAATAATAACTGTTAATATAATCATTATATAAAAAAAAATTACAATTGACTTACCCAACGTGGAGCAATATTAAATTAAATTAAATTTAAATAATAATTAATAAAGTATCTATAAACAAACATTTATATATATATATATATATATATATATATATATATATATATATATATATATATATATATATATATATATATATATATATAGAAGAAATGTAAATATTAAGAAGAAATATTCCCAGTGGCATAGAAATTCTGATAAGAAAGGTAGGGCGGTTCCTCTGAAGGACGCCCCTGGGTGATCCCTTGTGATATTTTTTTATTAAATGGATGGAAATGGCAGCTTACCATACTTGCACATCATATCCAATATGAAACCAATGACTTGGGTATTTTGGGGAAAAAATAAAAACCGAAAAAAAACAGAATATTTTGGTAGATTATAGAATAGAATGATACAGCAATAAGATCATAGAAATTAGTTTATAACTGGTGTGTAGTTAAAAAAAAGAGAAGTAAGAAATAAGCCAAAGTAAGTAAGTTGTGATTAAATAAAGCGTAAATAGAGAATATTATTTTTATTTCAACGTGTACGTGAGTATATCCTATATCGGTGACGACCAAATTAAAGTAACTAACGTTCGTTATTCATCTGTGCAAAATAGCATAAACATCAAGTGATGTACCTACTTTATTTACCATTATAGATTCTTGTAAGGTTGGTTATCGTGACATTTATTGTTATTATGCTTTTCAGATGAACAGTAAATACAAGAAGTAGGTACATACCTACTTAAATGTAACAAACCTACATGCAATATGCTTGCTGCTGTAAAATTTACATTTCGTGGTTTACGATAGTTTGGCAAAACTGTTTCTTTGACTATATTGAGACAAATTTTTAATTATTGTTTTGGAAAATCCACTATGGCGCAACTTAATTTCTTTTAAATTATACTTGTATTTTATTTATTTGATAGCAACACTGCGATATAGTAGGTACTACATATACAATCGAGGTGTAAATACGTCTGCCTGTCTATAGTCACAGGTGCGTCCGTCTCACATGGTTTCGTAATTAATTGTTCTTTCTTGATTATCCTTTTATGCGTGGGAGGCCCGCTGCACATTCGTTTACAGCGTGCAATAATACCCCATAGTTAATTTGAATATCTTGATCAGCTAATAACGGTCTCTGAATTTTTATATCTCTCATCCACCTACATTTTCTTCTGCAGCAGGTTTAGCTTTCATAACATTAGGAGATAATGCTATTAAATAAGCTGAAAAATCAAGTAGGTAGGTACATATTTTAACTTGTATTATAGCAATCAAGTAAAAATCATACAACATAATATAGTACAAGATCCGGTATTAGAAATATATACCCTTATCTATTATTTGACTATGGCATAACTTATATATTAAATAACATATACATTGATAAATCGCACATGGGTTGTCTAGCTAAATCCCATGCCGATGGTGATGCCGTGCCGAAGGTGGTGAAATAATATAATTTGTTATAAATTATATTATTTCACCACCTTAGGCATGCCAGCAACACCATCGGCACAGGATGTAGCTAGGCAACCCATGTGCGATTTATCAATGTATCTATTATCTAACATATAATTTTTGTCATAGTCAAATAACAAATGAGGGTATATATTTTTTATACCGGACCTTAGACTATATTTGGTCATTTTTATAAAATTTTCTTGCAAATTAAATGCAATAGAAAACATTTTAACGTAAAAAATAAATATTCGTAGCTACCTACCTCCCTACAACATGAACTTAAACATAAATAAGTGGATATTAACAGAGGCAGGTACAATATTATAAACCTACCTACCGTTATAGACGGAGAGCTGGCTACATAAAAGTAATCGAATATAGTAGTGATTTTTTTCTCACAAGTTTCGAATAAGTTTTGTAGACATGGTAGGTTCAAACTTATCAAAAGATATATCCAAAAATATAACCCAATTCAGACTTTTGGGAACTTTCGGATATCAATATCAAGTTGAGAACATTTTCAGAAATTTTCAGCTTGTTGTTTTGTGGAAAACGACTTTTATGGAAAAGTCCAAGACAAGCCGATTTTGTTTTTAGAATCTCATCTTTTTTATATTTTTAAAATGGCGACATTTAGTTCAGTCAACGAATGGCACAAAATATGGGTAAAGAGTGCATGTGTGAGTAGGGACCTAAGCGAAACTTATGAAGGGTGCTTCGTGAGGGAACATACTAAAAGTCCTGACGTCACTTTTTCGCTTATAGTCAGAGTTTTTCGCTTATACGTCGAAAACAGCGCGTCGCGTGGTAGGGAAAAATTTTGAAAGCTCTAGAAATTTTCTACAACCTTCGTGCTATATGCTTTTCCGAATTGGCAACCGTTTTCGAACCACACGCACCGGAAAAGTGAATATTTTCGAAAATAAGATGTTTGCCTCATATTTTTCATCAAACATTCCTTCCCATATATACAACCCCTTCCTCCACTCACGGCGAGATTGAGGAGGCTGGGAAGATGTGCTTACTTAAGTAGTATGTGCCACCAGCAAGACAGACCTCCCTCAACCAGTACCGCTTCCAGTCGTTCATGAGGTGACTCACATTAAGCTTGACATCAGCTCCCTCCCACCAACTGAAAGCGCAGCTTAACAGCATTTCCGGCGAACCTACCACGAAGTGCAGCAGTGGCTCGGGAATGAGTGCAGCAGTGGCTCGGGAATGAGTGCAGCAGTGACTGCCCCCTCAAAAGTGGGGGTGGAAACATCTAGGAGACATCCTAGTGCCAATTACAATAACAGATAAAAAAAATACATTTTTCCATTTTTTAAGTACGCTGGTGGCCATTTGAAAGTGCACGATTATTTTTGAT
Organism: Tetropium fuscum; assembly: GCA_964058915.1. Lineage (NCBI taxonomy): Eukaryota > Metazoa > Arthropoda > Insecta > Coleoptera > Cerambycidae > Tetropium > Tetropium fuscum. The sequence goes on along the minus strand of CAXKVY010018544.1, from coordinate 415,243 downwards.
ATTGTAATGTGATCTTTTTATATTTCATTTTGACACTTATTTGAAACTTCAAACAAATGTCAGTAATTAACTCCGTAATTTACAAAGCGCTTTATTAGTTTTCAAGATTTAAAATGCCGCGGTTAACTGAACCTGAAAAAATGCGACCAATCATTTCTTGAAAATGATTGGTCATTACAGGCAGTTGCTGATGAGCTAAATGTGAGTAAGAGTTGTATATTCAAACTCAAAAAAAATGGAATGCAGTAGGAAACGTTCGCTACGTCCACGGCGGAGGGCGTCGTAAAATAAGCACTGTGGAGCAAGACAACCTCTTCCTAGACCATCTTAGAACGAATCCCTTTGAAAGAGCAGTGACGGCCTGTTTCGAAACGGAGTTTCCTGGATCTGTGAGGTCTGCCAGGCGGCGGGTGAAGGGTTCAGAGTTACGAAACTATGCGGCAGCAAAGAAGGTATTTTTGGAGCCAAGGCATAAAGAACGTCTTAATTTTGCGAACCAGTCTGTCGGTAGGCCCAACGACTTTTGGAATAATGTTATATTTTCCGACGAAAAGGTCTTTCTGTCATGTCATGATGGTTCCATCCGCGTCTACCGACCTCAGAATTCGAGGTATGAAGAGAGGTATATTAAACCTACCGACCAGATTGGACGTTTTTCCATCAATGTTTGGGCATGGATAAGTTCCCTAGGTCCCGGTGTTTGCTGGAGGATAGGAGAGCGCCTTACCGGACAGAGTTACAAACGCATATTGGACAATATTATGCTGCCGTCCGTCACTATGTTGTATCCTCAGAAATTTATTTTCCAGCAAGATAATTGCTCAATTCATACATCAAGAATTGTAACTAACTGGATTATTGAACACAACATAAACGTGCTACCTTGGCCCCTCAAAGTCGCCCGACCTAAACCCAATTGAAAATGCATGGTCGATGATTGTTAAGAATATTTATAATAGACCTGGTAATAGACATTTCCGCCCAGCAAATGCCGAAGAATTGTAGGGAGCAATTGAAAATGCTTGGGACAATATCAACGTAGATTACACGAGCACACTTGTTTCATCAATGAGACGTCGATTGCAAGGTGTAATATACTCAAATGGCGCCTGGACGAAATATTAATTTTATACAGACCTACTCGCGTTGGAGTTTTGTAGTTTTAAGTTACTTAATTTTTATAATTTAGTTTATTTTGACATTTTTGGGACGTTCTTTGTTAATTTGGAATTTTTTTGATAAAATAATAATACACTTTTTAATTTTGATAAGTAATAATTAGACAATTGTGAATGTCATAATGACACATCACATGAACCTCAAATTTCAAAGTCAGTTTTACAAAGATCAAATATCACGAAATCTGATATAAGAGTCGTGCACTTTCAAATGGCCGCCAGTATACCTACTTAACATGATTTTCGTCTACTGCGCTTACCCGCGTTATTATCCGCTTTCAAGTGTGGCATCACATATTATGTATATTTCAGGGTGTTAGGCGCATGATTGGACAAACGAGGAGGAGAAAGAGGTGGGACCGTCTTACTTAGTCTTATAAGCCCCAATAATTAGTTTTTGGCCTTATGGTTTTGGAGAAAATATTTTTTCTATTTTTAGAGAAAATACCGCGAGAAAATAAATTCATCGTTTAACCGCCCACATGTTATTTCATTCTTATCTTGACTGTCAGTGTATTCTCCTAAAATTGATATTTAGTGCTAAATTACTAGAAAAAAAATTACGGCCTCTCACAATTTCTTAAATATATGAGAAGTCATAAGTCTAAAAACGAATTATTGGGCTGAGTTAGTAACAGACGGTCGGTCGGTCCCATTTCTTTCTCCTCCACGTTTGTGTACCCATGCGCCTAACACCCTGTATATACATATGTATCTATGTATATACAGGGTATTAGGCGCGTTATGAAGGAATGTTTGATGAAAAATATGAGGTAAAAATCTTATGTGGCTCGAAAACGATTGCCAATTCAAAAAATTAAATACCACGAAGGTTTTAGATAATTTCAAGAGCGTTCATTTCGTATAAGAAAATAGTTCCCTATGACGAACTGTTTTCGACATAATATAAGCGAAAAACCCAAAAGTGGACACTCTTTGTGCCCCTCCCCCTCTGTCTCACCTCCTAGACGTCAGGACTGTTAGTATGTTCACTCTCCCTAAGCACCCTGAACAAGTTTCTGAGGGATTCGCTTAGGTCCTTGATCACACCTCTTTTATTGACTTGACTAATTGGCGACTATAGAAAATGTAAATTAAAATGTATTATTATATCTAAAATCAACTAATGCTTACGGCTATGACAAGATATGTGAAAAAATGTTATCAGTATGTTTACTTACCCTCTGCCCTTATATTACTCATATAGGTACTAAACTCTTTTTTAGAATGCCGCTCTTTTTCAGAATCGCGGAAATTGGACTTAGGAGAAACCGCTTCGTAAAATTAATTTGCCACTGTCATACAGTGATCTTCGTATTCATGAATAATATACTGCCTATCTTACCTAAAATCTTAGAAAAGGTTATACAAAATCAAATATATTATAGATAACAATATATTATACAATCTACAATCAGGTTGTAAAAAAGGATATAGCACGTCAACATTACTTTTAAATATATCAGATAGTACTTATAAGTAATAACGTTTCTAGATAATAGGTCAAGAATATTCAATTGCAATAGGGTGAAATTTTGATTTCCTTTGATGTTTGATCATTATTTCCGATTGTACCAATTCCACAGACCTTGGACTATCTGGAGGATTTACTCGAATTAAACAACTATAGAAAAGAAGTAATAGAAGAATATATAAACCTTACAAAACTTTGTATGAAACAAAATTGCTCCCGTTTCAATGACAAGTTCTATGAACAACATGAAGGAACCGCAATGGGTAACTGTTTATCGCCTTTCATTGCTGATGTCTTCATGAGTCGATTTGAAACTGAAGCAAAAGAAGAATTCGAGTATTTTCCTAGGATTTGGCTGAGGCATGTGGATGACATTTTTGCCGTGTTTGACACTAAAATTGCGGATGTAGAAAACTTCATTTACAAATGAAATAGTTTAACTTCTGTAAAAGTTTACATATGAACTAGGAAATAATGGAAAACTTCCATTTTTAGATGTATTAGTAATTAAAAATAGTGACAATAGGTTAGAATTTGATATATATATAGAAAATATACCAGTATGATCAGATATATCCCTAATGACTCTCACCACTGCTATCAACATAAAATGGCAAGTTTTAATTTTCTTGTCCATCGTTTACTAAATTTCCCTCTCAGTAATGAGAGGTTTGAAAAAGAAAAAGTATTAATTAAAGATATAGCTATGAGTAATGGTTATCCTAGAGATATAGTTGAAAAACTAATTAGGTAGGGTAAATTTAAGGACATACTTCGTAATTCTACGACCTTTCAAAAGGAGACTTCAAAATATGTATCCATTCCGTACGAATCCCAGTTTACTCGTGGTTTGAGTAAGGTCTTTAAAAACGTGGATATAACAGCGATTCATTCGTCGAGTAATAAATTACAACAACTTTTAGACAATCCAAAGGATAAAATTGTTCCAAATGAAAGGTCTGGGATTTACGAAATTAGTTGTAATGATTGTGATCGAAAATATGTTGGACAAACGAGACGATCAATTAACACCAGATTTAAAGAGCATATGGCTCATCTAAAATATGGAAGAACAGATAAGTCTAGTGTTGCACAACATTTTGACAACAATCATAGAATAGATATTAGTAATTTAAGGTTAGAAATGTGACCAATAATAGACAGTTGGATGCATTTGAGAGCATAGAAATTGTAAAATGTAAAAGTAATATGAATAGCCACAAGGGACCTATACCGAATCACTGAAGCGTGACTAATGATTTCACCATAAATGGTATAAATAGGGTAGATGTTTAGTTTAAGATTTGTTTTTAATCGATCCGGATGATGCCAACTTGGTTGGCGAAACGCAGGTGGAGCGAAGTGAAAGTGTTTTGGTGTTTGTGGAAACTACTCCGATAGTTATAATAGGTTAGCTACAGCTTTAGTACTGTTAAACTTTTCATTTAACTCATTTAGTGATTTAACTTTCTAGACCATGCCTTGATTTGCGCGAAACTTAAATTCTTTGCTTCTGATCCCATTTTATTGAACTTCTTTATATCTTATCTCACAGGCAGATAGCAGAAAGTAATACTAGACAATGCTTCGACTCAAACCGAGCACATATCATCCGGTGTACCTCAGGGATCTGTATTAAGCCCCCTTATTATTCTTAGTTTACACTGCAGACATTTTTGGAAAATTTGAGCACACAAATACAAGCTTTTGCTGACAAAACTCAGTTGTTCTACTCTTTTCTACCAAAAAAAAGGTGCCGACATATAGCTTGTTCCAACAGTAACTTCGATCTTGCATACATTTCCGAGTATTCTAAAGCCCATAACCTAACACTTAATCCAACTAAATGTACTATCATGCTTTTCTGTCCTATATAACTCTATAACTCCGAACATCAAGTAAAATCTCAATTAGTTGCCATCAATATCAATAATCGCATTTTACTCAACAACGATGATGCACAAACAACGCTACAAATCTTGAGGGAGTGATTTTTTATGATTTGTTATGATTTTTGTGATTGATATTTTGATACCATTGTTAGTAGTTTGTTACTGTTGTTTGTCACAATAGTGCACTTATTTAATATGTTATTGTGGTATTTTGTAATTTATTGTTTCATTCAATTAAATAAAATTGTCATTCTTTTATTAAGTCCATTATAGTAACTCTCTATAGATTAGAGAAAACAAGAACAATGACAATAGGTACTTCTCATAATGACTTTCTTTGACAACAGCTTACTTGAATATTTCACCGAATAGTAATCAATTTCTCAAAGAAAACTCAAGAGACAAAAAAGTTGCAGATTCAAGCCATCTTTGAAGCATTACAAATTTTTAAATAAAGAAATGGCGACGCGTTAAAAAGTTCTGAAGACCAATATTATGGGGGTTGTTTTTTTTTACCCCCTTGTAACATTACCTGAGGGTTACAAAAAATGTCACAAACTGTCATTTTATTTGTGCAACTTGTCTGCCAAATTTCATTCTTCTAAATACTTCCATAGTGGAGAAAATAAATAAAAGCAATTTTTCTCCCAAGTTTCGAGGGCTGTAACTTGGAGAGGGAGGGGTTTTGGGAAACAAATTATATGAAATGTCCACCTTAGTTTTTGCTGAAAAATCACCTCTTAAAATATTTTGTTTAGAAATACCCTGTATATATGCTACATAGCCATAATATATGGCAATATAGTACGTCGATGCCCGGCGCATCCACCAGAAAACTAAATTTAAAAATTGCATTTATCATTTACATTATTATCCCTACATCTCCACATATCCTGACAATATTATAAGAAAATTTAAAGGCTTACCAATATTTTAAATCGTGTTTATGATTTGCTACAGCCATCAAACAGCATTCTCATGATTGGCTATTGATGCTAGCGGCAGCAAAAAAATCACTAGTAGAAAAGGAACTTGCGGAAAATAAACACGTCCATGAGAAGCCCTTTAGCGTGTTGTGGAAAATCCGCGGACGAAAGATATGGTGGTAAATTTCTGGAGGAACCGGTATGGAAATATGAGTTCGAAAAATTGCGCAGATCCGGGCGCAGATAGTATTTATGTCTATTAGTGGAAGAACCTATGCCCGCTACAATTTTGCAATTACTATCGAAAAACGGAGATTTGTCACTACCCATGAACTACAGGCCAATAACATGCGTAAACGTTACATGTTACAAGATATTTACATGTATCTTGTACATACGGGTACTCCACACAGCGGAGTAGATATATCAACGTACACCTCTGGTTATACGTTAGTCTCTGGCTGTAAGAAGAGCCTGCTCGTACACAGGTAGGTGTATCATGCAGGACTCCATTCAGTATTCAGTACAAGCGTAACTTCTCTATGGCCTGGATTGCTATATCGCAAAAGTTGATTTTACCCATGTTCTAATATCCTCAGTATCATCAAACCTAATAGACGTATCGAAGAACTAATACCACTCCGAAGGACTCAGTGTACCATAACATGTGAATAATAGAATGCGAACATAGGAGCTCATAACGTTCAGCAGGGTTGTTCTTCAGGGAACTCCCTTAACCACTTATGTTTTGCATCTCACTTTTTATGCTTTAAACCTTGAAAAACCCGCGTAAATAGCTGCGGCATCCCTGGCAACCAGAAGCATAATGTCATCCACATATTTTACATGGTTAATCTTAAACTTTAAGGGATTAAAGTGTGGTAGTCAACCTCCCTTTCGCCGACTGACCCAGACAGTCATTAGGTGAGTGATAACTGAGCTCTCAACTCATATGTTCGGAGCAGATACAACGAACCGAGTGATCTTTCCGGCTATGACCTCTGTTGATTCCCGGCATCTTAGCATATTTTTTAAATTAAACAGTAGCTACTGTCGCATAGCTTCGAGAGGGCCGATAAGGAGACCCACCATCTAAGCAGAATTACCTCGGTACAGCCTGCGGAGTTTCAAGAGCAAATCTTGATATTTTGTCTATGATGTTCTGTTTGGCCAGAACCGAAAAGTCTATGACTAACATCATCGTTGGTGGTCGAGAAGAACTATATCAGGCGTATTGGAGAGATGGGAGTGATTGATCGTAGACAAATATTGGGCAAAGGAATCAGAATCTACACAGATAGTAGACATCATTGCTGGTCCTGAAAATAAAATAACTGATTATAAAATAACTAAAAGATCGGTATGGGAATGAATCTCACCAAGCGCTTCTTAGAGCCTCATGAATAGCATCGTCCTATGTTCAGTTAAAGCACTCTCAGTGCAATGGCAATAAAGAAGCTACAATACATGCAAAGGACATAGCCGGCCGATTGCAGAAAGCTGTCAACCTGAACTTATAACTCAAGAAGCACGATTCGGGGACCCAATTGTGGAAATTGGGTCCCCACGATGGGTCGAGCACGATTCGTGTAAATCGTTAAAACCACTCTAAATGGGAATTACAAGCATTGCCTCCGAGGAAAATCAAGATGTTTCCCATAAATATACTTGCCGTTCCGACCTTGGAGTAGTAAAATTGATGCGCGAAAAACTACCTAAACTCAATATACGCGCAATAACATGAATCTCTGTCGGAGTGTGCATCCTAATTTGTCCGTTTCTGGGCCACAAGAAAGCCGTGGACTCTTGCTCCATGACACAAAGGGGAACCTGTAACATCATGAGGAATTTGGATCCCCTCTGCAAGAAGATCATCCGATGAATTTGTACCCATTCCAGATTTAGAACGGTAATATAAATCACTGAGCTGGAACTCTCTCACCTTAAGGCCTACATTAGACCTGAACAACATAAAACAATAGAGAACACAAGCTCTATATTGTACGACCTTTTCTTCAACTAAATATTGTGGAACTGTGAAACTTTTCTGTGAAAGTGAGTTTGTGACTTTGTCTGCTATGTTAAAAACTAACGCAACATGCTCGTTATAATGACAATTTCTTGAAACCTTCTCTTCGGCTAGCCTCGCATATTAATCGCACCCGCAATAAACTTTATACCCGCACCCGCAATAAGTTTATATATTTACATTCGAAAATGGAAATATACTAAAGTTCATCTATAAAACTAAGGGTGAAAAAGAGACAATAAAATAAATACAATAACGGCCAATATAAACCTACTTGGTTGCAATCATACGAACGTATCAGCTGACGGCATTTCCTATAGGAACGTATAAATTCTTCAAGACAGTCAATAAGTCAATTGTTATCTGGAATCGGCACTAAAGTCGATTCAACGATTCAGCATATTCTACTGCCTTTCACTTCAGTGCATTTTTGATTATTTTTTATTAATATGATATATGATTTATCATAATATATCCTACACACAAAATGTAAATATTATATCATGATATTTTTGGGTCTTAAATTAATTTATTAATTGTTAACTACATATTATAAATATTAACGATATAAATATTACCCATATATGTATTATATATTGAAGTAGATGCATATTAATAATAATAATTTTTCTAATTTTGACATTTAAGGTGACACTTCAAAACCCTTTAACGTTAGGAAACGTCTTACTTTTCACAACCAGTTACGAAAAGTAAAATTTTCCGCAACTGGTATGGTAGAGTTTATTTCGTGGTAGGTTATTTAGACCTGACAAGCTATGAAAGTGACAAAAGCTGTCACAATGTTACAACCTACTGGATTGTTTTTAAATATATAAAATTCAGAATAAAAATATTGTAAAGTTAAATGTTGCAAGTAAATTTTGATTAAATTCCCAAAACTTGAGATTAGACTTATCAAAGTAAAAAAATAATATTATCAAGACAGGAATGTGGTATTTCACGATATGATTAAATAAAAAAATAGAAAATTTAAATAAATGCTGCTTTTTGCCGATGCCAAATATAAGCAAATACCTATGGCTTACGCCGTCGAAGTCATATCTTTTTAAAAAAACTTAAAGTATGCTACCATTCGGTAAAATAGTAGCAGTGATTCAAAATCACCAGGTAGGTAGTCCAAAATCGAAGGATTCAAATTTAAATTAAATATATATTTAATTCAATAAAAAATAAAGTGGTAACCATATACCAAAATAGAAAAAAAAATATATACGTGGCTTTTGTGCCTACAGCTCACTCCAAGTAGTTGCTATTGTTTAAACCGTAATATTTAATATGGCATTAACCTATTTTAAGGTCCGCAGAAAGCCTTAATTATTTGGCCCAGCTGTAGAACATTTACCCATATTAATAATAAGAAAATATTGTTTACTGTACCTGGTAACTTTGAATCACTCCACAACAACAACGAAGATATATCTTCGAGAGTGTAAGGCCGACAGCTAAAACAAGCCAACAGAAAAAGGAATGATTCTTGCGGATCTCGCGTATAAATGTGCTTGTAGCGGGACGGAAAGGTAGGGGTAACGGTAGATGGTGAGTCGTTGTAAATTTCTACAAGGTCGCGCGGTTTTATTTCAAATATTTGAAATAGGAATTCAAACATTAGCCATAAAACGGAACGGAATTTATTTACGTTACAAATATAAAATGCAAACAATATGAACAAGCTGTTAAACAAAATAGGCAACATAAATATAAAAATGTATAAGTATCAATTTGATACAAGTACAGCAAAACATTTATCATAGAAATTTTAGTATTCCACTTGCTTCATTTCAGAACAATATGCAATATTGTAGGACATTAGTGTATCCGTTTTTTTAGACTAGCTATAGTAAGTTGGTTAGTTACCCAATGAAGAATATTTGCACAGTCATTGTTACCCAATGAAGAATATTTGCACATAGATTGTTACCCAATGAAGAATATTTACACAGTCATTTGTAAATTATAGTCATTTGTAAATTATAGTTTGTCATTATGTAAATTATAGTTACCATTAACCAATAGACTGAAATTCAGCTTACTACCAATTGGGGAAGATATTGCAAGGTAGCTTTTCCTTGGTTTAGTATTAGGCCATTATTGCGACACCATTGCGACATTTCTTTTACATATATTTGGCGATGATTGGCAACCTATATGGGGTTAATATGATTAACTTCCTCTTCAGGAAAATCCATCTTGAATGACGCCGGGGTGGTGGTGGCGGCGTCATTTACCCCCACCACTCGTTTTTATAAAAAAAAGTAATCGGTCATATCTGAGCAACGGAAACACGTAGAAAAGAAATATTCCACCGTTAAATATCTATTATCGTTTTACTTTCATGTCTATCCAAATTCAATTCCAAATTTTATAACGTTGTCATCATTGATGGATTTGTAGAACTACACCTGTTTCAGAAAAAAAGGTGTATGCTCTCGTTTTGTGTTGACGTCCCTGACGTGTTTAGAATTATCGAATTCTTATGCCCAATATCTTTGGAATAAAGACCAGCAATTCAATGAAGTAAGTACATCTAATATTTAATCGCTATGATGAAATGTCTCTGAATTCTGAAGCAAAAAACCAGAGACAGCAGATATCAAAAATCTATCAAACGATGTGATACTGATTCTAAAATACTGCGATAGCCTGCGTTATTCTTTGTATTTTAAAACTGGCACTGGGACAATAAAACGCCTTATTAATGTAGCAGAAGTTGCTAGTTAAATAACACTTTTTCAAAGAGAAGCTCTTCCAGCATTCCGTGCTTTGTCAGGTTGCGATTTAACGGGAGCTTTTGCGAGAAAATGTAAGAAAGTTCAGCTTTTCCAACACTCAAATGTTTAAGCATATACTTATTTCTTTTAGGAACACTTATCTTTCTGAAAGTTTCTATGAAGCTGATGACAAGATCTTAGCAGCTCTTGTTGCCCTGGGAGTCATCAACACTGATATAAAAGAGGTATCTAAAGAGTTGGAAAGGTTAATTTGCCTAGTAGGAGGCTTTCATTTAATCCCGAAACACACGTGATCATTTCATGGTTAATTCACATGCATGTCTGAGGTCTGAGGTTTTCAATGTAATTAATTCCGCTTTTTTAGCTCTATGCTTTTACTCTAGTGCTTTACCAGAATTGTTGTAATTTGCGAATTAATCCTCTTGTATTAAACAATAGTTTTTTTAGAACTGGGAAAATTCCTTCAGTTTTTTACGTAAGTTGAACGTAGGTACAAAATTAGGGTTATATTTATTTGTTTGTTTGTTTGTTTATTGTTTATTGGAAACAGGTCATTTTGAAACAATAAATTCACGAGATATGTGAAAATAGTGATCAAGTACGCTTTAACTTATTTAATTAAGCACCTCATCCAGAACTGCTGATATTTTCCTATAAATAGAATTTATAATATCAGAAACCTCATAGGTGCTCTATGATATGCATTAGATACATATAACTATTAGTATTTAAATATAATGTTAAATTATATGAATCATTATTAACAGAGGAGGTAAGTTTATTTACTGTTTCAATACAATTATCGTTAACACCATTTACAATATCCTATGCATTGGCCAGAACATTTTTTCAGAATTTATTATTTTACAAGCTGTAAAATATATATTCTATTCTATTTTATTTATGTCATTTTATTTCTATTACTTTATTCAGTCTCAATTGATGCTTCCTCTATGTGGGTACTTGCTATATCTACATAGTGATATTTTGCTACTTCTACAAGAACCGATTGTATACAAAGCAGAGATAAACATGTAATTTTTACTTACAGCGATTTCTGTTGCCAAATCTGTCAGACTCTAGTATGTGTTAAAGAAATTTCATTTGTATTATGAGGTTATGTCAGAGTTCTTGAAAAATTAAATGAGATTAATTGTTTAGATATCACCCATTTTCTTAGATGATGGTGTAACTGATAGTAATACCTTGACTAAACGTTCAAATATAAGCGAAACTATATCTAATAATTTATAAATCGATGTCGGGACTGTTTATACATTGGCATTGTTTTCTCCTCACGTGGAAGGCAATAAGTCTGGAGCTCCATTAGTCCATTAGTCTTGTCTCCTTTGGTATCTCCAATAAAATGGAGAATCCCATCAACATCAACGGCACATGGTACTGCCAACAGCACATGGTGTTTCTGGATATATAAACAGAAAGTGGTCATGTCTCTTTGCAACTAGAGCTATACGGTGTCGTTGTGGTGAAATGAAAAGAAGAGCTCATCTCCTAGAGTCGGCGATGGACCTGTATACGCCTATATTATACCTGATATTATAATATATCAGAATTTATAATAAAGGATAAAAATACCTGTGACTGCATCTATCTGTACTATTAGAGTCCACAAGCTACTAGAAGAAGCCTTCAAACTTGTCATATATCGTACTTCCACCCATTACGAATGAGAATAGTTGGAAAGCGTATGTTAATAAATTATTTTAATATCATATAACTTTAATATATTCTTTCGTAATATAATATGTTGCTTACAGTGAGGTTTCATGACAAAAACTATATGTAAAAACTTCTGTGGCGTATAGATGACGCTCCTGTCTAATAATAGGTAGAATACTACCACCATGGAGACTTCTTCCAAAGTTTTCTCATAAAGCGACAAATAATTAATTAATTAGTTATGTAGTCAGAGTTGGAGAGCAAAAGCTTTGTAAGCAAAGTAAGAATAAATAGTGAAATGGTTTATTTGCCATAAACAGCAAGGAATTATGAAAAAAGTGTTAGAATGCAAGTTAGTTTGGGAGCAGCCAGAGGATATTTCGCAAACACCGTGGAATCGTTAGGGACCTGCGTTCTTTTGACGACCAGCTTCTGTTGTTAGCTCTGTTGAGGTTGTGTACTGGCTCAAGGGATCTAATTATGAGTATTCGATATATAAAATATCTCTGTATTCCAGATATATTTGAGTAATTTCTTTTTCGTCACCTACTTCCTACTTATCTTTTTAAACAACCCGCGAAGAGACAGACGGTATGATATACTCTACGCGAGATCATGAAAATACAAAAATAATGAAAATACTCGTGTATGGGTCGTTTATTTAATCTTATAAATCTTACATTACTAATTTACCACCACGTCAAGGAACCCACTGTATTTATATTCGTATGTACCTACATGATTGGTTGTTAATATATTTATACGTATATACCTACATAGGTATACCTTCTGAAAACGTAGATACATAATTATACCTATGTATTCACCTACATAGCCAATCATTACAACCTAGCTATGTTGATGCATTCATAAGTTCTGGTAGGCACATGAAATGACAATAAATTATATATTACATTAGCCGCAAAGTAATTTATAGATATGCTGTAGAAGTTTAATGAGATAGTATTTAATAAATAAAATGCGTTGAAATGTGAGACCGTATCGTGAATTATTCTCATTCCCATATTTCATAAAGTATATATTTTAACCTGATCTAAATTATCACTTGAGTCTAACGTCGAGACACTACAGGGATAATTAATATGGTTTGAAAGGATGCTCACATTCTTTACATTCTAAACACATGAAAATATGTTTAGAATGAGACAGGTAACCAACTGGAAAGTCCCTTAATAAATATTCAAATATGACCCACAATAAATTTTACACCAAAGTTATATGGCCATTAAAAAAGACAACATATTAATCTGACAAATATACCTATTTTAATGTATTATGAAAATTAAGGGTAATAATAATATGGATAATATTTTTTATAGCTTTTAATAATTGCGGCCTCTAATTTTTAAGTATGTAATTATTTCTAAAACGAGTATCGTAATACATACTTCAATTATGGCACGAGATGATAAATGGCTAAATTATCTTTATTCGAGTTTTGAAAAAATTTTTAAATTATTGTAGTACGAAGTTACGGTACGAGTCTTCTTATGTTTTATCTAATATTACATGAAAAAGCAAAATTTAATATATAAAAATTTTACTCATTTACTCAGCTTGAGCATGTCAAACTTTACTTCAGGGCCGTACTACACGTTTTTCATTGATGGGTTTAGGTATGAAAAAAATCTTAATTTTTAAATTTTATTTTATTTCATGATTTGTTCGTAAAGTGCATTTTTCTAAAATGCACTTTACCGACAAAGTGCGATTCAGAATTGAAGAGTAAAATTAAAACCAGTGCCAACATTTTATAATTTATTGCCACAGATATACAGCAAGTGTCACTATTAAAGGTATTAAGTACAAATAAGTAGTATATTTGTCCCGTATTTTTTCCTAATTTTATTTTATAATTTATTCTTAATCAAAACTTATCATCTTGATCGTCCAAATACGCAACACCAGAAATATGGCTGCATTTGCTACCATCACTGGCATAGTCATCAGATGATCCTTTATTAACCGTACCTAAATGCGAGACTAATGCGGAGTCAAAAATATGCTCCCTTTCTGTATTTTTTCCCAATATTTATTACTTTAACACAAGTATTGCACCACACTTCTGAAGACAGCTCCTATATTTTTTTTCTTGCCAATGCTTCAACATCAGCCAATTTGAAAGCGCCATTGTGACCACCCACCGCTAGACTATACATTTCAATATAGCTGAATTCAGGACTATAAGGAGGCAATCTCCATATTTCATGTCCATGTTGCTTTAGTAGTTTGTTCATATGGTAATCCCGATATTTTATTTTATTTTCTTTTATCAATTTGTAAAGTTAATTCTAGTTTGTTTTCGTTGGATTATGTGGAATAATTTTCTTATTTAAAAGGGAAATGTAGTCCTTCTGGATACCTATCGTTAGGCACAAAAGTTCGAGACTCAGCGATTTAACCAGTGATATATTTAATTTACGTTAAGAAGATTTTACATTCGGATTTTTAATTTTTTATTTGTCATTGAAAGTTATATTTTAATATAAACACTGAGCCATATTTAGCTTTCATCATCTGTCGGCGCTTTTCTTATTTCCTGAAAGTCCAAAATTTATCTCCGGATACCAAAATATTACACTCGACACTCAACGCATGTTATCTAACTAAGCTAACATGATCGGGAGTTGACTAAGGACCGTTGATTGAAGGAAATCCGTCAATCACGGTTCACTTAGTTGTTAATAATTTTATTTGTTACTCATTTGTAAACGTCAATTTATCAAAACACAGGATTAATCAAGAAAGTTAATTTTTACAAATTTTTACAGGTTAATTGTCAACTGTAACTGTTAACTTACAAGTAAGCATTATTTATATTAGAGAATTATGTTTTATTTGTATCTTGTATATATGTTACAAATCATGAGACAATAGAGCTCTTACTTCCGAGGAGATAATACCATTCCGACAATAAAATGGTTGAAAAGCTATCACGGTTCACCGTGATAGCTTATGACAACTTATTGAGTATTTTTTGTAATCGAAATTTGAATATCTATCTGATATCTTTACAAATGAAAAACAAATAAAATATGTAAAAATACATGCAAGATAACGATTTTTTTACTGGCCCCAGAAGGTGACAGGCTCGTATATTACTCGCCAGTAAAAACCATCCTACCATGCTAGTAGTGTTATTATACTATTAATGGTTCATTGAACCCTTGCAATATTAGAGCTATGAGTATAGGCTATATATGGGAAGGTACGCTGTCCATAGCATTACTATATTTTGCTATTTACATGACTTCGAAAGTATTCAACTGTCTATTGTTAGTAGCAAAAATTGTAACTAATCTTAAGATAGGTACCTACAGTCATGGAGTCGAACCATGACTGTCTTCAAAATCATGATAATGCATGATTTATTGTCTGTTCTCATATTTAAATTAAATATGCTCCTTAAATCTGAATTAAGAGAGAATTAAGCTCACTTTCGACTCTTTGAACTTTCTTTTGCCCTACATACCTTAGAATCCAATCCTATTCGTTTGTGACAATATTGTCTTTGAACCTTTCCAAAAGTTGTCTTATTTTTCGGACTTATGGACACCAGACCGTTTTCTAAATTTTCTTAAACAATACCTTAAATTTGTTAGGTACATTGTTAACTTACCTATTAGATAGATTATATAACCATTACTCTCAGATACCTATTTCTTTAATAGGTTTTCTCTCTTATTCAAACCCCTCTTTGCTGACACGGAAACTTATTAACGAAAACGAAATATAAGGAATTTTTTGTTCGCCATTCTGTGTTTAGTACAATGGTGGCGTGACAGGTAAGGGAAGTTGAGGCAAGATGACGAGGTTAACTAAAAAAAATTAATATTAGGCTTAAAAATATTTAAATTTTCAACTAAAAGTGCCTAATGAATTTATTGGTATGTTTTCTTTAATTCCTGAATGCCGACAAACTTAAAATATGTATATTACTACAACATAAAAATAATAAACAAAATATTGCATTTTAGTCATCTTACTCCATAATGCGGGTAGGATGACGATGACAAATGAAAATAGGTTGCATTTTACTGATGAGCGGACAGAGTTGTTTGAAGATGGTTTTGGTTTTTGAAGATGGCCTTATTGGCATGCTGGTTCAAAATCAGATTCTTGGAAGATCTGACGTTTAAAGGGTTCAATCCCACATGCGCTAAACTCCTTGACTGCATTATTGACCTCAAGCGATATATGAGAGCTGTGGTTATCCACAATAAGTAAAACTGGACGTTCTGCAGAATGCCTAGCATAGTAAGCAAACTGCCCTAAATACTTAATAAAGCTCTCAGTAGTTATCCATCGTGATGACTGAGCAATGTCAATTGAGCATGGAGGAGTGCGTTGAGAAGTTCAAGTTACATCCTTGTTCGAGAAAAAAACATGAAGAATGGTGGGCTGTACCTACGCATCTACTACCATAGTGGTTTGCCGCTTTCTGTGGATACTATTTTAAGTTCCTCTGCCATTTCCAGTTGGTGTCACGTATTTTTGCAATATTGTTGGCAGTTATTACTCCAGATTCATCCGCATTGAATATTCGATCTGCAGAAATGTTAAAAGATCAAAGAAACGATCAACAGCCACTTTGTTAAAACCAATTAATCATCCTACGGAGGTGGTTTATAATGTCCTAAGACTCAGAGTCGAGTAAGTTTAGTAAAATACTGATACCAGTCCGGGTGAGTCAGATAATTTTCAGAGTTTAAGTAAAGTGAGACCATGTCCATGTTAATTAAATTGTGTAATATAAGCAACAAATTATTTTGTTGGTTCTATATTTACCTTATTTTTTTATACCGTCTCACTGTTGGTGCATGTATTTCGTATTGTAAAGCAGCTTTTTTATAGGACATATTTCTTCTTGAACTTCGTGCATAGCAGCCAATAGTGCATTTTGAGACCACGATTGGACTTTATATGTTCTTCGCATATTTCCCTTCAAAAATATGAATAAGATGGCGAATTCGTCATCTTACCTCGCTGCACAACTTAAAAAACAACAAACTAAATATGCATCTTAGAAGCAATACCATCATTATGATAAGTAACATGTAATACACAAGCAATTACAAATGATTGTTACCTTATTTGCTTCCGAAAAACAATAATCAATTGAACTAGCGAAATGTTACAACTAAACACGTCCAAACCAGGATGTCGCCATTAGTGAATAAACGTCTTACCCCGTTAATCTTATCCCACCTTGTATTACCCATGTACCTGATAGTACTAATTCGTTTCCTATAAACATGAAATTATTATTTAGTGATTTACTTTCCTGATTTATAATGATTATCGAGTAGGTAGATACATTTTTAGATATACATGAGTTAGGTAATTTAAGAAATGTGAAACGGTTATTTTCTAAATCTGTAGGATTTGTGTTGAATATAGCGAAAACATCATCCATATGTATATATATATATATATATATATATATATATATATATATATATATATATATATATATATATATATATATATATATATATATATATATATATATATATATATATATATATATATATATATATATATATATATATATATATATATATATATATATATATATATATATATATATATAATATAAACGAAACCCTAAGGTAACGCTCGAATTCTTCTTTGACCATAAGTCCAAACCGGTTCATAAAAAGGATGGCAATAATATATGACAGGAGTTACCGAATACCAGCTTCATACTAATTTTGTATAATGTATGTATTTATTTAAATAGAATATTTCATTTATCAATTTTTGGTCGAGGCCATTCGAGTCAAAGCTCAGCTCTAAATTACACCCCTGCAAATGTAAAAATATTTTGTTAAAATTTATCAAAAATGATAATTTTTTATAAAGCAGTAAATTTTAATATATTTTTTCTACATGATTAGGATACTTTTCCCTTTTATTAAAAAAAATATTTCTCAAGGGGAATGACTAACCACGCCCAGCTCTAATCACGAAATCCCGAAAGTTACAATTTTGAGAGTAGGTTACTTTTATAGGATATAAATACACTTAGAAGGGATTTACGGTAATTAAGATTAAGATAATATATAATTAGGATTAAGATAATATACACCCCTGGCGGGGAAAAACCCTCGAAATATGAAAATGTTTTAATATGAAAGTAAGAACAGTAAAATTTTCTATAAAACGGTAAAACTCGTCAATTTTATTTTATTTTTCTACATATAAGGGTATTTTCATTTTTGTTATTACACCCCTAAGGGACTAAACCACAGCAGTCTCTTACGTGTGAAAATAATTTTGTATTCTCATCAATATTAAACTTTTGGAAATAACGGCTACACATCAGACGCAATATATATTTGTAAATTATTCACAATGCCGCATCTAAAAGGGCGAATAATAGCCCGACTTCGCTATGGGGTTTTAAATGCAATAATTTTTAAGGTAGCTAGGTACACACATTTGTTGATTAGTTAGACAATTCGAAATGTCACACGAAATTATTTGTCATTTATATAACTCGAATTGATCGAAATTGGGTATTGCAACCCAAACATTGCCACCGAATTTAACACCGATTCACAACACTGCACTCGATGGAGTGATTAAATATAGCTGTTTTAATTAAATTACCTTATTAAATTCATTTCATCTCTACTATTATGTGACGCTTATCGAGTGCTGCGTTGTAGTTCGGTATTCGTGAAAAACAATTCAAGATTCTAATTTATAAATTGATTTGATCCATATTTGGTTCTGGGAAGTTTTGGGATCACAGATTAAACTAATCTGTGATCCCAAAACTTCCCAAAATTTTATAAAGCAAATTTACAAATTTATAATTTCTAAGAGAAAAATTCATTTTTTAAACTCAAAATATATAGATATTATATATGCTTTATTACTGCGCCTTGTATAGGCGGGGGCGATAGGGACCTCCACCCGAGACCCCAATCGGACGCGTTCGCGCGTAAAGAGGAACTAAGGAAGCTAGGGGTAAAGCTAGAAAACTTAATTATAAATTTAAGTTTTATATTGTATAATAAATAACGTAATTAAATAATTTCAATAATTCTTTGTTTCGCTTTCACCCCTTTTTTACGTATTCTAGTGCTGCGTGTTTACAAAAAAAATAGGTATTTGGGGAATAAAATTACACTCCTGCCCCGGGTCCACCATAAAGTCCTAGCTACGGCGCGGCGCAGGCGGTGCTTTAATAATTAGATTTAGAACCGAAACATTACACATATCAAGTAGGTAAATTTCTGGGATCAGATGTAATCATTTGTTGGAAAAATAATTCTTTATATGCTTTAAGGAAGCTTAAACTTCCTTATTTTTTTATCAATGAATGTATGACAAAATTTTAAATGTTGTACCATTTTTTTATTTACAAAACAAGGCGATAAGAAATGTTGATAAGAGTAAAAGTTGATAGAATCGAAATTTACAGGCAAATCAAAGTAGGTCTTTGATTTGCATACGATTTGCATTATGTACATTATGTATAAGTAGTAGGTACGTAGTGAGGTACATAGTTACGAATTTTGCCGAACTCCGAACTAAACAGGAAGGTACTATTATTATACTCTCGCAGCGAAGAGTATATTGCATTTAATTGGAAAAAACTAAAACCGCTAATTTTCGGCAGAGCAATTTTTTTAACAAATTTCGAAATACCGTATGTCCCGAACAAAATATGTGGCGTATTTTGTTAACTCTCTATTTCAATAACAAAACTTTCGAAGAAAATAAGATTGATCGTAAAAATTGTTTTTGTGTAAAAGAAAAACCCGACTATTTTTGAGCAAAATCCAATAATAAATGCCCCCAGAGTGGCGTCTCAAAAAACATGTATCACTAATAACAAATCATATAGTTTTGAAACATTTCTACTAAATTAAGATGGCCATGCAACTTTCATAAAATTTAATAAAAATCGATCAAGAAATAATAGCCTCGCAAATTATTATTCAATATTTTTTATACCTATATCATTTAGAAATCAGTAAGCTATCACCATCTATCTCCATGGCGCAGTGGTAATATTTTTGCCACTTATACTCCGAAATGGCTCAAAATAGGCTCAGACTCGGAATTTTGAGGTAATCCTTGATGCTAATCGTGCGCAGGCGCCCTTAACCGTTAAATGTGTATGCCTTGACTTAACATCACTTAAAATTAAAACCATGTAGCACTACATTTCGTTATTGCTAAATTATTTATTTACTTGTGGATGTGATATTTCATAGTAATCCTCAGTAAATAATTTACATGGCTAGCAGCTTTAAAATCACGGAATAAATTACCGCCAACAGAAAACAGTTTAAAACAGCATTGCTTAAGGGCTTATTACCAAACCATTATTGGTAAACTGGTACCCTTATTTCAAACTCTTCCACCTTTTGCACAAGATCTGGCCATCTTAAACAGCTGCGGATGTAAAAAAGGTAACTATCCTTAAAAGTTATATATTTTTCAAAGAAAGCAATCATTTTTATCTTCAGATTTTAAATATAAGTGATGCAGTTGTAAAAAAATAAAATCCCGTCTTGAGGATCTTGTCCCATTGCATGGGTCAGAAACTATGTTCAAATGTTTCTTCAAGCGAAAATGTATCAATATAATTAAAGAAACTATGTCTTTTGAGGAAGAAAGCGGTGAACACTTAATATTTTTGCGAAACTTATTTATTTATTTTATGTTTATGTATTTTAAATAGACGTTACTCCATGCAGTGTTTAATAGTTATTTATAAAACCACTATTGTGAAACGGCAGATCACAGATCTAGGGCAGCGTCCGACTGTGGGGAATAGTGCACCAGGAGGGCGTTCGAGGTTTGAAGTTCTAAGCGCCTAAAAATTTTGTAACTGGCTTGGTTTTTAAATCATAACTCCTTAATTTATTTCCTTAAAAATATTTTTAACACCACTGCACTAGTCATTAAGCATCGTTTTCAATATCTAAAGATTTTTTTTGATTATTTATTTCGAGTTATGGAGTGAAAATGTAAAAACAGGGCAAATTAATTCATTTTTAGCGAACATTTCCCTAAGGTGGAATGCTTTTTTGAAAATTATTTATTTTTTTTACAGCCAAACGGCTACAGAGAATATTATAAAACTTTTACCAAAGAACTGACCTTCGTCTATATGACGCACTACATAACTCGAAAATTTTGATTCCACTGAAGAAGTACAGGCAGATTTGTTCACAGATAAACAGAGGTGGTCATATTGTTCCGCTATTTTTCGAGAAAAGTGAAGAAATGGAAAGTTGTGTGAAATATTACTCTTTTAGATGTTCCTAATACAAACAATTGAGCATCAGATCACAGAGGTGCAAATTAAAGGAGTTTTTTTAAAATAGAACACTGTATATTTTTACTTTTTAACAAACGAACAAAAAAGCTAATCGGCTATTATATAATACTTATAAATAGTTATATATTCCCAGCAGTTTTTATTATATTAACTTTTTATTAATTATTATGTTTTATTGTATCGCAGGAATAATAATTGTATTAAATTCATAGGATACAATGTTCACGCATTTTCTTGACGAACATTTTTCAAATGTCAATTTAATGCTGATTGTGATGAAAATACGAGTACTTTGTTACATTTAAAACACAACAATTATTTTACACATTTATTATTTACAGGAATAAGAATACGATATCAAAAGTTGAATAAATTGGAACGCAAAAATCAAATAAAAACCGAATGATAGCAAGTACAAAATATAACAGCACAAAACATCAATAGCTTCCACAACAGAACGGGGAAAATATAAAGATAGAAATCCATAACACATTTCGCATGTCTGGCATCTAGAGCTACAAATACATCTACGACCTCAAAATTCAGGAAGAAGTTCCTGAATTTTACGGTCACAGATTACGATTTTTTATCTAAATAAATATTCAAAATGAAGGATCCAAGATCGCGGCCATTTTTGCCTTTTATGGTCTGATTTAACTTGAAACCGGTGTCTCGGAAAATTTCGGGTCGAAGGTCACGATTTTGTTTTCAAAGTAAATATTTAAGATGGCGGGTCGAGGCTGGAGGATATTTATCGACTCGATAGCTGGAGGACCATTTATAGACTCAAAATCGGTGTCTCTGGAATTTTGGGGTTATAGATCGCGATTTTTGTCAAAATAAATATTCAAGAAGGCGGAACTAAGATGGCTTGACATTTTTGCAATCTATGGTTATAAAATATATATATATATATATTATATATATATATATATATATATATATATATATATATATATATATATATATATATATATATATATATATATATATATATATATATATATATATATATATATATATATATATATAATATGATTTTTTTAAATATAATAACAATTCAAGATTGCGGCTCCAATATGTTTGTCGGATGTTTATATTTATGTATATCGGGGTTCTTGGAGTAGCAGATCATGACTGTCTTAATCAGAATAACTCAATATTATTCTGATAAAAAAGGTGGACGCTCCAACATAACTGATTAAAAATTCGATTCGACTCAAAATCTGTATCTGTTTCTTTGTCAGATCACGTATTCTAGATGTGGGCTTCAATATTGCTGGCTAATATTGAAGTTTTCTTCCATTTGTTGTCTAGTTAGACTCAATTTTGTCGGTTTTTTTGAGGTAGCAAAGCCTAGCGACATTTTATCCACAAATGTTTAAGGTGGCGGCTTCGATATGAGATTTTATTTTTCTTCGTAAATACAACTTACTGTCATTGTTATTTTTCATAATACGTATCTAGATACATTCGTAAATCGTAACATTATCCTAAGGCTAATAACATTATCATTACCCCAACATAATTCTATTTGATCCAACCTAAACCTATTTGACATTTACAAGTATTTCTGGCTGGATATTTTGTTTTTTTGCATTAACTAAAAGTTTATTGCAGCAGAAATATCACATATTTGATATCAGTAGATGTGACGGCCGGTTTTTTCCTGGATTTTTTTTACCTCTGACCTGATGATTTATAAACTCTAAAAATATATTATCCATTTAGAAAGTTAAGGAATTCATTTCGTTCAAGTTGTAAGCACTTTCACGGTCTGTAGGTATATGTAAGGGTGAACTGTGTAAAATATACTCGTATAGGGGAGACCGTAATCTTACTTTTTGAAAAGTAGCATTTACTTTTTTAAGAATATGCACTACGTTGAATTTAGCTTTTTGGAATTAACTTATAAATATTCTGCTATTATGAAACTACTACTATGAGACTACTATTAGGAGGCTTCGACAACTGTTATCTATCTGGTGTCAGTAGTAGCAAGGGCGGTGTAGTGTTAATTGTAACAGTATCTATAATGTTGCAAGAAGTTAAGAAAACTTCATAAAAAATATAACTTAAAGCGAGTAACGTCATCAGAGTTATAGTTTTTGGCGGAATTGCATTACCAACTGCGTTTACAGCCACACACAACGTAACAAGTGTTACGTTGTGTGTGGGTGTCAACAACTACGATTGAGATGCTATTGATACTACTTCCTTGGTTCCCATTTTAGCTATTAATCTTAAATTATTATCTTGGTAGGCTTTTGAAATGTGGAGACACCAGGCTCGTCAATTTTTTAAATATTTTGTGGTTCAACGCTATGTCTTTCCAATACACTTTCAAGTTTATCAAAAAAGTTGGAGACGTTCTCTCTATTGAAATTCATGGCACGTGCAAGGCTGGTTGTTTGGGGGGTACGAAGTGTTAAACAAGGATTTCTTATGTGGAAAGCTGCGAGCCAATCTTCACTAGCCTGGTCTGATTCATTCTATTTTCGAATCGAGGATAGTTAAGCCTGTTAGCAGCTGCAAACTTACACGCTAGTTTACGAAGGTCCTTTGTAGTGAGCCCAAAGTACAAATCGACAGTTTTTTCACAGTATTTTACTAGCTGTAACTCCTGTTCAGTAGTAAACACCATATTGTAAGGATTATATCCCACCTTAGGCTGTAAGTTGTTACGCAGAGCATTCATAAAGCGATTTAATGAAACATGGCATATTCCACAATCCTTAGCTACTAAGCTACTTTCTTGCTGCTTCTTCATTAATAATTTTAGGTATCAATCCCCTTTGGGTCTTTCTTGTTCTAAGTTTCACCAAGTGAACTATAAAAGGAAGACAATATTTTATCAAAAAAGTAAATGCAACAAACTGTAACGTTACAATTGACACCGTAGCATGTGGTACAACCGTCACATCATAACCTTGAAAGGTATTGTTTACATGTCTGTATTTTTGAGGCAAAAACAGCGAACCACTATCCACTAAAAAGAAAACAAAAACTACACTAAAGTCTACCCTTACCTTGAAATATTGGCAATCTTATATACTTCGAGATTTAACAAACAATGTGTCGCCACGTTTATTTACTTTTTCAGCAGTTTACAAACATTTGTCTACGAAACCAGTGGCGTGCACGCAGGTTACATTAGTAATCAATTAATTAATTAATAATAAGTTAATAGTATGATGTAGCTGCATGTAGCAATGCTACATTCTTAAGTGTATTGTAAAAAACAAATAGTAGAGTAGATAGATATATAGTTATGTATTCGATCAGTTGGAAATGTTGCTGTGACAATACTTAATCAATCAATGAAACATGCCTGAAATATTTAAATATACTGGATTTTGAGGGTTATAGGTATATTTTGTCTCTATCAGTATACTTTTGTATTTTGAAATATATTTAATTTATGACAAATAATTACAAATGCGTAAACTTGTTTGTGGTAGATACAGTAAGAAAATCGAAGTGAAAATGGGAGGAATAATAGACATATATACATCAGTCAAAATGATTTTTAATAAATTCCAGTTAATAAATGTTATAACTATAGATATACAGAGATCCCTGATGAGACAATATTTACAATATATTTCTATATACACTTGTGGTCTTACACTTAGATATACAATAATAATTTATACAAAATATACAAAACTATATTTTATAGTCAAATAAATATAAAAGAAGAAATATTCTTCAGAAGGAAACCAGCAACTGAGATTCAGAATTGCACGGAAAAGTATCTAAATTTAAATAATACTCACAGTCAAACTTTTATACGTAAAAGTTTAGCAACATAATAACATTTACAATAAACCGTTGATTGAAAGACTTTATTCTTTTAATCAACGATTTACCATCGCGGATAGAGCAAAAAGGATAAATCTAATTTTGTGTTTAGTTTAAGTTTATAGCCAATCCGATTAGGTGACTAGTAGAGTTCAGACTATTGATTAGTCACGATGCCAATGTTTCGATGGCAGTATTCAGATAATAACTATTGTTGCACTTGGATTAAACTGAATGCAAATTTTCAGTTGATGTTATTATCTTAAGATGATTGAATAGTTCGTAACCATCATGTACGAAACACCATCAGATATTTTATACTACCACAAGTCAGTACACTTAGCAAATTTAAACTTTCTATTGACACGCCACCATGATTTAATTTATTGTCAGCATACCAAACCAGAATACCATGAGCTCTGAATGTATCGGTTAATTTACGATTAAGTATTTCCCAGCAATTGAAAGAGTAAGTACCTATACAAATTGACAAATTTACATGTGAGGTACTTATATAACTCAAAATAATTCACAACTCGTTTGGTTTTCACCAGAACGTATTTTTATAATCTTATCTGGGTAATCTTATCTTGGTAATCTAATTTTGTTCCGACGCGACGTGCAGCTACGTTATATTATCAAAATATTACTGCTGTAAATAACGTTGAGTCCTTGAACTTGTATTTAAAATTGACATAATTAATCAAGTGAGAATCCTAACATGTAATGAATCCTTGACATAATATACTTAAACAATGGTTTCTCGGGTGTTGAAATAAAATATTGTTTTCCTATTGAGACGCACCCGTGTCTTGGAGGACTGGCCCGCCATGGTGGTAGGTCATATCAATAGCAAATAGCAATACAAATATTTGAATGCGGTAATACCCGCAGAAAAATAGATTATGCTCTCTCAATGACTGCAAAATAGTAAAATGTTGCTATACATTTGCGATAAAAAATAAATTATATATAAAATCACTATAGTCAATAGGCCGTTGCAGCTCCGCTGTGATGTATATTACCAAAATGCCCTAGGCTACCCAAAGCATCAGGTGTAGATGGCGTAGGTTGGCATGCAACATACCATTCGCTGAGGGAAGTTGCACCAGGTACTTGGGATCCAGATACGTGAGGACTAGCTGCGACAGATATGCTACCAGCCGAGGAAGAATTTGACTCCTCTCCGTCGCTATCATAATGAGGAGGTGATCGTCCAGAACATCCGTGGACTTTCATATGTTTTCTCAGGGAAGAGGGATGTGTGTAAGATTTGTCACAACCAGCTACACGACAATTGTAAGGCTTATCAGAGGTGTGGACATGAGAATGTTTCTTCCTATCCGACGAATTGGCAAACCGTCTATCACAACCTTCATATTCACATTTAAAGGGCTTTTCACCTGCAACAGAGAAAAATAATTAGTGGAAAATAGACTTTTTCTTATTATTATGTACTTAATATTAAACTGTATTAAGCTATTTAGATAATTTCAATATAATATTATTTCTGTGTTTAAACTTTTGAAATAAAACCCATTTGTGGATAAAAAGAGGCAATATTAATATATATATATATATATATATATATATATATATATATATATATATATATATATATATATATATATATATATATATATATATATATATATATATATATATATATATATATATATATATATATATATATATATATATATATATATATATATATATATATATATATATATGTATATATATATATATATATATATATATATATATATATATATATATATATATATATATATATATATATATATATATATATATATATATATATATATATATATATATATATATATATATATATATATATATATATATATATATCCATGCTAAGTAACTATTCACAATATGTGTAAGGTTAGCGATCAGAAAGTTCTGGCGTCAAGAAAGAAATTCCGTCATAACCATAACCTTCTCATACCAAGATTTTTTAAATTTTAATAATTTTTAATTAAGATTTTACCTAATGCTTCTAAAATGCTTAAGTTTTTGTATATTTATATTAGTAGGTATATTTATTAGATTTATTTCTTTGTCATTAATATTATTGAAATAAACTATTTTATCCTAGCGATTCTTATGCAATTGCCCTAAAAAAGTTGCATTATCAATTATTTGCTAAAGTCAAGCAATAGTTTATGAAATTGGTACAAATTGAATTTCCCATTTGAATTTCGAAAACAATTTGGTCTTTATAGCCCAAACAGTTTCTAAGATACAGATGAAATTTCCAGAAACAAAAAGGGAATCTTTATATAGTTACCTATATGAAAAGTTTTCATCAATGTTGACCACTAAGGACCCATTTTACGGCAAATGTCATCATATAGGTACGTTATTAAAGGTATTATAGTATTATATATATTATATAGGTACGTTATTAAAGTACACTAATTTTGCAAGAAAACGAGACCAATTTGGTCTATGTAGACGTGATAGATAGTTCCTGAGGTACAACTATTAACCGTTTTAGAGGTAAGTAAGCAAATATTAGAAGTTTGTAAATTATTTAAAAAAAATTTATACTTAAAATGTATGTAGTAATATGAAACACCTCATTGTATATAATGTGCAGTACTGTGAGGAAAATTGTTATTACTCCTATTTCTTGTACATCTTTGATGGGCTAAGTTCTCTACCACCTCTAAATCCACAGTACACCTTTTGTGGTCAGCTTGCTTCGGTAGCATTTCTTCATGCTGCTCAGGCAGGTCGAAATCGCCATCCTACGGTCATCAATGTCGCCACACATCAGGTCTAGTATGTTCTCGCAAGATTGGCAGCTGCAATACTTGCAACAGCAGAGCTTTCCTGTAACCACAACTGCTGAACCCTTCCGTAATCTTCATCAGCATGAGTAGACATAAATAAAGTGGTCTGGAGCAGATATAAAATCAATACTGGCAAAAAAAACTTCTTTTCACCTGGTATGTTCTCAGAGAGTGAAATCTTGCAGCATCCCTGGTTGGAGGCAATCTGTAGATGTTCATGTTGGCTTAACTGCCGTCGATTTTGGGATTCACTGTTGCCTTCATACAGTGAAACGAGGAAGCTGTCTCCTGCTTCACCGACCCGAAGTAGTTGTGGAATTTGGGCGTTTTGTTCGAGGCGTTGCCGTTTTTCCAGTGTCGATAGAAATTTAATTTTTACTTGGCCAAAAAGTACTGCGGTTGTATGACAGGCACTGAAAGCGCGAAGGAACAGTGCCATTCCTGATTGTGCTTGGTGCCTGAAGGAACTCGTCGAGTAGGTGATATCTGGGCTTTTCCTCCCTCTGTTGTTGATGAACAATTCACATTATAAGCGATTTAGAAAAATCTACATAGACCAAATTGGTCTCGTTTTGTTGCAAGTTTAGTGTACTTTAATAACATATATGGTGACTTGACAATTTTGAAGTGATCCACATTGACGAAAAAAAATCCTATTTTTTGGAAATTTTGCAAATCTTTTAACAACTGTATCTTAGAAACTAATTTGGTCTTCGGGACCAAATTGTCGTCATTTTGTTGCAAATTTAGTCTACTTAAAATGGGTACATAGTTACTTTTGACGTAACACAGGTCTTTACTAGGTGCTAAAATTGAGAAAAACTGAAAATAGTCCGAATGGTTTTTCAAACATTTAACAATGATCCGAAGGGCTTTTTATCACATACAATATCCTAATATAAAAACTCAAAACTACCTGGTTTGGTAGGATTTCCATGTACCTACTATAACTGACAAATCCTTGCTGAAATTTATAATTAGGAATTTTAATGTTACTGAAACCTAATTTATTACTTGATATTAAATCAGAGCTAACTGCATGGCATTTCTTACAAATATTGGGCATAAATAATGTTCCCGAGTGTGATGTAATGTATGTATGGTATCTAACTGTTTGAATAAAGCCATACACATCAAAATATGGGGAACAGTTAGTGTCCAACAAGTTATTCAGATGAAATAAGTGTATATTTACATCACCAACCATCACCATTATGCCCGAACCTAAGGAAATAATAGGAGGAAAATATGCATCCCTATTGAAAATTCAAATTAAAATCTAAGCGCTATGACGGATATCCGCAAAAACTAATCATTGGTACATCGTTTCCATAGAAAATATAAGCCCGTATTAGGTATATTTTACTTTTCTTTCAGGTAGTGTTAAAATGGTCAAAAAAATTTGACACTCAGTCATTGTATAACTCTAATGCGCATGATCTGATCCTGGCATAAAAAGTGGTACAACAACTATTCCTGCGCATGTTGTTTATTTGTATTGCTCTATTAACCTTCTATTAACTATCTATTAACCTCCTATTAATCTTTTCAGTTTTGTAGTTGGTGATTTACAATTTACAACATTGTCTTGTACGATTTGTTATTTGCTTTTGCTTTCTGAATTGTGTTAATTTATTTAATAAGTGTTTTGGGTGTTTTTGTTTAGTGCAGTGACTGCAGTGTGCAAATAGAAGTTGAAGATGCCTGCATGTAGAGCTGTGAACTATTGCTATTTATGCTCCAATAATTCTAGAGACAATTCGAATTAAAGATTTTTTAGATTCCCCAGAAATGACAACTGTGGTACAACTTACCAAAGATTATTTCGGCATTCAGCCTTGAGAAGTCATATCGCTTCTATTGAAATCCGAATTAGTTCCGTAGAAGTTTACATATTTTATAAATATTAGGTACTTGTAAATACTTGCTCAATTATTTATATAGATTCCTCTAATGTTAAATTTGCCATCTTTTAAAATTAGCTGAATATTTTTTACTACCAATGAATTTCGGGTATAGGAATTTAAATAGCTAAAATAAATAAATCCCTACCAAAGAATAACCGTTTGCAGGGAAAAAGGCAGTCGTTTATCAAATTTTGTTCGCCTCGCTGACTACTCTCCCAAATTTGTGAATAATAGAGCTGGTTGCGGTTCGAACGGACAACAAAAACGTAATAAAAGGAAAATTTACTACAGTTTTTTCTCTGAAGTGGGCATTGACTTGACATGTGAAGAACTCAGCCAAGTGTTTTATTTATGTCGGTTTACCTGGAGACCTCTGTCCATCAAACTTTGTGTAAAGGACTGTTTTACATATGTTTTTGAAATATTGCGTGATGTTGGCTTGACTGATTACATTTATTTGTTTTATAGCGTGCCTCTACTAAAATAGCGCAGATCATTAGAAGTTCATTTACATCTTAGATTTAAATTAAAATTAACTTACGCTGTGCTGCACGGTAGAAAGTTAATAGAACAGGATAGGCCTAGTATACACATACACACCCTTCATAAATATTATGATTGATATGCTGTTCTTATTTTAATACCAATTCTAATAATGTAAGTATACATATGTACTACTACTATGTAGGTATATCAATAATCATAAAAAAACAGGTTTAAAATTTGTAATTATTAATAATGTACCTATCTAAACGATATGTATTGATTCACCTCTTAAAAAAATTAAAGTTATAGTTATAGATAATCGTGATAATAAAAAAAACTGATGCATTGAGATTGAGTTTTTTTTCATAATACTAACACATCACGTATGTATCAGTAACAAGGGTTTATTATACTTATTATATTACTTAATAAGGGGGGGCACTGCCCTTTATTGCTTGTAGAAAAATATGTACGTACTTATATATCTACTGTTCTACGATACAATACGAGACAAACCCCGTTTCCACAAACATAGAAACACTAGGTATGTTCCACTGAGATTTGAAATTACTGGATAAGATTCTTTTGTTGTTTCACACCGAAGGTTTTTCACATTCTTCGAGACTACAAAATATATTCATTATGAACATATTTTTCTTGATGAGGATTCAGGATGAGGACGAAGGTAAATTTATTCTAAAACTTGACATTTGTACGGAATACGAAATGCTGAGAATGATTTATGGTTGTTATATTTTTCTTTGAATAGTTAAATATACCAGTCATAATCGATTGATATTATTGATGATTTAAGGAGCGTTGCAAATTATTAATAACTCTCGAAATGACTAAGAAGTTTTTTATTACCTACGGTACAACTAAATCGTGCATCTTAGGATCCTGTGGTTTTTCTGTTACAAATCAATTTTGGAAAAGGGTTGTTCTTATAACCCACATTTAAACAGAGAGTTAATTAAATTTTATGCTTCATTTAATTTATTTTTGTCGTTATTATTTATAGGCTCATATATTATTATTTATGGCACGCATTATATCATTATACATACTTATACTAGAAATATGAAATATTTTATGCTTCTATTAAAAATAATATTATGTACATCTTGAAAACATGTACTTACTAAATAAAAACTATTGAAAAGGTATAGGTATTTAATTTTAAAATATAATCTTTCATGATTAATATACATATTATCAAACAACAATAATTACAATAATTACAGTCTATAATACATTATGCCATTTAACATTTTCGATTTTATTTAATCTTTTTAATTATCTGCACGAAAACCTACTTTTAAAAAGTGAGATAATTACTAATTACTTACTGATCTAGTTACCTAATTACTTTTTGTATGGGGGGGTTCTAAAAATATATGGTTAGTAATGAGAGAACATATCTGTATATATAAAATAGTATATCTGCGGTTTGTTTTTTTACAAAATTATCCAAAAAAATGCAATTGCAGCCATTTTTAGAAAGCCCCCCCCCGTCCACAGACATGAATGACAATTTTAATAAAATATTTAAAAGGAGTACAAATGTGCAAGTAAAGTAAGGCGTGTAGATTTTAAATTTAATCTACTTTTATTAGTTTTTCGGCTTTCTCTCTTAAGTTAGTTATGTTTTTTTTCGTAACTAGTTATTTCAAACCTGGGCCATTTTGTCTCGATTAATATGCTCATGGTGGTGCTTTAATTGATTTTCACGTCACTATTTCAAAGTTTGTTTTTGCAAAAATTTAATGGTTCAAGAACCTGCTAAGATCAAATAAGATCAAATTATTATTAATCTTCAGGAGGACGATTCTACGAAGGCGTTGAAGGGCCACATAATATTTTTTTTAAATTCTTCATTTCCAATTCAGAATTCTGACTTTAAACTCAGAATTCTGACCTTTGAACTCAGAATTCCGAACTTATGTTCTTTGCACTCTAAGTATAATGTCCTCCAGCCATGTACCAGGTGGTCCAATAATAGAGCCCATCAATAACAGAGGACGTTGAAATCGCTGGAAATTATTCTCAAGCTCGTATGATGACCGCTAGAGGGCGTTGCAGCAATGTCAAATAATTAGAAAAATGAAATTGTCTCCTTAATTTTCTATGCTGAAGTAGGTATATTGAAAATATGTTCATGGTGCTTTATGGAAAATACCATTAACATATTTTCAATATACTTCATCATAGCAAATTAAGGTTATAATATCATCCTACCTATTTATCTTACACCGTGCCCTATACCCAAATCTAATACTTTCCGAGATATTTGGCGAACTATAACGGCTAAATGCAGAAAATTTGGAATAGGTAAATAAGGCTTAAGTTGACTTATTTTTAGGCAAGGAATTTATAATCCTGTATATTAAATGCCAATATAGGATTATCAACAAGTCATTATATTACATTACTATTACTTTTAAAAAAGATTATTCAGAACATTAATCAGAATCGTAGTAAACATTATACACAGGGTCCAATTTAAAAAAATATAAAACATTTTGTTCCCCATGTACATTAATTGAGTTTTCAACGACATACGGATTATGCGTTGCAGAATTATGTGAAAATTATATCGGAGACAAGGTTTAGCGTAGAAATTCGTTGCCCTCTGTAAAATATTCTGTAATAATGACACTCGGAGTAGTTTCCACAAACAACAAAACACTTTCACTTCGCTCGACGCGCGTTTCGCCAACCAAGTTGGCATCATCCGGAGACGATTAAAAACTAATCTTAAACTAAAAATCTACCCTATTTATACTATTTATGATGGAATCATTAGTCATGCTTCAATGATTAGTTGCTAAGCAACGCGTAAAGCGGGCTATACGGTATAGGTCCCTTGTCGCTATCCACACTACTTTTACATTTTACAATTTCTATGCTCTTAGCATAGAAATTGTAAAATGTAAAAGAATTTTACAATTTCTATGCTCTTAGCTAACTAAGATCTCGGCTAAGTTGGTCAAGCTGTATGTTTCTTTGTAGATAATGATTAACTTTAAAGTGAATTATATACATTTTATTTAAATATACGGGGTTTTATATATACATATTATGTCCTCGTATATGTCTAACTCTCGTATGTCTAACCTCGTATAAGGTAACGAAAGACAATATCAAATCACAATTAATTTTTATTATTCAAGATAATTGCTGTGACGGAAATATTTTTGTTTGATACCTACCTACAGACCTACACTATTAGAAAAATAAGTTAATGTTATCAGTAGCCTAGAGAGAGCGGCATGACGTAGCCAGAGATGGGTTCCCCACAACTTTTTTAAATGTTGACCCGAGGTTTATGTAAGCCATACTTACTTTCGTTTTTATCTGTATTTTAACAAGGTACCTACATACTCAAAAATAAATACCAATCTCCCGCAAGAAATAATAAGCATCAATATTACAATGCAATTGTTAAATGAGATGCACACACCTGCAGTATCATTTAAAGATGAGGATTTCTAATAGCTCCTATTATTACATAGGTATAATTGAGAGAATATCAATTTCGTTGGATATAATCGGACGCTCGGAGTTTTAAT
This sequence comes from Tetropium fuscum, assembly GCA_964058915.1. NCBI lineage: Eukaryota > Metazoa > Arthropoda > Insecta > Coleoptera > Cerambycidae > Tetropium > Tetropium fuscum. The sequence continues at coordinate 381,395 of CAXKVY010018544.1, read as the reverse complement.
TGTTTTGTACTGATACAGGCAACGATTAGTTTCTAATTGTGGGGGCGATATGACGCGGGGGGCCTATAAATATAATATTTTTATTGAACTGCCTTCATCATTTTCCTTGGAATCCAAGCCAGTGGATCCACTGGCTGCGCAGCAAGTTGATGTTTTTTACACACTAATCAAAAGGTTAGGCTCGATATCATAAAAAACTAGTAATTATTATTATGGTACTTAGATATTTTGTTTCTTAATAGTTGATAAAACGTTAAACGTGTTTGAGTTATAGTAGTATATATAGTTATAGTATAGTATATAATAAAGGCAGTCGACTAAAGGGTCAGACGAGGGTCATAGGTCAAGCTGTCGTCCCGGTACACCTACACCCCTCTCCCAGGCATGGAATGCATTGCAACCAAGACGGGACCGAAAATCCCATGTGAATCTCTATTCGAGCGCGTCATTTACCAGCTCCAAAAGAGTTTTCTTATTCATAAATATTTGTAAAATATGTTTACTTATGTTAACCTGGTTATTTTTTTAGGTAGGTATATTTATGTAAAATATACGGTTTTCATGATACCTAAATTAAGTAAGTAAGGTACTCGAATATTTTCTAAATATAACGACATAATATATTATGATTGGATCTCATTGTTGAATGATAGGCGTTGAACTGTGTTACTTTACAAAATATAAAGCTTCCTTATGAAATCAGGACTATATTTAATACACTACTTCACTACATTATTTTTCTGTGAGTTATTCAACAAGTCCTAATTTAAAAAGAAACTTACATTAGGCATCTTTTTATATTTGATTAGACGATGCGGATGAAAAATAGGTACCATATTTAGAAAAATCTAGAAAGATCTACCATATTCAGGATGTCACGACGACAAACATATCAGGATACGAAACTTCTACAATAAATCCATAAAAAATAATTTAAAACCTTCTCTACGTATCTGTATCTTGTTCTGTCATATATTCTAGCTACGAATTTTGTTTTGCTGTTGCTTTTAAAAATATTTTTGTGCTTATTTTATCTAAAGATATATTTGTTCTGAAATGGAGGGTATTATCAATAATCCCCTTCTTATTGTTGAACAGGACGACGATTTAAGGTTGACAGCTTACCTAATTCGATACGAATAGAGTTAAGATACAGAAGCCGTAACGATCCGAAGCACGTAACGTATCTCGACGGTCGTATCGATTCTGCACATGCGCAGTTCAATAGGGATACGAATACAAATGAAATTTGTAGCACGATTTAAGTTAGGGACTTAAATCGTGCTACAAATTTCACATGATTTTATTAGCCGTAGTAGGAATACTTGTCGTAGGTATAGTATTCAAGGAGTGTGTCGAAATAAGTTTAAGATAGTGCTACCTAAATCCCCCCCCCCCGTTTTCGAGGGGGCTAAAGACGAAAAAATATGTGTCAAAAGTTTCTAACAAGCGCCTTACCCTCAAATGGTCAAAAATCATATTAAATATTTATGGTATCAAATATTTATGGTATTTTTGCCCGAGAGCGAGGGTTTTGGTAAGTCTTTTTACATATTTCATGATGACGCGAAGGGTCAAAATTGACATCAGGGAGGAGATTTTAATCACTCGAGGTTTGATTCTACCCTCCCAGGGGATAAAAAATACAATATTTCCTTCTTTCGCTAAAAGGTGAGTCTCCGTTTTCGAGAATACCGATGACGAAAATCCCCATTCACAACTTCAAACGGACGAAAACTATCCCTTATTCTCATCTTTGAGGACTTTGAGACGGAATAGAGGGCGGCATAGCGGGAGTCGCAAAAATTGTATTTTGAACGCCCTGGGAGAGTAGAATCAACCCCCGGGGATGATTACGGTCTCCTACATGATAAAGATTAATAATTAGAGACGTGATAAGTTCTAGACAGTTGAATGAATTTGAGAGATTACAAATAAGAAAATGTAAAAATACCATGAACACTATCCATCATCCGCTTTATTGGTTAGTAGGTCATGGTTGACGGTAATTTAGGTATACATAGGTCGTAATTTTAGGATAATTTTAGTTGGCATCCCAGTGATGTAAACATTGTTAGCGTCGATGCAGTGTTAATTGTATCAATTACCCGTGTTAATCAGACTCCAACGCTCCCCTAACATACTATTTACATAATGATATTTTTCAATAACCCTCTATATTCAAGATATTTCCCTGTTCTTTTTCGTGAAGCGTACAAAGTTTAGTTTCAAATTACTGAGTGGGTTTAAATATTGCTTTCACCGAGTTGCGGCAGACTACGATAACGATGATAACACAGATCGGCATGTTCCAGAAAACAAATACAAAATTCTACTTTAGTTTTGACACGTCGAGAAAAATTAAATTGGAGGTTCTCACTAATGGTAATTGTTCAAGAGTCCTATAAAGATACTTGATAAATTCTTGATTTAACCCTAGAGTAGGCGCGCATCCGGTCATATAAATATAGGGCGCGTCGCGTCGGTCTGAGACCTGAGATACCGAAAGTGATATTAACCCTAAAAAATTGTATATATTTACAGTTTGATGACACGTGAAATAAAAATTGTCAGATCATGTCCTGATATTATATTATTTAATAATTATATAAATATAGTTATTTATAAAAATATTTTTTATATTTTAAAGTAGGTAAATATTGTTATTACAAAATTATAAAAGAAATTTGAATGAATATAAATAACATATAAACTCATAAAATATATCAAGCTATTTTAAACATTTTAATAAAACAACAAAAAACTGAATGGTTTTTTATTTTTTTATTTATATTTATTTTCTATTCAGAAATTGATTCGTGATTAAACAATTTCTTTATGATTATTATTATTTAGCGTTTGCAAATCGGATTCGTCATTAGAAATATCCTGAAGTATCGCTACTCGCTTCTCCTTCTTTTATTTGCTCGATATCACTGATATCGGAATCATCATCATAGGGTCATTTTATATTAATCATCATAATCGGATTGTGCTTCTTCCAAAAGTCGTGTAGATACCTAATTCTTGTTCAGCCTCGTATCTCGCCATTTATAATAATGTTATTTTAATACAATACAATACAATACAAAATCGTTTAAAAAATCAAACCAAAAGAATTATTCGAATCATGGGCGCGTCGCGTCGATCTGAAAACCGAAAAATGCAATAAAATAGTCGTAACTGCCTCAAATGTGAACTCGTTGCGTACTAGGATGTAATCGGCCAAAATAAGAAGCTACTTGTGAGTAAACCAAAACCGCGCCACATGTAGACTTAAGAATAGGTAGGCAATATTCAGAAATTTTCAAGCAATACATCACTTATTACTGTCAATCAGAAAAGGGGTCTCTTCCCTAGCTTCATGGTGTCCACAGTGGATTTATCACAACAAAATTGATAGCATTTATAGTATTATTGTATTTATTTATTTATCTATTAAGGTAATTTATTATATTTATTAAGAATAAAAACATGAAGCAGGAAAAAAAATAAAACAGAAGTAAATTAGGATAATTAATATGTACATCATTTATAAGACAAAAATATAATATAATAATACATTATATGTATATAAATATAAGAAACAGGAAGTAAAAAAAACAGTAAACAGTCACTTTAGATAAAAAGTCTTATAAAAATATTATTCAATTATAATTATATATCCAATTTCGTTAAGTAATTACATAGTAATATGAAAATTGATCTACTACTTACTAAAAAGTACACAATCTGGAAGAAAATTCCAATTTATGAGTACATTAGGCATGATTTATCACGAAAACTAAAGATTATCTGCTGCAATTGAAACTACCAATGTGTTTATTTTTAATCTGCATTTGTCTATTCTCCTTTCAGGATGCTAAGGTCTAATGCCTCAAAGCATCGCGTGATATACTACTGTTTGACTTAACATAATCTGTTTTTTGTCATTTACAGTTTTCAAATAGAGATTTATTTTAAGCTCCAGCTGACTTAATAAAGATATATTTCAACTTAACACTAAGTTGTAAGGCTCTTTTCTTTATAACATTTGTGTGAAAGTCAACGAAGAAAGAAGAGGAATACAGGCTATTTTTACCTCAAATTGGCTACGTCACTGTTTTTAAAATTACAGTTACATATTTCTTATTACAGCAACATCCCACATAAGGTACGTAGGTAGGTATGGAACTTTCCTTTTTCACCAAGGAATTAAGGAAAGACGACGTTTCAACAAACAGTATTGCAAATTTGAGAATTAGAAAAAACCGGATGGCGAGTATCACAATATAATCATGACAAATGACTATCGGGACATTTTAGATTCCAGAGGATGTATGAGAATGATCTGAGGCTATTGTGAACAGGCACACGTTAAATTGATGATGGTTATTTATTATTTGTTGGAGATGCTTCACAATAAAATGCTCTGAAATGCAAAATATACCTACCTACCTATATGAGATGCTTTGTTATTGAAAATCCTTTGTTACGTGTATAGTTTCTATAAGAGTGAATTCGTGAATTGCATCATGATCACCTCCGAAAAAAAAACAGAATGATTCTGTGAGTTGAATAGTTCTGTATATTTTGAGTTCTGTATAATTATTTACATCGTCATAGCATTCATTAATAGGTACTTTACGACTACGATACCTACCTTTACGATTTTAATAAATAATATATACTATAAGTTTTCAGAAGTTGACCAAATAATGGCAGCTGTAAATTGATATGATTTGAATAATATAAATAAGATCTAAATCATTTAATACGAATAGATTATATATACCAAATCTGTTAACAATTAACTATACAAAGGACGCTAACTACGAAAGGTATTATAACTTTTATATACAAGCATGAAGTTATTACAAGATTGAAGTTATTACATTTTACGCCTAACCGTGGGAGATGAAGCTTCTAACAGATTGATTTATATAATACAATATCTAAACACCATCTCAAAGTATTGCTTGGCTATTATGCCTAGCGAGGGATATCTGTTCAATACTATAAACGGTTTATTTTTCTCTTTAAGTTTTTACTAGCATGAAATATATTTCATAATGCCATATTTTCGAAACTTTCGCGTCATGCCAATAATTCTGACCGTTCTGACGTAGTATTCCTCGAACAGACGACCACCAACTCAAGATGATTTTCGTTAGATATAGAGTTTTCGGCTCTGACCGAAAATAACATCGTCTTGAAAGAGGGGGAGAAATGGTCAAAATATCGGGATTTATTCTCAGGAACTCCGCAGGCTGCACTCGAGTTATTCTGTAAAGATCGTGGTTCATATTATTGGATCTTTCGGAGGTATGGTCTATCAGCAGAAGTTATAGCTCTAAATCCAATATGGCGGACTCTCAAATATGGCGGACTAGTTATTTTTTATACACTTCCATGATATGGGTATCAAATGAAAGGTTTTGCTGAGAATATGAAAATAAAATGACGTCAGTCTAAATCCAATATGGCGGACTCCCAAAGATGATGCACTATGTTTTTTTCATGGGGGTGCATAAACCCCATGATATGGATATCAAATCAAAGGGTTCAATGGGAAAAATGGGCAAATGGAGGAGAACAAGATGACAGATGACTTATAACTCGGCTAAGAACAAGATGACTTATAACTCGGCAGAGGTGAGAGATAGTTTGGTGGTGGTGCTCGAACAAATGTTGTAGGGACCGACAGGGGTCAACTGCTGGCGATTAAAATTTTTCAAGATGGCGGATCTAAGATCGCGAGCAAAAACTTGGTTGCTCCAATCCGTCTGAAATTGTTATCCCGGGGGTTTTGGAGACCCCGATTACGATTTTGGGGTCGAATTGTTGGGTCAAATCTTGCAACTGAATTTTAAAAGTACGCCTTGGTTGGCTTCATACTATGACTTGTGTAATTTGGCGAGATGGGCTATTGACGCCCATATGGTTTGCAACCTGTTAGGAGAAGGAAAGCTGGAAAATAAAACCCTGAACCATGTTTGTTAGGCACAAGTAAGCCTCAAACTGAAATAAGTACAGTTAAGTAGAGTCAAATCACTAGAAGGTTTCCTTATACTCCTTATGGAAGAACTAGACGGTACTAAATTAAGAGGCCCACCACCATGGAACAATGACGCATTGTCCAGCGATAACTAAAAAATAAAAGTTTAAATTTAGAGCATTTAAATAAAAACTTGTTTTTTTACTATTAATTTATTATGCTCACTATAGTAGACGAGTAAACTCACGACCTCCGTCATCCTGAGCTACAATACTCATCCTCCCATACCAACCTGAATGCCGTCCAGCCGCGCTCTAGCAAAGCCCAGCGAGAGGCAGGAATGATCATTCAAACACTCAACATGACACCCCCAGGGGTAATACACAAATTCAAGAGCGCCAGAAGTAAGGCTCTGCTGGTGGGGCCCATCAGCCAGCACGCCACGGGTGGCTACGTATCTTCACGTAACACTGATCATATTTGTGGGGAGGGTCACATGAAACGTGCGGCCTAAAGAGCGATGGTACCGCTCGGTTCCCTCTTATCGAGGTCACATCTTTAGCCAAGGATATTGGCGTGCACTAGTAAAAAATATATGGATAGGAACAAGGTTGTATGTAGTCACATTTTGTATAATTATGAAGTTGTATATATAGTCAATGTCAAGGTCCTCCATTTTTTTTAATGGAACTATGACATTTAAGTGCAATATTAATTTCAGTACCTACCATTGTATCATACTTCTCTACAGAAAACCTAATATGATATATTCATATAATATCACATAATATATAAAGTTACTTATAGATGATCAAATCGCACACTTCAAGTCTTATTTATATAGTGTACGTATAACAACAATATTAGATATTCAGATGTTGCGGAACACAGCAGTTATTGTAACAAATGACATGCGCTCCTAGCTCCTAGGGTAAGTTAACTTTTGCCGGTGAAAGCAATAATAATTAGTTTAAAAAGTGACTATAAGTTTGGATAGCCCTTTGGGAGAGCACCACATCAACCTCTTTGAAACGTTTAGGTATTTCTATGATCGAAAATGGTAGATTCTAGTTATCAACAAGAGCGGTCATGTAAAAGAAGAAAGAAGGTAATCTTAAGAGATGTATCTGACATCTGATATGGAATCTTATTATCTTAGAATAAGTAGTACATTATCAATAATTTGATTCTTTCAATGTAACATCCTGTAAATGCTTTACTTGAGATGAAACACACGGAATATTATTACGTTTAATTTACGTTTATTATTTATTGTTTTATGATGCATGCTAATCATGTTTAAAAAAATTTTTTTTTACAAAAACGGACACCTTAAATATCTGTCATATTTGTATTTTATTTTAAAATAGCAGAAATTAGTCAACAAACATATCAACGGCGATGTATATTACTACACAAAAACCAGGGACGCATTATCAACCTAATGCTGGCGGCTACGAGGCATCAACCCCACAAACACATACAGTAGATCTCGGATATATAAGAAATAAAAAAATCTGTTTTCCATCACACGAGGCGACTCGCTACTCAAAAGGAAACCGCTACTTCGTTGAACAACTGCCCTGTTTATCATTGTCTAACATGCGAAGGGCCTGGAGTGCTCTTTATTTAACATGCGAAGACTGTCGGTGTCCTGTGATATTTTTTATATTTCTTATATTTAAGAGATGAATTGTACTCTGAAATTTTAAATGACACCAGTACCATACGGATGGCATACCGCCGGAAATATGAAAAATCCGTGTATCAGCATACTTAGGTATTATTCTAACTGACTGGAAATTAACGAAAACTATCTAAATAAATATGCAGTATATGCAGTAAATATGCATAATGAGAAATAATCAAACAAAACAAATACTTATCCACATATACACTTAAACCACTTATCCTTATATTTGGATATAAGGATAAGTGTATATATATATATATATATATATATATATATATATATATATATATATATAAAAATCATTTATAAATACAACTTCTAAATGATTCGTTTCGGTATATATATATATATATATATATATATATATATATATATATATATATATATATATATATATATATATATATATATATATATATATATATATATATATATATGTATGTATATATATATATATATATATATATATATATATATATATATATATATATATATATATATATATATATATATATATATATATATATATATATATATATATATATATATATATATATATATATATATATATATCAATATGTTCAGATAGAACAAATATAAGTAGTAGACTGGGTAATCGTTTTCTATGAATGTGAGTTCCCTGTCAAAACTAATGACACATAATAATGTCACTGATAATAAGAGGTATTAATAGAAAATTCAATTATAAATGACCAATTAAATAAATCGCCAAAATCGAATAAATAATTCTGAAGAGCCTCAATAAAGGCGAAAGAACCTGTACACCTTCTAAATGATTCATTTCCGTATATATAGTACCCATCAGAAATAATTCATATTCGTATAAAAACTCGTAGGTATAATGAAAGTTGTAAACGTTCGTATAAAATGCATCGGGTTATTGCCCCGTCCTTAGTAAAAACCGAGGCAGGGTCGGACTTGGTTTTTCTGAGGAGTGTAAGTATAGTAGCAACCACATGCTAAATTAACTATTTCATGCTTCGTATTGCCCGAGTTTGGCTTGAAACTTGAAATTAAAATATTTTAAATTTAAGTATAAATGATTAATAAAACAAATCGTACATCACTCTGAAGATCCTCAATGAAGGTGAAAGATCTTGTACAACTTCTAAGTGGTTCGTTTCCGTATATATGTTCAGATATGAAACTGGTAAGTGTGTCTTCCTTATTATTCATCTATTTGTTTATATCTGTATATAAAGAATGTGTGTGTGTGTGTGTGTATATTAGAATAATAATAATAAGTATATCGATTTTCACATAATTAATTTTAAATAGACAAAGAAGCATCACACATACCCACAATAATAAATGATACACATAAATCAGCTACAATCAATCTAACTTGTCGTGATTTGTCTGCGATGACGAAATGAGATGGATGATCAAATATTCATTGTACGTCAACCTGTCAAAATGTTAAATATGAGTAAGATCCGAACTCGTTTATTTGCCTTCTTGTGTATTAAAAATATGATAACCTGTTCATATAAAATATGATTCTGAAATGATAATAGCACGTAGTCCTTCCTCAAGCTGTTCGTATTTTTTTGGCAACGCTTACACAAACGTAGGTATAAGGTATAAGTATACCTATAACAATTTTGTTTGTGTTATAATAATTTAATAATTGTGACTACTTAAGAAGAGAACGGTTAAGCTATTGAGGTTGCGTCAGTTTTCTTTCATATACCGTATCATCGTATCATATAAATATAAAGAAAACTCTTTGTTATTGTCAAGCTTTCTGAAATATGTATTTCCTTTCTGAAGACAGATACAAAAAATATGAAAAGAATACATAACAGAAAAACTTATGCTTTACTTACTAACGTGAGGATGTCATTAAATTTGCAGTGTTTCATAAAAAGATATATATTCGTATAAACTAATTTAGTCATTGATATAATAAAAACTTATAGCTATATATTTTAAATAAACACCAGATTAAAAATTATTAAGAAGAATGATTATTTCAGTGCATTGTAAGGTTCTACATTATTTTAATATGAAATAAAATATGTATTTTAACCCAAAGAATGCGCAGGAAAAAAACAGGTGTTAATTAGTGAAAAAAGGCTGATTTAAAAAAATATAATATTTTGACTTTAACTGTAGAAGGCTGAGTATTATGGGTGTTAATTATTGTGCAAATATCGCGCCAACTTTAAAATGTTAATTAGTATGTGCAATACTTTATGAATATTATCAATAACTCTATTTCTAAGTTTAATTAATATGCAAGTGTAAATTTAACTAAGATTATGATATCTGATATTTTGTTGATTATTTGTTTATTGATATATTGATAGGTAGTTCATAATCAAATCCCAATCGTTTTGATAATTGACCCCTTTTTGAAAACTTGGTAAGCACGAGCAATTTTCCAGGCGTCCGAAAATGTAAGTGAGATATTGATTCGGAATAATAATAGTTCAACTAACAATATTCATACATATTGTGTACAACAAGAAGCTAGGAATGCTAATCAGTTCCTGGCGTTAGTTTTTTTTGAATTGAAGAAATCTGTTTGAGAAATTTTTTCAATATTATTGTTAATATTGCATGAAAAATCGCTAACTGTTAGTGGTACTAGTAAGACACTAACTAGTACCATCTTTTACGTACCTTTAGTTCTCTTAATACATCTGTGGTGTTTAATTTGAAAACACACTTCTAAACACAGAAATGTGTTTTAAACATATGTGCTTGAAAATGAAACAAGTTTGTATTTGGAATTAAACCAACAATTAATAGTTCATATAGGTAGGTATACTGAATTCTATATATTATTATGTATAATTTGCTAATAGAACATAATAAGTTGTGTGCGGATGTGTTTTTTCTGCAAATTGAGCACATGTCGATTCCAATTCAGCATATAATTGCATTGTCTGCGATTATTGCCAACTTATAGATATACTACATTCTATTTTGTATGATTATTTTTCTTAGTTTTAGATTTTTCTATTAAATATTTTTCACTAAATTCATTTTTCAATAAACTGTTAATGTGCACTTGGGATATACGTTAACAGTATTACCCCACTACGCAGGGTCCTGACCGAATTACCCCACCCAGTGGGCAATATTTCAGGCAATACTAACGTGTCAAGTAACCGTTTGTAACTAATCAGGTTACCTTTTGACAGTATTATTCCTAGCACATCCAGATATCTTTTCTTTGAAATATGATGATCTTGGGAGTAGGGTGTTTATTTGTAATTTTGATATCTTTTTTATATTTCTTATTAAGTTTAGATAATTTAAGACGTTAAATTATTGTATACAGTAGCGAGCTATTAAAAGTAAACGACTGATAAATATTTTTCTTATTTTATCATCATGTAATTGTGACTTTTTGACAGTACAGAGACTCATGAATTTCTTGCCAATATGACAACGATCAATATATTGATGTATATCAATGTATTGTCAATATGTTGATGTGTATCAATGTATTGATGTATATCGATGTATGTCAATGTATTGATGTACTGTTTGTAACATCGAAATACCTATGAGACATAAAAACAACGAGCAAAAAACCCTCATCATATCGATAACAGGAGCTGTGCTACCGTATTTTTAACAACGTTGTAAAGTATAACCGATATCCAGGAATTCAAGGAAAATCAAATTATTTTATATACCTACCTACATCGCCCATCACATTATATGGCATTATCATTGGCATTCATTTGGATGTCAAATACCATCGAACTTGGGGTAAAGTGGGATCAACAATAATTATTGAAATAGAAGTAATACAGTTATTCTTTTATTTAGTGAATTATTTCGATGGGTTTTGTGTTAAGATTTATTAGTTATTAGTATTCTATCAAAACATAACAACTTGTTGAATGAACGCGCCTTTATAGTGACGATTTTAGCTTGCTGTACGAAAAGTTATCCTGTCCCGATCTCCCATTGCGGCAATTGTGGGTATCCGTTGAAATTTTTTTATGTCTCATATTTCGATGTTACAAACTATATATGTATTGATGATGATAGTTATCAATACAAAAAATTTCTGACTTTAATTTCCTTGACCAATCGCTCCAAAACGTTTCAAATTGGATTGTTGTCCAAGAATCAGTCCCGTCCTAATCTGTAGTTCTGCAATCCCGCACTAATCTGCAGTGAATAGAGCAATTTTCCTGCTGGAAGGTAAACTTGTCTGGATCGTTGATTGGATACAAGTGCTGCACCGATGGTAACATAATGTTTTGCAGCAAATGTCTATAATGTTCGCCATTTAGCCTTCCAGGAGTCTGCTGGCATTATATGCTGGACTGGACTGGCCGTGCTTATCAAAGCCAACATATTAACAGAAAAACGACCGTTACTATTAACTGGCTTGGACTATTAACTAAAGTTATACTTAACGGACTATTAACTTATACACACGAAGTGACCCATCGTGGCATGACTTGAAGCTTTTTGCTTCGGAGAAAATGACACCAGACCAGAAATCCTCATCTCTGCCAACATAATTGTTGGCCTTGATTCTTTGTTGCGGTCAGATAACCAAGGCTTTTTAGCAGCTGCTTAGTTACTTATTTCGCTCTGAAGCAGGAAACTGCGTACCATGACAAGCAGTTACAGCTGTATCAAAGGGCTGTTTATTCTTAACCAATTTCTCATTTCTTCATCTTGAATCAAATTTCTTCTCCTTGCAGCTCCTTCCCCATGATGGTATGCTGAATCCTCACCTTGCGACCATTCTCTTTTCAATTGAAATATGCTAATTTTTGCTAACTTGGAAAATATTAGCAATGGAATTACCACTTAGACCACCTACTATTATATAATTTACGAAGCGTGTGTTTTCGTCCGTATCTGTATGGTTCACCATATTTTAAAATTATGAAATGGAAATAAATTTAACAGGAAGTCACTTTTAACTTTTAACATATAAAATTAGTCTTTCGCACAGTCATAGGCAGGACGAAATCCATTAATTACGTACATAGCACTGACGATGATGAAGACGACGACGACCAGAAACGCATTTTTCACTAGACCCGAACCAAGTAGGGTTAATCATCCGTAGAAAAACTGTTTTTAATCGTTTCCGGATGATGCCAATTTGGTTGGTGCGTGGAGCGTAGTATAAGTGTTTTGATGTTCATGGAAACTCAGTCGTCTTCGTCGTCATCCTCGTTGTCAGTGCTATTATCACATCAAAGGTTCCAACCGTCTACATGATTAATCACACAATCCAATAGGAAAAGATCAATATTTATTTTAGGCTATACTTAATTTCAGATTCAGAAAAATCTTTGGTCCGAAAAATCTTTGGAAAAATAATTTATACCGAACATTTGGAATCTCTCAGGATTATAATTTATACCGTATAAATTATAATCATGAGAAATCCCGAATGTTCTTAATTTGCACTGTTGCATAAACCCCGAAACACCCTGTTGGTTGCTGCCTATGTTTAAAGCCTTAAAGGTATTTTTGGAACTTACCACATACGAGACACGAACAATTGCATCGCGGGCTAAGAAATCAAGCCACTGTACTGTAATTTGATATATTGTGAACTGTGGTTTAAATACGCCTCCTTACTATTCCTATTCATATCGGACAAAAGACCCATTTTTTTTAAAAAATGTATCGCCATTCGTTTTCCTCGTGTTCTTTACCCCATAAAATACTCGCATCCGCTTTATTTTTACAAACATAAGATGATACCGTCAACTACCATTGTTAGCCGATTTTCTAATGTTTATTGTAAGCCGAGACTGTCAATTGCTGGGATTAGGCGTATCATCATTGTGACTATTTTATGCTAGGTATGGGGCAGTGGAGCAAATATAATGGTGGATTAAGTTTAATATCAGCATAATCGCTTTATGTTTAAGCGAGTTCAAGGGTTTGCTGGGGTTTACTATGGTTGGTTGATTAAAATGTAACAGCTGCAGAACGCCATGTTGTTAAATATAGAGTATGGTGCCCAGGTTACCTCTATGAAACCCTTTCGCACATGGAGTTTCACGCTGCACGATTAAATTAAAAGCCACAGTAACATGATTTTGCAAAAAATGTTTTTATAAATTGATTTTGAAAAATTGACTTTTAATACACCAACCCTAAATAAGCATTTGCCTGCAGTCAATAAAAATAATAAAATATTTTATATTAGGTATTTATTCGTCAATTTATCCTATTATTTTACTCACCATGGTAATACCTACCAATTGTTTTACTCAGCAATTAAAGATAATATTAGCTTTATATCGCTATCGTAGATACAAATCAGAAAATACATTTTATAGGAAGAGGATAAACATAAGGAAGGTATTTTTAAACTATGGAGATAATGATGTAGATAATGGTAACGAACCATGTACCAATTTTCAATCCCGTAATAAAGTCCATACCTAGCTACTTGTAATTCTTAAAAATTACCAACATTACACCCATCTAGTAAATTAGGTATGTACATACGCAAAAAATACATGTCATATTGATGAATATAAAATTATACCAATGAGAGATGATTGAGAGTGACACAGGAGACATGTAACGCTCTGTAACTTTAGGTACTATTTAAAAAGTTAAAATTTTCAACTTTGGGAGAGTTGTATATTACATAATTGTCCTTTTTTTGAGCATATCAAACATTTCCTTAAACTTCCGGTTTAAGCGGAAGTGACGCAAACTTTGTTATTTTAAATGGTACCCTGTATATTTTTTTGGCCATCTGATTCGTCTTTAAATTCTCTTTTCAACCATGTATTGCACCATGGCATTTGTTTTTAAACTGACAGTTAATAATCATTTTATTGTATTAAGCATAGGTGACCATAATATGAACCTTGGCAGATATTGATGCTTAGTGTGCCGTGATATCGAAACAGAAGTCTTTCGAACAAAATATTTTTGTTACAGTAGGTAGTAACAATGTTCATTACTATGCAATAATTATCGATACTAATTTTAAGGAAGAAAGCAAAATAGGATAGGTACAGAAATTGTAATGGCCGAAAATAAAAGATAAATAAGTAATTCTTAACTAGGTCAAATAAAGAAAATGGAGTTCCTATCTTAGTTTTTATAATATCGTTGGTTGTTTAGAGATTTTTTCATTTAAATAAGAAAGATCTAGTTAGTCTGTTCAGCTACTGATTATGCCAAAAAAAAAATGAGACACAAAGTTGCGTACCAGAAGTCTTTCGATATCACGGCACACTAAGCATCAATATCTGCCAAGGTTCATATCATGGCCACCTATGCTTAATACAATAAAATGATTATTAACTGTGAGTTTAAAAACAAATGCCATGGTGCGATACATGGTTGAAAAGAGAATTTAAAGACGAATCAGATGGGCAAAAAATATACAGGGTACCATTTAAAATAACAAAGTTTGCGTAACTTCCGCTTAAACCGGAAGTTTAAGGAAATGTTTGATATGCTCAAAAAAAGGACAATTATGTAATATACAACTCTACCAAAGTTGAAAATTTTAACTTTTTATATAGTAAAGTTACAGCGCGTCACATGTCTCCTGTGTCACCCGGTATATCATATCTGCATGCCTAATTTTGAAGCATGTCTATCGATTTTGTGATACCTATATAAAATATAAAGCTGCGTATAAGTAGATAGGCGAACCGAACATTAAAGACCCATAGAATGCACACACAGTGGGACTGCGGTGCACGATTCTGGTAGCTGTAGATATCAAATTTCACCAGGTTTACCTGGCTACCCTAACTTACTTAATATATTTCTACAGATGGATGACCAAGATTAAGTTAAAATGTTCGAGTGTGGGTGTCTTACGTTTATATAATTTAAGCACAATTGCTTATAAAATAGTTAAATAAAGACAGGCCATGTCAAGCAGGCATATTAGATGGGGGTAATTCAAAACTGAAGAACACAATATCCTCATAAATAATAGGCGATGGGAAGAACAGATTAGGCTAAAGGTGTTTTGTTTAAATTAGGAATATACAATAATTTTATCAAAATTGTCTTTCTACGTAGGTAGGTTCATGTTCGTGGTAAACACATTTACCTATAGTGGTGTTTTCTGTATGTCACCATGTTTATATGTACGAAATATTTTTAATGAAAAGGAGTATAGGTATTTAGGTATTTGTTGGAAAGGAAAATGAGAAGTACCTATTATATATACGGGTGTAACAGGATCATGATACACCCATTTTGTAATTTCCAATTGACATTCTAATTGACCCGTAAATGCAAGATAAATCGAAATACCATTAAAAATACTGAATGAGGTGATTTATGAGCAAATAAAGTTCGGCAAAATGGTATTTGGAGCTAACATATCAGTTGGATTTTGGCCCACAAGTAAGTACCTACAACAATAATTCACTCAACTAGTAGCATAACAAATATATAAAAAGTTTGTTCTGTTCTGACCATGAATGTGGTGTGGAAACGGATAGGAAAATCACACTATTCCCCACACTCCCTCTCAATGAAACTGAAAGAGATTTCAACCAGAGAAAAAACTCTGGGAATGAAAGAACTTTCCTGCAGCTTCTTCTGAGGGGATGATGTCGTGGCAGGTATTGAAAGTTCAATTCAGTATCTGCCTGATTCATCCCAAGGTCTCGGTAGCCTGCAGGAATCAAATTTATAAAAATATAATTAATAAGAGGGACAATAGAAAGTCACACCTAAGAAAGGATAGGAAAAATAAAATTATCAAAAGGTTGCGTGAGAAAGGCGTGAGAAGTGTTTTTTTTAAAGCAGCAATGTTGTTATTTTAGATAAAGGGGAAAATTACGAACGGGCAGATAACCTAATTAGTAACAGTTCTTATAAAAAAACTTACTAGAAACCTTTTAATAGCACGAATAACAGTGAGAAACTTCATCAAATCGTGTAACAACCTTATTACTGCAACTGATAAAAATAATTTACATGTATGCAACTCTACTGTACCTATTTTGCATTGTCTGCTTAAAAGTCATCAGCCAGAGAAGTTTTGCCCATTGCACAGCCTAGTTTTCATTTGAAAATTCTAAATATTTCATTGATAAGGTATCCGATTGCAAAAGGGAGATATTTTGATTTCCTTATTTCTTTTGAAGTTTGTTCATTATTTCCTAGTATGCCAATTTGGACCACCTTAAGGATTTACTACAATAGGGAACATTCCCATTTTTTTATTGCAATAAAATGTTCTACCATACTGAAATATAAGATGCAAAATATGACGCCTTAATTCCCAATAATAAATTTGTTATAAATTTTTATCTTTGAACCGTTTCAAACAGGTTCAAAGTCGTGACGCCACATGCTACAATTTACAAAAGACGAGAAGACCGATTCGGTCGGCTACGGGAGATCCCAGCACTCGACCGCTTGTTTCATAGTTCTTTCGGCCGCTCTCCGGGGCAACGGTTACCGAATATTGTAGACTAGGACGTCACAGCTCGTTTCGGGCCGTGTCAATTTTATCGCTGTTTAGCTCCTTCAGACTGATCGCGCGAATTTAGAAATCTTGTATTTTTGTGAAGTAAGTACACGTTTTATTACAACGTTACGCTATGTTTTCTAGTATTATTTTTATATTCAAAATTTTAGTCATGTTGGCTATTAAAGAACTGTAGCGAAAAAGTAGTAGAAGAATATATTAACCGCATAAAACTTTGTATGAAACAAAATTTCCGTTTCAATGACAATTTCTTTGAACAGCATGAATAAGAGACCGCAATGGGAAACTATTTATTGTCATTCATTGCTAGTCTCTCCATGAGTGATTTTGAAACTGAAACAAAAGAAGAATATTAGGTTCCTAGGATTTTTCTATAGCTGATAGTAATGGTTATCCCACAGATACAGAACACAAAAGATAAATTTGATCAAAATGAAAGGTCGCCGATTTACGAATTAGTAATCGTTGTATAGTCAAAACTTTATTGGGCAAACGAAACGATCAATTAAAACTAGGTTTAAGAAGTATACATATGGCTCATCTAAAATAAGTATTGCCCAATACGCTTATGTGAACAACCAAAAAACTGATATTGGTAACTTAAGATTAGTTAGAAATATAACCAATAGTAGGCAGTTGGATCCATTTGAATGTAAAAATGGTATGAATAGTGACAACAAACCTTCAACCCCATATAGTACGACCAAAGAATCCCATATAGTACGTTCTACGTGTTACTTGTTCGTAGAACCGGGACAAGTTCACTGTTCAAGTCGCAGTTCACTGAACCATGCAAATAATGTAGGTATAAATAGGGTAGTTTCTTAGTTTAAGATCCTAACGTTTATATCTGATTTCGGTCCCATAACCCTTACCACAACTCACGACCTATTTTGATATATTGTAGTAGTATAAATTTGCCATTGCAAAACTATTGTATTCCTCTACTATTGTTTATAAAATGAAAGACCTATGTAATAAATTGAGAGTATCGACCAAAAAGGTACAACAAAACCATAAATCAAATTCGAAAGTGTATTTTATACAAAAGATGGTAAATGCACTTAAAACAGAACTCGAGTGAAGAGAAGGAATACGGAATATCTAATCCATATAACTTTGTGAAGAGCTATTTATTTATATTTACGGTGCCAATATAACGTGACAATTGTATAAAGGTGGCAGCACGAATTGCTTTCACAATAGCACCAACTAAATAAAATATAAAACTTGTCATTCGAAGAATAGTTGATAAATAGCTGAGCACATCGATAGCATTCGAATAAGCTAAAAGAAGGGGAACCATACAGTGGGAACTTTATTTATATATATAGGCGTCTATACCTCAAGGTTATAACTAAACATTAGCAAAACGATACATAAATTTCCAAGATATCTATATATACATACATCTTTTCCATAAAAATTAGTATTATATTAGTAGTATTATATTAGTATAGTATTATATTATATAGGTAGTGTCGAAATTGTGAAAAAATGACAATCAGTCAGTGTGTAATATACTAAAGATTATTTCGGCATTCGGCCGCCCGAGGTCACATCTCTTCTCTTGAAATCTGAATAGGTATCCCGAGATTATTATGTAAGTAGGTAAATGTAAAGTTGCAGATATTGTGATAAATTTAGGAAGCAAATAAGTTACCTATTGGACTCTCATGGAAGATAATAAACTATCAGATAACTAAAATTATTAAATTATCTGTGTACGAATGTTTCAATAAACAAAAGCGAAGAGATAAAAGACATGTAGGTATAAATAAAATATACGTAGCGTCTGGCGTCTCCTTGCCATATAGGAGCACACTGACTTTTAGTATTTTAGATTTCAGATAAAACTAAGAGTAGGTAGGTATGAGTTTGGGTATATTTTATTATGAATGTTTCTCTGAGTTATAGTTTTTATGTTTAAAACAGCAGACATATGAGGATGTCCAATGCCGATTTAAATAGGTAGATATAAATTAGGTACCTTAGTCATAATTTAGTCATAAGTTTTTGGGTTGGAAAAAATATTTAAATTAAAAATTCTGTCCAATTTATTTCTCATCTGATTTCATTAGGATAAAAAAATCTGAACCTTTTTATTAAATAAATAATCTGTACATGTGCTGTGAACTAATAAATATCGTCCCTACAAGTTGCAATAATATTAGTCATATATCAAATTACATGAGCTATTTGTAAGCCTAGTGATTGGCAGCTGTCTGTTTAGAAAACAGTTGAACAGTATATCCTTGGTTTATATATTTACGTTATAAAAACTTCGCTTTCAGTTTTTAATATGAAACAGCGGTATAATATTCGACCGATCTTTCTTTAAAAAAATATTAACCAATATATATATATATATATATATATATATATATATATATATATATATATATATATATATATATATATATATATATATATATATATATATATATATATGCCTGTAAACACTATAATATAGTATTTATACTACTACTTCCCTAGATATTTATAGGAGTCCTATCCGCAAATAACCGTTTTTATACTAAGACAAGAGCAGGACTAAGAATGCGATGTTAGCAACAAGTTGTTTTTCAATGTTTTGTGAAATATTCGTATATTCTCGCAAGAAAAACTGTCATAACGTCATAAATACGGTTGTACTAGTATTTATCGTTATAGTTTTGTACTAGTTTTAGACTAAATAGTGTTATTATATTCAAATTAAACATCCTACAAATCAGGCAGACGCCATATAGGTATTGGGATCATCGCTTAATAAGCTTCCCTCTCAGTTACGAGATATTTGGAAAAGAAAAACTATTATTGAAGGATATAGCTGTGAGTAATAGATATCCCATAGACATAGTTGGAAAACTAATCAGGAAGCGTACATTTAAGGACACACTTCGTAATTCTTCGACCTTTCAAATGGACATAGAGAATCCAAAATATGTATCCATCCCACACGAACCCCGGTTTACTCGTGGTTTGAGTAAGGGCTTCAGAAACGTGGGTATAACAGTCATTAACACTCGGAGTAGTTTCCATAAACTACGATAAAAACTAGTTTTAATCGTCTCCGGATGATGCCAACTTGGTTGGCGAAACGCGCGTCGACCGAAGTGAAAGTGTTTTGGTGTTTGTGGAAACTACTACTCCGAGTGTTATAGTTACATCAAGTTTTCCAGCCCTATCCAGTAATAACAGTTATTCATCTATCGGGTAATTGCAGCAACTTTTAGGCAATCCAAAGGATAAAATTGATTCAAATGAAAGGTCGCGGATTTATGAAATTAGTTGTAATGATTCTAATAAAAAAAATTTTCGGCAAAGGAGGCAAGTAATTAATACAAGATTTGAGGAGCATATGGCTAATCTAAAATATGAAAGAAGAGACAAATCTAGTGTTGCCCAATATGCTTATGTTATGAGAACAATAATAAAATAGATATTGATAACTTATGATTAGTTACAAATGTAACCAATATTAGACAGTTGGATGCATTTGTGATCATAGAAATTAGAACATGTAAAAATAGTATGAATAATGATAAAGGACCTATCCCGTATAAACCGCACCACGCCTTACTTGACAGCAGTTCATTGAAACATGACAATTTCCGTCGCGATCAACTGAACCATGAAAATAATTTCGGTATAAATAGGGTCGTCGCTTTAGTTTAAAATTAGTTTTAATCGTCTCCGGATGATGCCAACTTAATTGCCGAAACGCGCGTCGAGAGAAGTATAAGTGTGTTCGTGTCCGAGGAAACTCAGTTATCGTCGTCGTCGTCAGTGCTATTGCCACATCAAAGGTTACAGCCCTCTCCAGATATTAACTTAACATAGCTTTAATAGCGAATCAATCTTCAAATTGTCAAAGTGTGGTTATGTAGGATTCTTCATATAGATACATTTCTCAAACGTTATTTAGCCACAGATATGGTTTGCAGCCTGTAATTTTCGAGTTGCGCCTTTCGAGAATATTGTTAATTGTTCGTACTGGCATATCCCAAAATATTCCATTGTATATTATGCTCGAAATACCACTATTGAAATCGTTGAGCGAAATTTAAATCTAAATCTTAAATCTAATTCTGATCACGAAATCTTCTGACTCACTGGCAAGACTATCTGATAATATCTAGACATTCTAGATTATCTGACAATTAAAGAACTTGATGTGTTATGTGTGAGCTGGTACTTTGGGTCAAGGACGGTCTAGAGAAGCACATGAATCATTGGTGTGAGGGAGACGGCCATGTATCTCAAGCCGACCCTTGATTTGGAACGACCGCCTCCTAACTCCTTAAGCCTGGCAGTCATACACCAGAACCATAATTTAAACATCTACATAAGCATTTAATAGATAAGTAATATTCCCTTACGTATACCTCCCGTTGCATATATTCTAAATTTAACGATAGAAAATCTAATTTGACAGCAATATTTTTGACATCAACACCAACCCATAAAAATTAATACTCTAATATATATATCTCATATACATAGCATAACGCATAACCTATATTTTTAAGACTTGCTTGTTGCCCGTGTTGGTTCTGTTTTTCTATGTTCTTTTGTTTATTAAAATAGCGTGTCTTAAAATATTGGTGCTGTACTTTATTATATTTCTTTTTCCCTAACGCTGTGTTGCCTAACTTTCAGTATAAACTTGTTTACTACCATCTAGGTAAATTACAACCAAATACACTAACACCTAACACAGGAATCTATTAGTCTATTCATTGCCAACATAATTTTACAGAAAAAATAGGTTACTAAAAATAGAATGTCAAATATCGAAATAGATTTTCTATCGTTAAATTTACAACACCTTAACTCACCTCGTATATTATACAGCGCCTTTGGAAAACACAAAATGTACCACGTGCCCATAAAATGTTGCCAACTTAATTAATACAGTTGGTGGTCAGAGTAATTTAATTTCTTAAAATGGTCTTTTTTATTACTACCTACCATATTTACGGAAAGTCACATATAATCTTTTTCAGCTATCTTGGCGTGTGTAGGCATCAATTTACGCGTTATATTTGATATTTTTGGTCAGTTTCTAGGAGCATCAGCACGCGACGTATGTTGATGCAATAAACGACTGACGTCTCATAGAGTTCAATACAATTTCGGCCATGTTAAGCACTAACGCATGTCTTACTTAGATTTTTCGGAACAGTGTTGGTAAAAATGTTTGAAAACAATTTATTATTTTAAAAGTTAAATTTAAAGTCACATTGATAGTTCTAGATATTAATATATTTTCAATAATGTCCTAAAATACTTCAAGAGCGAAAAAGAATAATGGACCCTCGCTACCATTATCTTCCGTCTATCAGAGTTGATGTAGCCTTAAATATACGTTTAGGCATAATCCATATCCCTAATGGAAGAGTCTACTGGTATCTGGTAAACCTCTTAGTACTCCAGGAAAAACACGCAATCAGAAATTCGTAATATATTATGAATATACTATGAAAAAAGAGAAAAAATATATTACAATTAAAACAGGTAATGAAATAGTAAAACAAAAGGCTATTTTAGATGTTTCGGATACGAGTCTGTAGCTTATTTTAAAGAATATTGGCTTTTCTTTTGCAAAGGAAAATAACAGACGTTTCGTTTGTGCGAGCAACCTCACATCGCAAGTAAGAATATAGCTTTTTTACGAGTATATAAAAGGATATCCGAAGAAATTATAAACGGATATCCGACGCAATTTGTGTACTATGACGAAACATAGATTTTTGTGAAAGGAGGTTTAAAAGAACGTGACAAGATAACAGTGTAAAAAATTGTAAAATAGGCCACACATGAAATGGTAAGCGTTTTGTTGTGCTACATGCTGGAACTAGGCGTGGATCAAACAAAGAGCTTCATTACTTTTTTACACGAAGTGAAAGTCGGCGGACTACCACGATTCAATGGACCAAAATTCTTTTAAGAAATGGATCTCGGAAAACTAATTCCAAATCTCACTGAGCCCTCGATAGTGGTGATGGATAATGCGTCCTACCATATTTTTTTGGTAGAGCCAATTCCTATTGCTTCCTGGAATAAAACAAGACTAAAAGAATGGCTTTCTTGTAAATGCATAATATTTTCGAAAGATTATCTGAAAATTGAACTTTTAAATTTATGCAACTAGTACAAACAGACCCCGAGATATGCCGTAGATAAACTTCTAAAAATAACATGGTCATCAAGTATTGAAAGATTGGGAACGTGAAGTAGATTACGATGAGGTTGAACTGTTAATTATTAATTTGAGTTCAAGATCTGAAGATGATGATAACGACGACGTTGATGATGATGATGACGATGATGATGAAATTTAATGATTGTCATATATTTTTCCTCTCTATTACTTCAATTAAACAATTAATTGGTTTTATTAAATACACGTTTTTACTTTAATTTATAGTAATTTACAAATTATTAAATACTCAGTTTTGACATCGCAATAAACATGGTCCATATTTTACAATAGATGTGGTTTCCCCGAGAGCAGGTTCTTCGTTAATTTTTTCATTTTCTTCTACGAACACCGTAACGTTTCTGCTCTAACTTTATATTTATGCGTTCAGCGCTGTAACGACTGCTATCTTTATTCAGTGAAACATTTCAATACCAAATTGCGCCTACTTTATTAATAATATTTATTAATAATAATTTGTATTCAATAAATCAATAATTTTCGAGTTATCAAAAAGGTACTTAATATCAAAATTTAGAATATTTTGATATTCATATAATCTTACATATAAAAAAACTACTGTAAGTACTAATTTATAGCTTAAACAGGCAAAATTTTTTTTAGATATTTACGAATTTGTCACACCTGTTGAAGACGACTTTCTCCACAGCATTTATTTATATTAGTAATCAATTACTTAATACATAATTAAACGAATTGCACTGTTGTTTTTTATGGTTATAAATCCTAGCAGCGGGGTTAATAATTTGGTCACAAAAACTGCAGAAAGACTTCGCCGAACCAAGCAAATCGACCTCGGAATACAGATTAAAGATGACTCAAAGTCCACTATACGAACCTGATAAATTTTTAGCGAATGAAAATAATAGGCCTTTACGAGGAAATTTCTGTACAGTCTGTACTGACCAATTGTACTGAATCTAATAAGTCATCGTTTTAGAATACGGAAATATAGACATGCTCAGTTATACAGCAAAAAGTATAATAAAGCAATCAGATGGTAGCGGCAATTTCTATTTATTATGCCGAGATTTGTGAGAAAATACATGTATATCCTTGCATTTACAACAGAAACACTGTGCCATGCCCGCTTATAACACAATAATAAATTATGAAATTTCACAGTTAATGGTCGCGCTGTTTCTGTGAAATATATCGATTATTTATGAGCTCCATTGTACATTTAGCCGTTGCAGTTGTAATTTTTAACAGTCGCATTTATCCTGGAATGTCTGCAGAAAAGTGGACAACCAATTTTATGGGCATGATGATGATGATGACTCCAAACCAAATATACACAATCGTGCCTCCTTTTTTGTTCGACAGAGTTAAAAATTGTACATAAAAGTATTCCAAACGTAGTCAGAGCACGTAAACTAACCGATATATTTATAGAATCAGACGATGGAGCTTTAAATGTATAAATAAATAAAGCATTGATAAAAATCGGGTAGGTATATCAAATCCGCGAATTATTTATGAAGAAAAAAGAATACATTTGTAAACGTCGCAACCGACAAACTTGTTATACATATCTACTTCTAAAGGCGGTTAAGGAATTAATGATATTGTCATGCTTTATAAGAAACGTCAAATAATTTTTTTTTAATAAACAGGAAAATTATTTTAAAATAAAATTGAGGATAATAATCTATTAAGTGAATCACATAATTGAAGACTTATTGGGATATGATGTGATGTGTGAATAATGATACCTGTTCATCATTAGGATTTAAAGAAATCTTAGTAGATAAAACTGAAATATACCTAGATAGCGATGTTGACCTCGCTTAATCTAGGTATACTTGTGGTCGACGGCGAGCCGCAACCGGGCCAAGAAGGCTAAACTTATATAGATCTAACTTAGCCACATTATTGTTTCGCACACTAGCAGCTTGTGTATGTAACAAACTGCACTGTGCAGCAGCTGTGAATGTATCAAACACTATCTAATAGCTTATAGAAAAGTCTTTATTTACTTTCACTAAAACAGTTCGGAACATACTAGTAGTCCGGCGTATTAGAACCTAACTCCATAAGAATTACGCACAAGCGGTTAAAACCGATTTCTCTTTTCCGTCGTGTCAGTATGGACCTAAGCACCATATTCAGAACGGGAGTCCATGGGATCAGTCACTTTTAACTTCTGTACAGTCGCGCAAAGTACAGTTTGGGCCCTCATGTGATTTTTGACTATTAATTCAATTTCAGTTGTCATAGCGAGATAATTTTTGGTTTTGGGTGTAGATCTATGTTTTTGGGGGCGATAAACCTGACCTATAACTATCCCTGGGGCCCATAGTATATAGGCCATGATACATAACCTTAAAAAATAAAATCGGACCAAAATCGCTAAACCATCGATTTTCATGAAAATTTGGAATTAAGCACATCTTACCCTTAACTTCAAAAGTGACATATGCCTGACTTGTTATTTTTGTTTTTAAGGGGTGAAAACTATCCCTTCGTGAAAAAAATAGAAAAAATGCAGGTTAAAAAAATTAAGCTTCTTCCATGTTCTCGAACAAGATTTACAATGTAGGTATTTAAAAATTTCAACCCTTAAAAACCACCCCTATGCCTAGATTAATATAAAAAGAATAAACAAAAATATTGTAAAAATTTGACATTTATGTATCTCTATACACGATACACGCATATATGATTAAATCGTTTCTAATTTCTTGTGCACAATTCTTCCAGCAATCCAAAGTATAGAAGAGGATCGCTAGCCTAAAGCCGGGAATACATCTGAAAAACGTTGCCATTCATTCGCATTCATCCCGTCAACTGTAGACGGTCATTTGTGATCATTTGCAACGAATACATTTTGGTTCGAATGGCCAGTGACGCGAACGAACGTTTTCCATCGACTGTCGGTCAAAAATAACTCAAAAAGAAAAAAATTAATTGCGAGCGTTGGTAGGCATTCATATGTAGACGTGTTGAAAATAATCTTCATTACTTTGCTACAATTCGACGAGATTAATTTCGCTTTTTTGTGATATTATTAGAGGGAAAATATGAATGGAATTCAGTTATTAGTGGCCAGTGCCTCGTACATCATCAACTCATTATCAAAAAAGAAGGAAAACAGGTAATTGTTTGGATGAGTGATTTATATTTAAGCAGAAGTAGATATGATGTTACTGATGTTCATACTCCAATGGAAACTTCGCGATTGAGTGGAACGCCAGCAAATGTAAATGGGGTATGGTAATTCGTTCATAAATGTGGCAGTCTATCCAGCAACGTTGCCACGAATGTCTACACGAACGAGCAGCAATGATAGCACGTAAACGAATGCGAATGAATGGTAACGTTTCCCAGATGTATTCCCGGCTTAATGTGTGATCTGCTCGATATAATAATTTTACTACACACAGTAAAAAAGTAATTTACTTCTTCAACTAGTAGGTAGCCATTTATTTATTTGTATGTCTCTTGTTATTAATATTTATATACAATCTTACATCTATAATATCGTAAGTATAAAACAACTGTTAAGTATCTCGATATAAAAGAAAATGCTTTGTATATAGTATAATATATTTCCAGTTAAATAAACCTCGAAAACCTCTTAGAAACACCCCGCAACCACAATTCCACCCCTCGAAACGCTATATTTGAATAGATTTTTATTTCCGCCAGAAACTCACACATAATGAGAGTATTATTCAGATTACATTCAGAGTTGCCGTGCTATTTGCCGACGATGTTCGTTTGTTGAACAAAACGTACTTGAATGCTTCGTCCTACTCCCAAAATATTTACCTGGCGTGGAGAATAGAGGGAAACGCGGCCCACTAGATTATCCTGGCTTAGTGCACTTACTTAACTACTAGTTCGAGTACGAAACTCAGATTTTGTTTGTTGCTTTTTACACCTTGTAACTACTTTGCGGATTCCAGCTTCTTTAATGTTCCCGCACATTGTGTATCTACTATTTGCTATTTCATTCCGGTTAGCAGCACTGGGAGATAGAAATTCAATTCGTACACATCTGCGAGTTCCTATATACGGAATAATTAATTCATTATTTGAAAATATACATACACTTCTCAGTTATTAATAATTATATTATATTTTGTTCAGTTAAGTTATAGGTAAGTTTTCTAGAACAATCAGTGAAAGTAATGTAAAGCTTTATATTATTATTTTATTATCATATTCTACATCTGTGTATTTGCTAATTGAGATCATTGAATTTTTACAGATATTTTTTTATATATAATTATACCTTGTTAATAAGTAGTAATATATGAGTGTAGACGTGTTGGTGCCGAAAAAGCAATTAACATAATTTTCGTAATATGAGATTCAGTACATATCAGTAGGTACCGATACCTGGTATGGGGCCTTGCGTTATCGTGAATTCCGAACAAAATTACGGGCCACAAGTTGTGGGCTATGCGTAACAGGCATACCTACCTACAGGGTCACGTCAGAATACCCAGTGCGTTAGATCTTTTTTGAATTCTGCCATTGATACTGATCTCATACAAATGATTAATCAAATCATATTGACAAATAAGCTCATTTAATTGAGATATACGTCATCGATTGGAGATATATGTTATGCGCTCCTATGGCGCGTGACGTCACGGGTTCTCGTCGGCGGCGCGGCGGTCGAACGTTCCTCTAAACATCCAGGCGTGCTAGAGGAGTGCGGAAACATTAACTTAGTAGGTATTAATTTGATTGAAGTAATGTGGCATGTATTAAAAAGTTATATGGCCTAAAATGTATAGACGATATTATTTCAGATGGCATTGTGTCGATCTATGAAGACTATATATCTATACTCCTGTGATTTCAAAGACTGCCTTCACTAATTCGCCATATAACTAAGGAGATCATTTAAAAACCCTTATTCTTCAGCCCACTTTTTCTATGCTATAGGGGAGACCGCGGGTGCGAAAGTAACCGAAAGTAACGTTGTTGTTTTAAAGTTAATATTGGCTAAAATACACGCATAGTATACGCCGGCTACGAAGATACCTGGAGCACCGCAACATCCTGGTGCAGGGACCTTCGAAACCCACCCACTTCCCCTCTCACGGAGGGTGACCGGACGTGCTGGACATTGCACTCATGCGCAAGGTACCTCGAGTTCAACCTCGAGACCCCGACCCCATCCTGCTCCACCTGGGCATAGCACAGGCGGACAACGACGAATGGTTCACCAAGAAAAGGACGGAGCGGCCGAAGTTCCAAGTCCATCTACAAAGATCCATTGCAGTACCCCGAATCGAGGATGAGGGCAATCGACCCGCAGGACGAGGATGTAGACCACGTAGACGAAGTGAACCGAAGGGCTAGATAGATAAGACGACGGCCAGACGAGAACCAGATACGACCTTCATCTCCAGAAGAGATCGGTATCCTGGCCTACGTCGACGTACGGAAGGCACCTGGTCGAGACGGGATAGGAAACCGGATTCTCAGGAAGCTCCCTCGTAAAGGAGCGGCCGCACTTGTGGCTATCACAAACGCTATTCTGAGGCTTCGGTATTTCCCCTCCAGCTGGAAAAAGGCAGACGTGATTTTCATCCCCAAGCCCGGAAAGGACCACATCTTCCCACAAATCTATAGACCGATCAGCCTCCTGCCAGCAAGGAGCAAAATTATCGAAAATGTTGGACGGGTTTAAGAAGAAATCAGAAGAGCTAGAAGCCATCCCAGATGAGCAGTTTGCGTTCAGAAGAGGACATTCCTCGGAGCTACAAGTGTTGCGGCTAGCGGAGTACGTCACCGAGTGATTCAACCGAAGAGAGATCACAGGGGCCGTCTTCCTGGAGATCGATAAATCCTTCGACAGAGTATGGCAGGACGGATTGGTCATTAAGATGATGGACGCCGGTTTTCCGGTATCCCTCTTCAAGCTGATCCAATTCTACCTACTAGGCCGGACCATCCGAGACAAAGTAGAAAGTTGGCTGTCAACCGACAGACGCCCGCGGACATGCCGAGGACGTACAACACCACCATGGCCCGCAGATGACACCGCCATCCTCGCCAGATCCTGGCAAGCGAGGCAGGCCACCCGCTACATGCAGGAAGCCGCTTCGCTTCTCGAGGACAGAATCAACCGATGGAAGGTGGAACTCAACGCGGGGAAGAGCCAAGAAGTACTGTTACGGAGGGTTCTCAAGCAGAGGTCAACGGGACATATCGTCATGAACGACGTCACCATCCAGTGGGAGAACAACGTCAAGTACCTTGGCATGACCCTGGATCGAGCCCTGACGTGGAAGGGAAGGACCATATAGATGCCACTATGGAAAAGGCAAAGTTTACCCGAGCCCTGCTGTTTCCGTATCCCTGCTGTATGTTAGCCAGTGACAAGAGGCTGAGCCTGAAGAATAAGATGACCCACATAAAGACCGTCCCACGCCCAGATCTGAACTACGCATCCACCGCATGGGGATATGCAACATCTGAACTACTCATCCACCGCATGAGGATATGTACCTCAAGAGGATCCAAGCAGTGGAAAACACAGCACTTCGGACTGCATTAGGCGCCTCATAGCATATGACCAACGAGGTCATTCGTAGAAACCTGAAGTACGAGACGGCCACAGAGATGATCGAAGACCACGCCAAGAAGCTCTACGTCATTATAGAAGACCACGGGAATCCGCTGATCTGGCTGACTACGGACGACGATCCAGAGGAAGCCGGACCTCACAAGCGGCCAAAGACCCAGATCCTGGACAACAGGTAAGTATAATATATAAGTATATTATATAAGTAAGTATAAGATAATCACGATCTTATGTTTCAGCACGACTGATGCGAGAAGAAGCAGACCACACCGAAGAAAAGAACAGAACCAAAGAAAACGGATTGAGAGGACACTAAAACAGCCCAATCCAGCGGACCGCGAGGCGGACCTCCTTGTCAATCCACACACCCTTACCTTATCTGACGGAGCCAGCGAGCTGATAGCTGATCATCTCTCGAGCTCCGTCATCATGAGCTATAATGCTCATTCTGCTATACCAACCTGAATGTCGCCCAGCCAGGCTCTAGCAAGCCCGGCGAGAGGCAGGAAGCATCCCTCAAACACCCGACAAGACACCCTCGGGGGTAATACACACTCTGCCGGTGGGGCCCATCAGCCAGGACCGGAGGAGGCTGCGTAACTTCACGTAACACATCACATTTGTGCGGAGGGCCGGTGAAATGCGCGGCCTACCCCTTATGAGGCGGTCTCAGCCTACATAGATATGAAGGGTAAAGCGATGGTACTGCTCGTCCCCTCCTATCTCTATTGTCACATCTATTGCCGAGAATATTGGCGCGCGTATGTGGTCACTTTAATAAACATAAAAACAAACAAGTACGTTGTAAATAATAACTTCCTGTATAGTTACTATCTATTATTCACATGTTACAAACGTCCTTATGTTCTGTTACTTTTGACCCATACCATTGGGTAGGCACTAACAAAACACTCTCTTCGTTTTGTATTAATTACACATTAATAATGACCTTTAATTAATCAAATAATATTTTTCTTCTGTAAAGAAAATGTATCTGTAAAAAAATGTATTTGTAAAAAAATATTTTTTATAACTTTGTTAATTTTTATTTTACCCGAGGTCATAAAAAAATGTTACTTTCGTACCCGGTCTCTCCTACTCGTATCCTGATTCTTATACACCTTAATATGATTTTTCAAATTTATTTTTTTTTACCTGTGTTTGTTACATCGTTTGTACATCGTTACCATAGTTTGTAACATCGAAAAATGAGACATAAAACCCCTAGTAAAAAACCCTCATTATCTCGATCTGATGCATGATCTACCGCATTTTTAACCGAGTTAAAACTTTACAACCGATTTCCAGGAATTTAAGGAAAAACAAAATTATTTTATATACATCGCCCATCACATTATGACATTATCATGTATAACAAAATATTGATCATACTATATACCTTTCGTCATATCATAAAACAATTGGATGGTGAATGTGATGCAGAATAAGAATGTTTACCATTCAAATATTACGGATCCATTTTACACGTTCCTCGGTCGTGTCACATCGGCATCATTGGCATTCATTGGATGCCTAAATTGCCTAATACCATTGAACGTTTTGTGCTAAAGTGGGGTCAACAATAATTCTTGAAATAGAAGTAATACAGTTATTCTTTAATTTAGTGTATTATTTTGATGGGTTTTGTGTTAAAATTGATTAGTTATTAGTATTCTATCAAAACAGAACAACTTGTTGAATGAAAGCGCCTTTATAGTGAAGATTTTAGCTTGCTGTAAAAAAAGTTATACTGCCCCGACCTCCCATTGCGGCAATTGTGGGTATCCTTTAAAGAATTTTTATGTCTCATATTTCGATGTTACAAACAGTAACTATTTAATTTAATATTATATTCATATTATATTTCTAAACATGTTAATATAAATCTTATTAGCATAACAAATTGTCAACTTTAAAATACTATTAGGTATTATTGTGAATTCTATATGCCAGGGAAAATTTAATTATATGTAACAGAAAGGAGGTATTCTACCATTCAAAAAAATAGAAAATATTTAGTTTCGCAATGTAATATTTCCTTCTATATAGAAATTAATCCAACCTAAATTTAGGTTGGACCAGGTTTAGTGGATCTTACTTATTCCATTCCAGACCTCAGGGCATACACACAGGGCGTGAGGAGGCGTGAGTATGCAGAGTATCCGGAAAATAAATAAATAAACATAATCGACCGACCTGCTTTGTCACCGGATATTAATCCTATAGAGCATGTATAGTATCCGCTAAAAAGACCTACTACTTTGTCCGAACAATAAAATGCACTTTCGCAACACGTAATTAACAACCTTATGAGAAGCGAGAAGCAATAATTATTATTTTCTTAGTTATCTAACTTTTCTTCTTTGACTTGTTAAAATCTTTATAAAAAGGTATTAAAATATCACAAAATTACTCAAAACATTTAACAAGAGTGGATGTCGAGATATGATAATGCAAATGCATTACTATAGCATTTGCAATTATCATATCTTATCTCGGCTATAAAAAAATTTGGAAGGAAATATTAAATTTCAAATGAATCAAGTTGTATAATAAAATTAATGGTTTCTTTTGATAGGTACATCGATTTAACGCTGTAAGTGCCTGAGATTAATATATTAAGAATGGATATATGAACTACCTATGCTAATATATAAAGAACTATATCTCAATGGGTGACCTTGTAGTGAAAGTAGGTACCTATATCGTGAACTAGTAAAATACTCAGTGATCAGTAACTATAGTATAAGCGCAAGCACACACGCATCTCTGACCAACGTATAGACTATAGCGGAACGCCAACCGGCTACGCGCCTGATTGGTCAAAACGTAAAATCACTATAACTAAATAATTAATCGGCGCAAAAATCTGATTCAAGCATAATTATAATTGACAAGTCACAATAATAATTATAGAGTATCGAGCACTAATAAACTATGTCAAGATTAAAAGATTAATGCGAAAGCATCACTGTAAAAATAAGGTTCGAGATTTCTAGCTACGACCCAGAATGAACATGTCGAGGCAACGCCTCACATAAATTGAAGTTACACAACAGAAAGTGAATCTGATTGTATAGTAGTGTTTAGAATTCGAAATTATATAAAGTGAAAATATATTATGAAGTAATTTGATTGGTTAGATCGAACATCATAACAAGAAAGAAGGTAACCAGGAAGTGCAAATGTTTTTATACGGCACATCCGTAGTAACAATTAACAACTACGGAGAGTCGAGCTAAGGCGTTTAATGAGGCAACATTAAATGCCTAAAATTTGTTATAAATTCATAGTAAATCTAAAATAATAATATTAAATTTGTGCTAAATAAGCAAGAAAACCAGTGTAAAGGTTATAGAAGCAGAAATAACTGCAAAAATAAGTGTTCGGCGTATTTAACAAGTAAGAAGTGGAAGGTTTGGTGCGTCGCCGCCGTAGAAGTGATTTGCGAGTAATATAAAAAGAAAAGGAAATAAAATTGAAGTGATATGAAGATTGCAAATACAGGAGCAGTAAGTTAAAGAATAAATCCCAAAACATAGTTCCAACGGAGAAAGCTGCATTCCAGAGACAGTACGGCGACATCCCGATAGATGACACCGCCACTAGAGCCCAGCAGCATTTGTTAGTTCGTGTACCTACCAGTGATATCAAGAAAAGTCATAAGTTATTGTGCGTGGTGACAAAAAGGATTAACATAATTTTAAAGGTAGGTAATATACAATTTCAAACTTTGCTAGTTTTAAGAAACATTGTAACAGAGGACGTGGTCCCATATAATAGTTATAAATTACGTAGGTTTGTCGTAGGATAGAAATAAGGTTTCATGATTTGTTTATTTTATTATCCATATATGATAATAAACGTAGTCATATCCAATCAACTTTTTCTTTCTTTTTCTTTAAAAAAAATTCAGGAAATAATTTTTAAGACTATAACATTTGACCTTCTCTATAATTTAATTAATTTAATAAAATATTACAATACCGTAAAATTCACTATTTTGAAAAAATAACTTAATTTTAAAAATAAACTTGCAAAGAAATTTATCATAGACCTAATTGAACCCACTCTATGACTAAAGAGTGCTATTGTCTCAAGTAATCCTTCTAGTAAAATAGAAACTAGTGTTCTTAGAATTTGCTTACCGATTTATACAGAGTAAC
The DNA here is from genome assembly GCA_964058915.1 of Tetropium fuscum. Taxonomy (NCBI): domain Eukaryota; kingdom Metazoa; phylum Arthropoda; class Insecta; order Coleoptera; family Cerambycidae; genus Tetropium; species Tetropium fuscum. The sequence continues at coordinate 347,329 of CAXKVY010018544.1, read as the reverse complement.
TACAAATTTAATTCAATACTTTCTTGTGAATCCAACCACTGCCGTATGTGACACTGAGGTGTAGCGATATATATATATATATATATATATATATATATATATATATATATATATATATATATATATATATATATCACAGCAAGTACTACATCTCAGATGGTTACCATGGCAGTTTTGTCATTTTATAAAAGTTGCTGCTATGAGTGGCTGCTCTTTTTATATTCGTATACTGCTTTCAGTTCACAAACAGAAGATTTTTCAGTTTTCACGGACGGAGAAAAAGAATAGTTAATTATAGGTATAATGAAGTTTCCTCCGTTTTGCAACTTCCTACGACGTCTATTTTATCAATTAAGTTTTACATATCAAAAGAAACAACTTCACGTGCACACTGACGTCGACAAGTCAATCATAACGAGCAATTTATTTTCTTAGGAATTTTTGCAGCTACAGTTGCAATCCAAAATGAACATGCAAAGTGAGTTTTCAAAAAAGGTACCTACATTTTCGCCACTTCACATATTTCTGACCCACGCAAGCAAATACACTTGTCAGATATAATTTATTAGGTGTACTTTTAAAATAATTTAATAAATTCACAAATCGGCAACTTATGAAACGTGTATTTAGAATTTTGAGTTATAATTTATCTGTATGTAATAAAACATATAAATCTAAACATTGTAACATAAGTAAAAGTAAATCTCAGCTGCGTCTAATTATTTCGATTATTCCAAAACTAACTGCAGCATTTATAGGGTCGTAATACACTTGGAACAGAGGGAGTTAAACGGAATAAAGACAACAAGCAGATGGGCAGATACTTCCCTCGGCTTGATGAAATAAACCCTCCCTAAATAATACCTACCGAAGGCCTTATATTCAACACCGACTTGACCAATCCAGTTTTACGTATCAACGAATAAAATCGATAGCATTAAATACTAAATCATTTCTAATTATAACAAGACAAAAATAAAAACAAAGTTGAATTTACATTTCTGAAATAAGACATGGAGCGGAGAACAGCAGACTGGGTTTATTACTTACTAGTTTGCGCATAATGGGGTGCGGTGTAGTAAAGGTTGTTGGCAAAACTGAATTAATTCATTCAGGGGTTCGTAATTACAGTTTGTTAGGCTCTTGTACCAACATGGTTATTTACGCTGATGATTTTATTATGATGCTGTTATTCCAATACGCTTGCCATATACATGTTGATTTCAAACAAATAGCTCTTGTTTGTCAAATTATTATAAATGCTCCGCAAAAACGTATAATCAGACGCAGTATACAAAATAACGTAAGGGAATAATGTAAATAAAAGAAAACTACATAATATAACTTCCATATGAATGAATGAATGAAGCAAAATTAGTGAATTAAGTTTTTAGATATTTTACCAACAAAAGTAGAAAACGTACATTAGTTAGATTATGTGTTTGTTTTAAATAACGTATGTTCTGAGTTCTGGTTCTGATTACAAGATGACATTAGAAAACATTATATAGAGGAAATTTTTTTCAAATTATTATTCCTTCGCATTATGTTTTCATACTCCATCCAATCTATGACCTGTTAACAAACAGCTACTCAAATTATTATGATGTGATTAATGTTACTAAGTATGTCAGTACCATTCTATTTCATTTTTCTGAGCACCTAAATAAGTATTGAAAGTTCATCACTGTCTTATTATTATACCTATTCAATGAATTAGTGCATATGTCGAGTGTAGGTACTTTATCTATTATTATTATTCGTTTCATCGATTATGTATTACCTACCTTAGAAATTTATTTTGTATAGATACTTACAAATAATTTATACTTATCGAGTGTCAATTACTTCGTATCGAATACTTACTTATCGATTATTTTAGAATGTATTTTAAAAAATGACAAATGACTGAGTTTCACTAGATTTTATAATTTCCATACAAAGAAACACTAAAATGTATGGAATTTTTGATGAGCCTACTGTCTCAAAAAACGAACCCAAATTGGTCTTGTAAATAAATTCAAATATATAATACATTTATTCACTTTCTTATATGTTAGACTTAGGTATTATATATTTAAAAAGTATGAAAATGAAAATGTATATAAATAATTTATATATGGTACACAAACTTAATATAACTTACTCTACATTTTATATAAAAACTTTTACAACTTAGGTATGAGAAACTGCCATACCTATTGTCGTATATTATTTATATAAATATTATCAGGTAGGTATTTCTTTATGAAGTGGTATAGAAAAGTATACATGGCATTCGTTTAATGAAGAAAATGTGAATTATCCATCTAGAGAACTTTTACAAGTATTTTTAGACGCCTTTAACAGACAGCAAAATATAACCCAGTTAATAGCCAAGGATATAATTTATGTATTGATTGTAAATCAATACCTTATATACCTACAACATGTTCATACTTTTCAAATTCCTATATAATATCCCTTTAAACGAAAAAAAATATTAGGTACCTACTTTATTTAGGTGACCAATTTGGGTTCGTTTTTTGAGACACCATGTAGGCTCACAAAAAATATAAATATTTGAAACATCTCGTCCATGTCCGTTAATTGTGCCAAGCTTATTCATTAGATTTGGAACCATTGTTTCCAGAATTGATGGATTTCCTTCAATGTGGAGTTTTTAAATAAAATTTTAACTACTGAAGAACTGAAGGTTTTCATACGAATTTGAAGAATTTTGGGCAAAATTATATATTTAGCAAATATGCCAATATTTTGACCAACAGATTTGATTTTTATTAAAATTAATTAATTAGTTGCATGAGACAAAATACGAACCGTCATTTTCGCTACACCAACCACTGTCGTCAGTTACAAGCTTTACGTAGGTAGGTATATTATGCTACATTATTGTAGGCAGTATAAAACTAGGTAGGTACCTATATAATTTTAAGAGGGAAAGTATTGCTTGGAGAATCCTAAATAATTCATCAATTATCTATACCAACTTATTACCAAGCAAAGCAAATGAGCACTATGAGCACATATAAAAAATTATACATAGATAAAAGTAGGTAACTTATATATATATATATATATATATATATATATATATATATATATATATATATATATATATATATATATATATATATATATATATATATATATATATATATATATATATATATATATATATATATATATATATATATACCTTGTAGGTACCCATAGAATTAATAAAATAGAGACAAGTTGAACAGTTGGACGTAGAACGAACAAACAACTGAATATTATGGATCAAAATCAGAAACTCTCACTAGCATCTATATGAGAACTGGAAGGAAAAATTAAATTCAAGAAAATTTGTCGTCGGCCTGCTGAGACGTAGTATCCTACACAATTGTATCCGCCATTTTGCCCGGTGTTGGAGACATATGACGATCGATGCGCCAAGGGGATTTTCCTAGAGGGAAGCAAACGCTATCGCCTCGATTTGGCTTTCTAATTCATTTGTGATCCATTTGTCTTCATCTCGTTCATAATGTAGCAAGCATTAATTATAAATGTTTTTTTTTAATGTTCTACACTGAACACGAACTGAACAATAGATATACGTAGTTTTCTACTATCAGCACCATTATTTGTTATATGAAAATAAAGTACCTATACGAGTATCTATACCTGATAGAGAACTGGTAGATACAATTATATCTATAATGAAAATAAGGTATTAATGTAATTCGGTAAAAATGTATCTATATATACACCTATTTTATAGACATAGACACCTACTGATACTTGTCGGTAATAACGTTTGAATATATATTAAATAGGTATAGGTGAATTTGTAAATATAATTTCGAATTTCATTATTCCATAAATCTCGGTTCAAATTTCAAATACTTGTATATTTAGGTGTATATTAAGATTATTATCTAAGTACTGCATGCAAGTAGTGCCTATACTTACTTAGTAGTGTTTTTCTCCCAAGCCTCTATTACCTTATGGTAAAGCAAATTAAAATAAAGGAAGAAAAATAAAAAATAAATTTAGGTCAACATTTTCAACGTGTTAATTAAGTAGGTACAATGAATATGATTTGTACCGATTTGTATTATGTAGGAATCTACATAAAGTTATCAAAAACTTGTTCGAATCAAAAAATTATCGAGATGAAAATTTGCCGCTGATTTTCCGGTGATGTCTGAAAGAAAAAAGATTGCCGTTCTTTTTAAAAAAATATTCTGTTTTGATAAGCTTATAAGAATACGGCAAAACAGCAGACGCGATTGTTATTAAACGTTTTAACAGCAAGGAACATATGGTAGGAATTTGCCGTTAATTAAAAAAGTTATAAAACAATTTGCCATTTTTTATTTTTTTTTAAATAAAAATTGGCAAACTTTTACTTCAGTTGTTTTGCTTTTTATATAAAGTTAGCAAAACATACAATATTTATTTTTAAATAAGAAACGGATATTTAAATAAGCGGATTTTTAAATAAGAAAATATTTTTTTTAAATGTTCTTTATTTAAGTTTTCTTTCACATTTAATTAACGGCAAATTAGCGGAAAATTATCAACTGAATACTTTTATGATTCAAGCAAGTTAACGTTATTTGTATTTGATGTTAATTTAATATTAATTACGTCTTAACACATTGTAACATGTGTAATATGTAACAAATTCATATTTAAGAAGTTATAGGTATTATAATTTTAATTACCAGTTATACAATATCCAATAACTGAATACTCAATTGACATACTTAATATTATTAAGATGTTACAACCATGGTAGATGGTAGCTGACGACTGAAGAGTTACTTGAGGTTTAATTGTTATATCGATGCTGTTCAAGTTATATTATTTATAAGCTGCATGCCTTGTAAGTTGATTAGCAGAACGAAGTAAAACAACAAAATATCCGTGCAAAATAAAAATTCATTGCCTTCTATAATATTATACTTTATTTCTCACAATGAACTTTGTAGCAAAAATATTACTTACTCTCAGTAATTATATTTAATTCATAGAGCAATAATAGCACTAATAACAGCTATATGTATGTAGTAAACACCTCTTCATGATAATATAGGTATAGATACTACTAAGAAGATACCCCACCCTCACAGAACAGTCTAGTTATAGTATATCTGGTCAGAATTAATTATTAAGAAATGAAACTTGGGCGTCTCTGATAGGCAGCTATATTTCAAACTTCCCAAGTAGATGTTGGACTCGGGTGCAACAAGGCGTACCTTGGTAAACCACCCGGGGGCCCTGGTAGCCCATCATTTCACCTGGGCCTGTATAAATAGCAACCACCGTAATATCCTCTTTTTTTACCTCCGTGTTTAATCAGTCCATTTAGGTATCCTAATTACATAATGAACTGAAGGCAGAAGGTAATATATCTTAGCGTATTTAAAAATTGAGTATCACATGATATTTGAAAAGATTATTATGCAGCCAAATAGCCTGAGCTATTTAGACCGCATTATCCAACACCGCATATGTCAATAAATCTTGACTAAACGTTACTAACGAAACTAAATCTGGATAACAATAAATAATTATTAGTACATGGAAGTCATACCAAGGGGTGTTGCCTTGATTCAAATGAGGTAGTTCTAATTTTTTTTATATGTTGTATGTGATGAAGTGGTAATGAAAAATCCAATTTTTCCACCTCGGAAGCCTTCCGGATCATTGTTAAATATTTGAAAAACCATTAATTTTGCGGACTTTTTTCAGTTTTTTCACCAGGGAGCTGTGTTACGTCAAACGTCTCTATGTAAATTTTTTACGTAGACTACATTTACAAAAAAATTAAGACAATTTGGTCTCAATAAACCAAATAGTTTCTAGAATACATAAATAAGTTTAAAGATGTGCATAATTTCCCCAAAAAAGGAAAATTGTTTTTTATTAAGTTTACCTCAATGTTGCAAAAGTTTTCATACTTATCAGTTATTATAATATATAATAGTTTATATATATTATAATAATTATAATAATTATAATATATATAAGTACTATAAATTTGCAACAAAACGAGACTATGTAGATGTTTCCAAATCGATTAAAATCTGAATTTTTTATCAACCGCACTTTTTCAACAAACAGACCAAAGAACAACATTATCTTTAAAAAATGTGGGAGAGGAAAACACCCCGATTCCACCTACTCGACGAATTCCTCCACGCACTAAGCACAACTGGGAATGGCACTATTCGCGCCTTCAGTGTTTGTCATACAACCTCAGCACTTAGCCAAGTAAAAATTAAATTTCTATCGACACTGAAACAACGGCGACGCTTCGAACAAAACGCCCCAATACCGTACCTCTTCAGGTAGGCGAAGCAGGAGACAGCTTCCTCGTTTGTAGGCAGTATGTATACTGTATGAAGGCAATAGTAAATCTCAAAATCTTCACAAGGGCGACAGCAGAACATCGCCAGGTTGCCTCCAACCAGGGATGCTGAAAGTTTTTACTCTGCGAACATACCACCAGGAGAAAATAAGTTTTTTACCAGTATTGATTTTATTTCTGCTTCAGATCACTTTATTTATGTCTACTCATACTGTCGAAGGTTACGGAAGGGTTAAGCAGTTGTGGTTACAAGAAAACAGGAACCAAATGCTTGGCTGTTTGAAACCATTGCAGCGGCCAATCTTGCAAGAACACCAGACCTGATGGGTGACATCAGGTAACATTGATGAGCCATTCATCATTAATCTTCAGATGACGATTTCGACCTGCCTGAGCAGATCCATGAAGAAATGCCTAGTCCATCAAAGATGTACAAGAAATACGAGTAATAACAATTTCCAAGTAATAACAAATACTGTTATTGTGTTTCATATTACTTACATTTTAAATATTTAAGAAAGTATAATTTACAAACCCTTCTAATATTTGCTTAACTACCTCAACAAGTTTTAATAGTTGTACCTCAGGAACTACATAGACCAAATTAGTCTCGTTTTGTTGCAAATTTTGTGTACTTTAATAACGTATATGATGACTTTTGCCGTAAAATGGGTCCTTGACGAAGGTGGTCAACATTGACAAAACTAAAATTTCCTTTTTGTTGGAAATTTTATCTGCATCTTAGAAACTATTTGGGTAGTGAGACAATTCACTTTGTTGCAAATTTACTCTACTTAAAAAGTATACATAGTGACTTTTGCCGTAACACAGGTCCTTGGTGGTAAAAATTGACAAAAACTGAAAAAAGTCCGAAAATTTAATGGTTTCTTACATGGTAGCTTGTAACCTTAAAATGCTGTCATTTACGGAGAAACAGAATAAATTTTCAAAGTAGGATTCATATTTCCAGTACAGACGGTACACTCATTCCAGATTTCATTGATGTACCTATGTCTAGTTGATATTCAGATGAAGAACTGCTAATTATTTGCACATATTCCAGGTGAATTTAATTTTGCGTGTTTTGTAATAGGTATGACAAAAAAGATGGTAGCGACTTATTATCTACATATGTGTTTTTTTAAATATCAATTAATGTGTATTTCAAAGGTGAAATAAAAAAGCATGCCATGGCAGCATCATAAAGATTCTATAAAAATAATGTTATGGCATCACCATAATGATTCTGTAAATGACGTTACTTCCGGGAAAAACAGAAGTCATTTTCCAATTTTCGACAAAACATCTACGGTACGTAATCAGTCGCGTTTTACTCTTTAATATCATTTTATCGTATAAGAAGGTATAATTGTACAAATTTTATATAATGTTCTGAAGTTTCCAAAACCGTTGTTTTACGCTCAAACTACGCTCCGACCACCGTACGAGCAATGGTGATCATCTTGATGAAGGGTCCAAAAAAATGCAATTGGCAATTGTAAACACTATCTGTCCGATAGATCTGGATCTATCTGGGGCTGGGGCCTGGGCATTTGCAGAAATAATTTACATGTTTAAAGTTACTCTTACGCTCAACGGGAACGCCGTAGTTAAAAAATTGTAAAAGTTACGAATTTTCAATAAAACGCTCCTTTTCCACGGGTTTTCCCGTTTTTCTCGACTGAAAATGCAGCTAGAGAGTTCAGGTAGAGCTCGTGTTGTATATTTTCACTTCTCTAGAACTTTTGTATTGTAGTTAAAACGATTGTACTTGGAGTTATTGCTCTAGAAACTCAACGAACGGGCGTCATTTTGTTATAAACAATAATTGGCTGTTTAATTTATATACGTTTTCATCTATGTATTATACTTTAAAGCCCTGCAAATTCTTTTTCTAAAATAAAAACCTAAGTTACTCCTTATAACGTCACCTATCTGCCAGTGAAAATCCCGTCAAAATCGGTCCAGTCGTTTCGAAGACTAGCCGGAACAAATAGACAGACAGACAGACAGACAAAAAAATTTAAAATTGTTTTTTTGAAGGAGCGTTTTATTAAAAGCTACGAATTTTCAATAAAACGCTCCTTTTTCACGGGTTAACCCGTTTTTCTCGACTGAAAATGCAGCTAGAGAGTTCGGGTAGAGCTTATGTTGTAGATTTTTCAATTCTCTAGAACTTTTGTATTGCACAGTTCGTTACCCATTATTTTTTAATGCCCTATTCCCTAAAAATGTCTACATCTTGGCCTGAATTTCGCTGTGATATCTAGCCGAGAATGAGAATACGAAGGCTGAAAATTGTGTATCTACGACGACAAAGACCATAGTTTTTTAAAACTACCTACAATTTTTCTACGAGTCCACGACCTCGAGATTTGTAGGTAACTGTGACCTAGAGAAGATTAAAAATTAACTGAATGTTCGTCCTTATTTTTACAACGAATAGGATAATACTTTCTTCAATCAGTGTCGATGAAAAGTACACAAATCCCCACCTAATAATAAATAGGGAATACAATTCGCTACAAGACATGAACAATAAATAGTTGGAAAGTAACCTATTTGAGATGCCATACCTAAGAAACTCCTTTATACTATGATGCGTATATAGACTGCGATAAATATTTTACTTCCCTCATAAATATCTAGTTACCATATCACAAGAGCATGTAACAATAGGCTAACTACTATTTTGACACGAGAATGATTTGGTATTGTGTGCTAAAAGCATAGAGCACACATGTACACACCCTCAACATTTCAACAATGTGTTAAACGGCCGACGGGTTTGTCAAGAGGATGCCTGATTGGTCCTTGAACAACTCTTGAGTCACCCTTAATTTGGCATTGAAAATCTAGATAACGGTTCTCGAGTTTCTTCTGTGTAGAATGTTTGTAACAATATATACAAAATTGTAGGTATACTAAGTATATAATATATGTAATAATAATAATTGTTATTCCCCAATCATGCAGAATTTGGGTACTAAAGCAAATAAGGGGCGGCTCGTGGTACTTTGAAGAGAGAAGGTATAAGTTGTAGAACATTTTGTTATATTCACAAAAATGCCACGCGCTTTAATCTTCATAAAGAAAAAAAATAGTTTTATGTGGTAAATAAATGATATGGTGTCCATAAGAAGTAATAAAGTCATAATAAAGATGTAATTTAAAATTTTTAAATTCGGTATTTTTCAAATTTCTTGGGATACCTATTTAAAAATACGACCAAAGATATCTTAGATATATTGACATTTTTTGTAGTTTAACCGACTTTGTATCTCTTACCGTTTCCGAGATTCCAATAGTGAGCGCGTTAAAAAACGGGACATCCGGTATAGGTACAATTGAAGACATAAGTGGATAAAAGTCACATTTAAAAAAAATACATTTTGCAATTTTTGTACTTCCCCGGTATAGATCTAACCTACCAATAATAGTGATTCCTATATTTGTAATCTCTCAAAGACATCTCTCAATGACAAATTTTAGTTGCAAAAGGTGTTACGTTACATTTTTGAAAATATATTTTTACATATTTACATTTTTTTATATATTTACATTTGCTTTTAATTCCCAAAAAGTAGATAAAAGTAGATAAAATATCCTCCGTTGACTTGACAAGTAAGCATATTATGTGACAATGGATCTAACTGGACTGAATATAGGTATTGCAAACAGAGGCAATAGAGTTATGAAATAGCTATAGCTGTATGTTATGATTTTGCAAATTACTTAAAGAGGATCCTGAAATTGTTTCATGAATTTTTTTTTTTTGCGCGAACCTTAATTCTTTTTCTATAATAAAAGTAGCCTAAATTACTCCTTATAACATCAGCTATCTGTCGGAAATTAGCCGGAACATTATTAGCCGGCACAAACAGACAGACAAAAATTTTAAAAATTGGTAATCTGTTGAAGGTACCATTACCTGTTGAAAGTACCTAATTCTTTTTATAAAATAAAAGTAGCGTAAGTCTAACATCAGCCAGTGAAACATCATCTAGTGAATGAAAGTCTCGTCAACATCGGTCCAGTTGTTTCGGAGATTTCAGCCGGAACAAACAGACAGACAGATAGACAGACAAAAATTTTAAAATAAAAGTTGCGTTACTTACTTCTTATATCAGCTATCTGCCAGTGAATATCCCGTCAAAATCGGAAAATCGTTTCGGAGATCGGATTTTATTCACAATTTCAAGGATTTTTTTTGCGCAGAACCCTAACTCTTTTTCTAAAATAAAAGTAGCCTAAGGTACTCCTTATAACATCAGCTATTTGCCAGTGAAATTCCAGTCAAAATCGCTCTAACCGTTTCGGAGATTAGCCGGAACAGACAGACAGAGAAGCAAACAAAAAAAATTTAAATTGGTTTTTTGTTATAAGTACCGTATATTATACTATCATATGTATTTAGTAAAAGCCGTTATTTTGAAATTACAGAGATACTTCATTTTATTTATATGCATTGATGTATTAATAAATTTGAGTTAAAAGCTATATGACTTCATTATCCATTACGAAACATCACAGATTGAGTTTAAAGTTAGTGGATAACGGGGTTATATATGTATGTAGGTACACAAAAATCTAGTTTCACAAAATCTTGTTGTTTGTTTGTAAATATTATAATAAACAAAAGAATATTATCTATATTATAAATCAAAAGCAAAATAAAAAAGTTCCAATACAAAACGCGTTTTGTTAATTTACTTATGTGTTCAATTATTTTAAGAATTTTGCATACGAAGGTAGCAAGATTTATTTCGGGTAGATTAAAAGTTAGGATACGGATCAGAAGCTACAAGATAAAGTAACATTTAAATGTGTTTTTCCGAAAGTTATCTACCATCAAATAATTATTTAATGGCGTTCTTTTACAAGTAATAATATAAAGGTGTTCATCTTTACAATTTATGTATTTAAGTTCTAAGAAAGGTATATAATAGCCAGCCAGCATACAAGACAGAGATCGGATAGAGATTATTGTTAAGTACAAAAGTCGACTTATTGTTAATTTTGTTTGCCTGGGAGTTTCTAAACGCCCCCAAACCGTAGGTCAGAGGTTTAAAAATCAATTACCTATATAGCATTCCTCTCAAATAAAGTCAACTAGGTAGGGTAGGCTACGGAACTATCCATTCTTGGAAATATATAAAACTGTCCAAGAGGTTATTTATTTATTTTTTCCTTAAAAGGTAGGTACTTGGGTATCTCTACCTACTTACGTTGAGGATACCTACCTACCTTTGTTATTTTTGTTTATAATACTTTTAAAAAGCAAGTATCTCTTATACTTGCTTTAAAAAACAATTTGTAAATTGTTAATTAGATGACGGTATTTATTACACTCTTCGGTGCGAACGTCGCGTCCTCAAAGAGTATAGGTATGTAGGTATTACATTTGATCGGGTAAAAACAAACGCATTTTTCGTCGGAAAGAAAGAAAAATGTGTTGGGTACCTTCTGTCCATCATTAAATTTTAAATAACTTTCAAATTGTCCATTCGGATGCCACGTTTTTGTTAGCATGCTATCTCAATAACGAAATTTTAAAACAACCTAAGATTTGCAAAAAAAATCTCTCCCCGAATAAATATCCCCGAATTGGGGCGGGTCCCAAATTATAAAAAAAACATCTCCAGAACAAGAAATCTTACAGATCTAAAGCTTTTCTACTAAATGACTATGACCAAGCAGCAGAACTGACCACTAGAGTTTGATAAAAACCGATTAATAAATAGCCTCCAGGGAAAAAAAATTCTGACGTTTGACGTCTGATGTGATGTTTAACGTATGATGGCTGAGAGTTGAGAGATGATAATGAAAGAGCAAATACGTATAATGCATATAATGAAAGAGCGAATAACCAATTAAGTATTGTGATAAATCACAAGATTGTTTGTTTAGACATTTTCACAGATGAATTTGTTTTATAATGTAACATTTACTTCCAGTTTACGAGTTGTCTAGAGGAACGATTTTTTGAGGATCATTGGACAGAAAATTAAAAACTGATAATTTAGGAAAATGCGAGTCATTTAGATTGTTTTCCAAAAATACAAAATAATGCTAATAGTATTCAGTTAGTTTCATTATTTTCTCCGAAAATGTACCTAATAGCTATTTATGTAACCAGTTGGGAAAAGTACTATTTTGTGTACCGAGCAGATTTCTGCGGAACCACCGCTAGCCAGTTCCACAAAAGGATGTTACACAAAATAGTGTTTCATATAAGATTTTTTCGAATTTTCACCAATTTTATATTTTATGAGAAGAAAATTCTGAATTTAAATGTTTAAAAACAATCTAGTAGGTTGTAACGATGTGACAGCTTGTCACTTTCATAGCTTGTCAGGTATAAATAACTTGCTATGAAATGAACTTTACAAAGTCAGTTGCGTAATATTGTGTCATTTTACATGTCAAAATTAGAAAAAATCAATTATAAAATCCAAAGGAGAAAGATAATAAATATACAGTAGAATCCGGATATAACGACCCTCAAGGGACCGGTGACACTTTGTCGTACTAACCGGACGATGCTCAAAACAAACGATTACATTTTCGAAACGAATTCATTTTAGCTTGTCACATCACTGACTGATTTACGCGCGCTAATCAGCATATGTACGTAGGAGAGGGGAGCTATTGATTGTGCGTAGATATTGTAAACAACATTGCGCGTCGCTCTAAACGGATCATTTTTCGAAGCGGAACGAAGCGAAGCGGAAAATAGATCGCTATAAGCAGTTGGTCGCTTAAACCGGAGTTGTACTAAACGGATACGTTTTTATAGTACGTCTATGTGAAACATATAAAAAATGGTTAGTCGTTATAAACGAAGTCGTTATATCCGAATTCTAGTGTACTTCTAGTTTTTTTTAACAATAGGTAGGTATTTAGAGTCCTCGCAGAGATAGGATACTCTTCGAGGATAAGAGGATAATGTTGGAATTATTTTTATTCTTGTTGTATTATTATGGCTTTCAATTAGTAGAGAAATATAACACTAAAATAAATGTATAATTAAACTACAACATAAGAACATCAAATGCAGTTCCATTATTAAGCAGGTAGGTATACCTATAATATCTTGAAAAATTGGTAGTTCGTCAATTTACTAGTTTTCAGTATATAGGCATTGACAATAAGAGTTTACTATATTGTTTCCCCTTTTCTTTAAGTAAACAATAAAACTATCAATAATTGAAATATGGTTTATCTTGATTCCGATTATCTATACCTACCTAGGTATAGGTATGAAACGAAAATATGATACCTAGGTATATCATGCGTACCTACATAATTTCACCTATAGCAATTAATAAAATCAAAATGAGGTAAAACCGAGGATAAAGATCCCCAGAAAACATTAATTTATTAGAAAATAAATTTAGAAAAATATTAAAGTATACCTACTAAACCGTATTCAACCTTCAATGATTCAACTAAGTTCGTGAGTAGGTATACCTACCAATATCTAATCTATACTCTCCACCTGACTGCGTTCGAGTGAGATCGTTTTGCGAGCAATTATTTTAGATATAAGTAGCTACCAAAATCAGAAATTAAAAATCATAATTTTTCTCGTAAATAGAAAATAGAAGAATGGCAAGGTAATGTGCGTATCTTCCTTATTATTTTCACCGTAAGGTAAAAATATATTGAGCCGATATAGGTACACGGCAGTACCTACTCAAAGTTTGGCTTGATATTGTTAAATCACGAGGTATTAGCATTGTTTATAAATTAACTAGTTATTTAACCGTTGTTAGTTTAATACTTTTAACAGAATCAGAATACCTAGAGCAATTTTCTAGAAAGCAGACCACTGACTCCTGTAGGCTTTCCTGTTGACAGATTAGCGACGGTTGAATAGGTACTAGTTACTACATAAGCATAGCTATTGGTGTATAAGTTTAGTAAGTATAACGAAAATAGTATTAATGGTAATAATTGCAACTGTCAAATGTCAAAAGTATCCGTATTTCGATTGCGGCGTTTCATATCTATATCTATCCAACAATTCGGTATAATTTTGCCCGTATGGAAATACTCGGCTACCATTATACCTATCTACTGCATGCATCAAGGGTAATGCTGATTAAACAAATAATAGGGAAGATAGGTGTAGGTATACGCAACCATACGGGGCAAACAAAAATGTACAAGGGTCGAGATTGTTTATCTAGAAATCAGTAAGTAATTAAAGACAAATATTTGATAATATTTTTCTTCATTACCTAGATAGATTTATGTACCTATGGGTTATGATAAGCTTCTTTTAAAGGAAGTTTTCTTCGAAAATCGAATATCTATTTAATTAGTAAGTATTACCAGAGCATTATTATTAAATATAGTACCTACTAAGTATAGATAGGTACCTATACCATATAGGTACATATACCTATATCTTGCCAATACTAGGTATTATGAAACGATTAATTAAATTATGAGCCTGTCATTGAATTTGTACCATCTGAATACTTATACCTACCTAATCGCGGTTAATTTCTATTTGAATATGTTGGTTAAGACTTCAAGCTTTTACTCTTCCATGAATTAATTTTTCAGTTCGTCCTAAATACTTTAAGTGCCTAAATAATTGCCAAAGGCTTTTCTGGGAAATATCTGATCTTAACAGAGATTTCTGACAGAGGAAATTAGAATTAATTCCTCTAAATATCCCCGGTAATACCACAAGTAGGTACCTTTCTAGGTAAAGTTTTATGTTTATGTTAATACCTGTACTGTACACCTCTACTATTATAGTTATACCTAGTATATTAATGTTTGTACCTACTATTTAATTAATTTTTGTGATTTGAGTGATTGTAAAAATAAATATCGGTGCGTCGGAGACTGAAATACCTATTTGGTATACTCGTATAGGTACTAACCTATAAGTACATGAAAGTGATCATAAATTTTTGTGCGTTTTGCATTATAACGTATTATTTGTATTAATATGTAACTTAGGTCTTTGAAAAGTGATAACCTATAATGGGAAATAATTCAGAAATACGCTTACCTAGAACACCTAGTCTTATTAACAAAAAAAATCAATGGAGGATATTGTATAGCTAATTTCAAAGTTGACTTGGTAGGTATACCTATACATTGACCCCAACTAGGTATTTTATTGAGACGTTGCTGACTCAAAGCTATATCTATAATATGGAACAAACCATTCAGTGGAAACAAATAAATGCATGCAACTCACCTGTATGCGTTCTTTTATGAATCTTCAAATTTTCACTTCTAGCAAATACTTTTCCGCATCCTGGAAATGGACAAGGAAATGGCTTCTCCCCAGTATGTACCCTTATGTGGTTTACCAATTTATATTTGGCCTTAAACGGTCTTCCATTCCTTGAGCAATTCTGCCAAAAACAAGCGTGGGTTGTACATTCAGGACCCCCGACATGCTCCACGGTTAAATGCGTTACAATTTCATGCATACTTGTAAAATGTTTTCCACATGCTTTTCTTGGAGGTGGTTGGTCAGGATCAATCCACAGGCATTGCATTTCCTGTTTGATAGGTTGCCGCATATATCGGAAAAACGCTCCGTGGACATTAGTAGGATGGTGTGGCATTCCCATATGAGGGTTAAGATACTGATGATGATTAGGCTGCGTATGATAAGCTGCATGGTGATCTGTCCTCGAATACAACATTTGATGATGAGGTGCTAGGTGAGGATTATGGTGTGGTGCCATTTCCGTATGATGATGAAACAGGACAGGATCACTTGGCGCCGTTTGAGCCGTCGGAAAGTCATGATGATCGCGACGAAGTAGAAAGTCTCTGGCGGCGTAACCTGCATGTGGATTTAAATGTCCCATGTGCCCGTAATTTGGTTGGAAATGATTTTGGTGACCAGGGCCCACTTCCGGAGCCGTCATGGCGGCAGCCGGATTTTGATGAGGCGACGGGATCGTTGCACCACCTCCATTGTGACCTGGTGACATTTTGATGCCGTAGGTCGCAAGATGATGATGGCTGGTGTCCATAAAAGCATTAATCATGTTTGTAAGATTCAAATATGCCCCACATAAACTGTTTTATTTCTACGAATGTTTATCTTAAACGAACGACACAAAACACATTATATAGAAAAAAAATCACAAAAACAAATAACGTAAATACGATTAACTGTAAATTACTCCGTTTTTAGGTATAATGCGAAAAGTTCAATTCTCTGAAGACACTGTATCGCACTAGGGTGACTAACACACCCGGTGTTCACAGCTTGACTGAGCACGCAGTGAGCCATTCTTGGGGTCCTAAACTAGGGCGGGGAATACTTGTTTAGTATTGGAGGAGTTGGGAACCCCTGCTATTGGCTTCAAATAATTTTGCTGCCTATTGGAAAATATTGTTGGCTCTTGCAGAGCCAATAGCAACAGGAGGTGTAACGTGATGACACGTTGTACTTGTTGATTTTTATTTTCTTCACTATAATAATGTGTAAAAGTATATTAAATATATTAAGAATGTAAATTATTTTAAACAAAATTAATGGTTTTCATTTTATTTAGATTTATTATCCTGTCGATTAGGTTCTCATCAGTCGATCTCTCAGAAGACAAACACACCGGTTCTTCAACATTTACTTGTTTTATCAACGTTCCCTTTTCTGGGTTTGAAAACTAAACAGCCTACAGAAACAAACTACAAATAGGTAGTATGTTGTTTCCTTAAATTATATGTTTTAGTAGCCTTTAAAATCACCGTTTATTCCAAGAAGATCTAAGATTTGAATAGACTTTACGAAGCGGAAAGGAAAAATTTTCAGTCAGTATGTAGGTATACCTACATACCTACCTATGTATGTATACCTATCTACAGTCAGTATGTATATACATACAGTATGTCCCAAAAGTTTGGAATAAAATTCATAAAACTTTTATTAGCAATGTTTTGGAAAAAATCTCAAACACGTCGATTTTTGTTGAATTCTCACCTACAGGAGTTATTTTCGTTCGTTCATCTTCAACCCCCTAACCCCCACCAACCCCAACTGTAAAATGTTAAATAGCATGATACCCTTTGTGATACCTTATTTAAAAGGATTTTTTATGCTGAATGCAGCAAAAAGAGAAATTTTTATTTTGGATAATAAAAAACGAAGATATTCGCTAAATTAAAGTACTAATGGTTACACTGAAAAAAAATTGTTCATGATATTGATGTAATCGATTTATTGACCTATATTTCATTAATACGATGTAGTGATTTATTCATACAACGCACAGTACTTATTGATTAATAAACACATTTGTTATTGTAATGCATAGGTATTAATCATTACGATAAAAAAATGTACATTAATTGATGTACAATATTCATTAATACAATAATTTTATTATTCATTCAATAAACTTTACATCAAGTTCATTAAAGCAAACATCAATTTCCTCAAAATAATTCAATGAAATATTTTCGTTATGTTGATAAATCCATACATTAAACAATAAATTGACATACATTGCATTGATGTAACGATTTATTAAATTTACAACTTGGAAAATATGTAGATAATAGGTACATTGTTTTAAATAAAGGTGTTCGTTGATTTGAAGTATGATATACATAATATTAATGTAACAAGTTATTAATTATAACATCAATGTATCTATTAATTGTATCAATGTAAGCTTACATTATATTGATTTAATAAATTGTCAGTGTTAGGATCGATGTATCGATTAAATATATCAATGTATGCATTCATATGTACCTATAGGGTAGAGGGTCATATGTCGCCATACCATACCATAACATTCAACAGGTTGATGCTTGTTATATGCATTACACCGTATACTGTTTATAAGAGTTAGGTTATTGCAAACAGTGTATGTGTCGGGACAGCGAATTTGTGAAAATAGGTAAGAATATTTATATATTTTTTTACTTTAGATTTTTCTCCAGTTCTAATTTGTACAAGATATACAATATTGCATCATTATTTTAATAATACTAAAATTATTTAAAACAAATTTTATTTTTAACATTTTTTAATTTTTTCTGATGTAAATGGTACTTTACTCTTAAGACAACTTTTTTTATTTTCTAGACACCAGTAATATATCGACATGTTGACTATGGGCAATGAATTTTCAGGATAAGTATTTTTTTAAGAATGACTCGAAAGAATTAAAAAAATGGTCCATTAGGTACGTCATAGGTATAGTTAAGTCCATCCGGGGGTACACTATATGCATTTTAATATGATGTTTTTCAGATATGCATTTTAGATTTTATATTTTGTACAGATCGACATGGATTACAACGTGGCTTTCAAAAATGGAGATGGTCTTCTCAATGGTTGGCCCCATTACTATGAAAATCTGATTAAATTTCTGTCCAACAAAAATAATCTGAGAGAAAAAACATTGAAAGCTTTGGTAGAGCGTATAAAAACACCAGATGAATCTAACGAAAGTAAGTTTTAGCAGTATCTACTGATCTTATGTTAAAACTGTTTCAAATGCCTATTTCAGATTCTCGAAATGGAGCGCTACTCCTGGCCCTACATGGTTTCTTTGTGCCAACAAATAAAATTGTTAAAAAATATGCTAATAGAAAAAACAACACAACAAAGTTCACAATAAAGGCTTCAATAGACTCCTTTATTTTCCAGAATATGCAAGAAGTAGAGGATCGGCTAAACCATTGAAATAAATGTGAAACCAGCTTTCAGCCTTTCGTTTAGTGTATTGGAAAATATTGCTTCCAAATACAAGAGATATTTTTGTATTTTGACAATATATGGTTTAAATTCTTGAATCTTATTAGAGCAGTGGATATATGCTTCAAAGCATTTTTTTTTATTTAATATAGATTTTCCGACAGAGTCGATAATGTTTTATACCTTTATACAAAGCTTCTTTTATAAATTGAAACCTCATCAAAGCTATCATAAAGTTTTAATTTTAAGTGAATTTCTGAAAAATGAGAGTTATGGATAATAATTATCAATAATTAAAACAAATTTTACATTTATTTGCTTTTTATTTATGTATATTTTGTTATAAAAGTCAAATACCTTTTTTATGTTTTCTGCAACCTTCTGAAGTGTATCGGTCTATATTTGAGACATCCTGTAGGTAGGTACAATAAAGAATTTGATGAATATTATGTTATTAAGGCAATAACTAAGATTCATCATGTCAATGTATACTTGTACATTGAATCAACGAATGACGTTAAATTATAATAACGAACAAATTCATCGGAACCATGTACTATTACCTTAACTCAATAACTAAGTTCTCATCATATTTATGTACGGATACCTTGACCTAATAAATGATGTTTATTGAGTAAATATATGATTTTATTAGAATAATGTATAAGTACATCAAATGAGTAACTGACGCTAATTACATCAATGAATAAATTTATTGAAATAATGTATACGTATATCAAATCAATAACTGATCGTTATATTTATAAATGATTTATTGAATAAATCAAAAAAAGTTTATTTTAAATACTACCAATTTTTTTTTATTTAATGTACGATTTATTGTTTAATGTAAATGAACATCAATCTATGTAAAACTATACATTGGCTCAATAAAATCGTACATCGGCTGAATTTCAATTAACTTGATTATTAACACAATGTACTGTTTTATTGTATTTACGGACATTTTTGGTTCTGTGTACCTATGCTTTGCTAAAAATAAGAACGTTAAAACAATTGCCAATCAATGACATTTGATAAAAAATACTTGACATTTCTCCTACTTAGTGCTTACTTGTGTTGCTGATTTTAGCATAAAGAACATTTTGTTGGCAAATTTAAACACATTGTCCAACAAAAAATGAAGATTTCTGCAAAAAAACGAATTTATTTAAAAAATAAAGTTGTTTATTAAATATTTTTAGGTACTTTGCTTGGGAAAACTCGTAAGCTACATTTTCTTATAATGACCGTTCGATGTGGCCACCATTTACAATCTGATAGTAATCAATTCGATCTTGAAAAGCGTTCACAGAAGACCGAATAACATTAGATAGGTAGTATTTCACGAGCAACACTCAATATTCTTCTTTTCAATTCCTCGATATCCTGTGGTTGAGTGGCATAAACCTCACTATTCAAATAACCCCATAGATACAAATCTAATGGGGTCGTGTCAGGAGATCTGGGGGCCATTCAATAGTACCTCCTCTATACCTATCCATCGGTTTGGGAACGTTTCATTTAAACATGCTCTTACACGTGCACGTGCCGCATAATGTGGAGGAGCACCATCTTGTTGGAAGCAAATATTTGCATCAACCATATCAGGCTCTTCATTATGGGGGAACAAAACTAATAAGGTCGGCAAAACTTCGAATCTGAGGAAATCGAATTAAACTTCGCTGTTGATATTTCCTTCGAAGAAAGATGGTCCTACAATTCTACTATCGACTATGCCCGCCCAAAAATTCACTTTTTGTTGAATTTGTATATGACTCTCCTGTATCCAATGAGGATTTATTTATATTAAGTAGTCCAGTATCTCGTTTGCCTATTTACAGTCCCGTTTAAATAAAATGTTACTTCATCGGAAAAAATATATTTTGTACAAAATTTGGATTACGATCAATAATGTTCGAGACTGTTTCGGAAAATTCAACTCTTCTATTTTCAGTGCCAGGTAAGTGAACTTTAAATGGTGACCACTTTTCATTGTTCACATATCGATGATTACAGATTTAGAAACGCCATGTTGTTGAGCTATTTTCCTCACAGAATTAATTTGATTTTCGGTTAAACACATTACATGAAGACGTTCATCGTCATTTAATGTTTAGGTCGACCTGGTCTTTGAACATCTTTTACGGATCCAGTTTGCGCAAAGTAGTGATAAATTTTACCCACGGTTGATTGTGTAACTGTCAGTGGCGGTTGCTGTATAAGGCCGCTTGGCCGCGCGCCCCTCCTACGAATTTTCAATATCAACTGTGTTATTAGGATAAACATTATTGAACATCTCACAAACTTCCGACTGACTTCTCATTTTATCTCCGCATTCAATCATTATTAGGATGTTATTCCAGCACTGTTTATCTGACGAATTACGCATTATTCAAAATTTGTGAAGTTTGACAAAATGACCTGATTAAATTTTAATCATATCGTTACCTGAGAAAAACAAATGCTATTTCTCATCGTCTGATCAGGTAACGAGAAGTTGGTAATCGAGTTGGTTAAATGCATAATCAAGCTGTTTTGATATTCACAAAGCTTCGTCAAGGCAAACGATCCGATCAAATTGCATTTGACGAGCTGATTTCTTAATCGGTGCTACATGACTGATTATATTTTGACGAATGTCACAAGATTAGTATTTTGCTACAATATTTTTAAATATTTGTGTGTTGAGTGAAATAAATATAAAAAAAATAAAGTGAAAATCTAAAATAGACATTTAAAATAGTTATAAGCATATTATTAATATATGTTTTTAAATTTTATTTTAAAATTATTTCCTGCACATTTTTAAAGGTATGTATATAAAAATCCTATTTATTATATCATTATTAAATATGTGGATTATTTTAGGTACAATTGTCTTCATAGGTTGAATTGTTTCCTCATAGAAAAATGGACGTATCTTCATTATCTTCTTTATCTTCCTTTTCATCTGAGGAGGAAAAACGGCCAAGGAGGTTACGGATCATTAGAGACCGTGTAAACCCTTTCGACATCTATGATGATGTAGATTTCCGGTCAAGATTTAGATTTCGTAAAGAGGTAGTGCTGCATATACTGCATAGGTTTGAAGACCATATCAGACCTGTTACGTTTAGAAACAAATCGATAGATCCACTAACTCAACTCCTCGTGACATTGAGGTTTTATGCAACCGGTACTTTTCAGAACTGTGTAGGAGACCATGTCAATATATCCCAGCCATCTGTTTCACGAATTATCAAAAAAGTGACGCACCATATTGCATCAATGGGCCGTACGGAAATAAAAATACCCGCTGACAATGAAGTTCTGCGGGTGTCTGTTCAGATTTTTATAAAATAACGAATTTTCCAAGAGTTGTAGGTGCTGTAGATTGTACTCATCTTAAAATAAATTCACCAGGAGGAGCAAATGCTGAACTCTATCGCAACAGAAAAGGGTACTTCTCGTTAAATGTACAGGCTGTCTGTGATGCCCACCTCAAAATTAGGCATATTATTGCACGTTGGCCTGGTTCGGTACACGATGCTACCATCATGAATGACAGCCCATTAGTTGTGGAGCTCGAAAGAGGGCAATATGGAGCCAACAATTTCTTATTGGGAGACAGTGGATATCCATGTAAATTATATTTATTAACTCCATTAACTAATCCCAGATCCCCCGCTGAGGAAGCATACAATCGAGCCCATATAGCCACCAGAAACACCATCGAGAGGTGCTTTGGAGTACTCAAAAAGAAGTTCCATTGTTTGTCATTTGGTTTAAGAACTAAGTTAGATACATCGGTAGCCATAATAGTCGCGCTGTATTGCACAACATTGCCATAGACTTGGGTGACGTAGAGGAAGAAGAGCCTGATGAGTACCTTGAAGCAATAGGAGATAACAATATTATTGCACATGTCAATGGGAACACAGCCATGCGAAATTATATTATCGCATCGGCATTTGCGAGACATTAAAAACATGTTTTAAATGATTTTTTTTTTATTTTCATGTTCATCAATCACTAACAATAAGTAAACAAACCGCTGCCTAAGGAATCATTACTTCCACCTAGTGGCATAAAAGCAAGGTATAACGGTATGCAGCATCAATATTTGAATGCTACTTATACCTTCCTGTGAATATAAAGTGGCTAGAAGTAAAAACATGTCTGAGGAAGGCGATATTTGAAATCCTCGAATGAGAACTTTCATGACATTTTAAAGCGATTTAAGCAATACAAATTTCAAAAAAAAATGTTAATTACTATACTTGCACGACGTGTAAGTAATTAATCAATGATGGCTCGTTAAATTGGGTAGGTTAGGAAGTTTTTCAGTTGTAGATCATATAAATCTTGTTATATGACAAACATGAATCAGAATATTTTAATGAATAAATAGAAAAAGCTATTTTAAAAATGTGCCGTGCTTTTTTGCCACAATGTACGCAGTGAAAGTAATGCTTAAAGTTGTTTAGCATAAAAAGTAATCAACAAAATACCTATTTCAAACAAAATACCTATCAACAAAATACCTATTTCTAATCTTTTTCCAACAACAATAATGTTTTTTTTTAATTTTTTCCTCTAGAAGGAGACACCTTTTTTCAATTAATGAATTCATAAATTTTTGTTTAAAATATTTTTGTTTATAGTTAATTTTTTTGTTAATTTTTCTTATTTTAATTAGTTTGGTACGACGTGAAGGTCCGGGCTTAGGAGTAGGAGTTCGGGATGGGTTCGGTGAAGGTGGGGAAACTGCAGGTTCTTCCATTTCTGGTTCATCCATCTCAATAATGATATCTGGAACAGATTCATTATTTTAAGTATTAGCAATTTTTCCATACAAAACACTTCTTTAGTCAATAATACATTTTAAATTATGTTAAATTTATTTACCACCATGATAGTCCGCTGCTGAATCGTAGGCATTTGGAAGTGGCACCACCTTGTCCCCTAATATGGACAATATCTGGAGACTGGTTCCACTAATGGTAGGAGCTTTGTTCGTGCCACCTCCTGTTTTTAATACCTCGGCCTAGAACAAGTAAATGATTAGCAAAAACAATATTATGTAAGACTTGTATTATGTATAAGACTGTATTATGTATATTTTTTGAAAATTAATTTGAAAACTTGAAATTTAATTTTTTCTTCTGAAAACATCAAAACGCATAATTCGAATAAATAAAACCTATCTTTGATTTGGTATGAGGAATATTATCGACTCGTGAACATGTTCTCTCAATAGATTACGAAGTGGATACCTCCTCGATACCTAACTCGAAGTCAAGTTATAATAACAGCAACGACAGGCGGTTTACCCAATCTCACTTGGGCACTAGTCAGAATACATGAAAACAATTTTACTTACTTTATTTAGTTTTTCTTCTATTTTCGCTGCGGTTATAAGCTCGCCAATATTCTGATTCTCTTGTCCCTGCATTAAATTTAATTCCTCATGAATTTTTTTGTACTGTTCTTTCTATAAATAAAAAAATGAAATAAAAGATAGAGTATACAGTTATCTAATAATATAGGTATTAACGAGAATTTTACTTACAATTTCTATAGCTAAATCTTTCCTAGCTTTCCTCTTCATATTATCATAGAGAATCTTCAGCTGTTTGACGGTTCGAATGCTGTCAGCAGAAGTATTAAATTCTGCAGTCACTTCATCCCAAGTCCTAAGCTTACGAGTGAAAGCGTCACCTGAGGTTCTTTTACTTTCTAGAACTTATTTTTTTCTGTTGGAAAAACTAAGGATTGAGGACTGGGAAAAGGATAGGTAAAGGATAGCCCAGCTAACAACTGTATTGATATTTAAGTCACTGTATGAAATTGTTTACATTTAGTATCGGCGTTTTGAGGTTAGAATATATAAAATTTAAAAGAATTTCAGAGTAAATTGTTTTACTCACTTTATGTAAATTTGCAGATTAAATAGGCACTTTTGCTTATAAAAATTATATAAATTTTACTGTAAATCGAAGTGCAAACAGAGAATGAAATACTGCAAATGAAAATTGAAGCAAACAGCACCTAATTTTTAAAACCACCTATCGCAGGTATACTGTATACTTACGTTTCTATAATATTTACTAAAAGGGATTTCTCCCTTTCAGTGTAATTTTTCCCTTTTACAATATTCTGAGACATTTCACAACTCACAACAGCACAAACTTTTTCAGAATGATTTTCTCAGAAGTAAGAAATCCAAACACGTTTGTTCATACAGACAGAGAAGGAGAGTTAAAAAAGAAAGATGAAAATATTTGCGCGACTCGCATCAGCTGTGTTGCCAAGCCTATTCCGATTAAATATCCGATCAGGTAATCATCTCGTCAAATCGAAAACTTTTGTTTTGTGAATACCAATTGGTTTGATCAGATCATTATATTTAATCATCTGATTACGTAATCACACGATTATAATTTCTTTGTGAATACGGGCCTTAGAGTGTCAAGTATTTTTTATCAAATGTCATTGATTGGCAATTGTTTTAACCTTCTTATTTTTAGCAAAGCATAGGAACTTTAATTTAGCGAATAGGTATATCTTCGTTATTTATGATCCAAAATTAAAATTTCTCTTTTTGCTGTATTTATCACAAAAAATCATTTTAAATAAGGTATCACAAGGGGTATCGTGCTATTTAAAGTTGGTGTTGGTGGGGGTTAGGGGGTTGAGGGTGAAAGAACGAAAATAACTCCTGTAGGTTAGGTAGATTATCACATTTGTGGGGAGGGTCACATGAAACGCGCGGCGTACCCCTTACGAGGCGGTCTCGGCCTACATAGATATTAGGGGTAAAGAGCGATGGTACCGCTCGGCCCCCTCTTATCGAGGTCACATCTATAGCCAAGGATATTGGCGCGGTAGGTTAGTTACAGGTGTATGTGTAGAATAGGTGAAAGTATTAGCAAAATACCGAAATATTAGCAAAATATACGTATTGTACTTATAGAATAAAGTATCTACGACAACATATATATTTTCCACAATATCTAACCCGCTAATGATTTGTTCAAATTATAAACTAAGATTATTCCATATGTTTCTGTCAATATGCATATCTAATGAAAAACTTAGGTAAATAGGTACTAGCAGTTTAGAATAATAAGCGTTTTAAAAGAAAATTGCAAGCAGTAGGTAGGTACAATTTACCGAACCGGTTCGACAAATTGTAGGTACCAAGCGGTTCGGTAAATTGTACCATACTAAATGCATTAGATTTCCGGTGTCATTAAAACAGATGAGCAAAACAAAATATCCTAATGAATAAAGTTTTTTATTTATTTAATTTAAACACAAATCACAATTATGGAATATATGCCTAAAACAAAATCTTATCCCAATAAATATATAAAAATATGTACCGTAAACTTCGACATGTTTTTGGTGTATTTGGTACTGTGGAGGGGAAACTATGACCTTCAGAACCTCGACTCATCTGCCATCGTAACAATTGAAGCCTTGGCTATCGATTGCCGAAAAAATTAACCCCGGTCCGTCCGTCACCCTTTTTTTTATTTTCTTTTTGGTGATGAAATTACCCCGACTTCGGGGTAATTTACGGCACACCGGGGTTACGGGGGTAACTTCGGCACACTACGTATTTACGTATTAAATCGAAGTTGAACTATACCAAGGTTACACCAAAAAGACTTGTTATAAATAATCAATCAGAAGTAATAATAAGCAATCTTAGAGGCCTAAATAATAGGGAAATAAAAAAAAATACTTGTATAAACTCGTTTATTTTATTCCTTTGGTAGGAAATATTAATATAAACTAAAAAACATTGTTTTACATAAACCAAAACTCTTTAAACAATGTAAAACAAATAAAAAATATATAAAAAAAACATATCAAAACACTAAGAACTAACAACACCAGTTAGAAACACATTTGTAATGGTCTTAAAAACAGCGCACTGGCTTGTTTTAAGGAATTATTTGGCATTAAACTAAAATAATTTATTTTAAACAAACAAAACAAATAAACCATGTAACACAAATAGGAAATATTAAAAAACGCTAAGAAGGTAGGAACAAACTTTTGAGCACACTTCTAATCGTCATAGAAACATGAGGCACATTCGTAGGTCGCTTGCTTGGAGCCCCCGTTGCAATGTCCACAAACCCATTTGTTACATAATTAATAATAAATAAAATGATATAATAATAATAATAATAAAATAATAATAATAATAATAACACCATAAAATATAAACAATAACAAAGGAAAATCTAAACAAGGAGCAAAAACGAACTCAATCTAAAACAATTAAAACGATAAAAAAAACGATTAAAAAAACGATAAAAAACAAAAAAAAGGATAATAATAATAATAATTATATAAAATATAATAAACAAAAAATAACAATAATAAAAAACCAATGGATAACCAAAAAAGCATTTTTCATGCAAAAAATAGGCATCAAAATAGACGTGTCGAAGTTAGCCCCACTGTCGAAGTATACCCCGCCCCGGTTTACGGTATTTAATTTAAACACAAAAAATAACAAATACCGAACACATGGGTAAAACAAAATATTATTCTAATGAATAACATAAACTGAATGGATTTACAGGTAACAACTACACAGAGAACTAATATTCCTACCTGTATTTAATTACACCTGCAAATCCGTTAAGATAGCTATGGTCATTCACCTCCACCAGGTGTAGACTAGTTTCGAGCTGTTTGGCTCTCATCAGTTCAAAGTATCTCATCAAGTATCTGTCAAGCTAAATATATATCAGTATCAAAACAGTCAAGCACACTAAGCAGTAGTGTGCAAGCGAGGGATACCAGGCCCCTCTAGCGGTCAGTTGCTACTACTCATCAGACATTACTAAGTAAAGTCTTTTGACAAGCAGCGTCCTGCAATGCAGGCACCTAGAGCAGCGACCCTAGCCAAAAGTAGACTAAACAACATACTGAATGGATTAACAGGTAACAACTACACAGAGAACTAATATTCCTACCTGTATTGAATTACACCTGCAAATCCGATAAGATAGCTATGGTCATTCACCAATACCTCCACCAGGTGTAGACTAGTTCTAGTGTATTAATTTTGACGTTATGATGTCTTTTGATACGTATTTTTTAATACTGTTTTTAAACTATGTGAGTGATCCATTAATTAATTCAATTGTTCAATACACGAGGTTTGACAGCAGTAAGTCCTAGTGCTATTTGGAGATAGTGATTTTGAACCGAGTTTGTGATAATTTGGAATGGATCAAAAGAAGAAGGTCCGTAGAGTTTTGCCAGCAGCTTTTAGGTACATGTCGGCGAATGAAGTTCAACGTCTATCGTCTAGTGACGATGCACAAAGACAAATTGAAGTGGCTTGAGAGGTAATGCTTCATAAATTCTAATCTCTCCAAACAGCTGACGGAAAATGCAACTGGAAACATGTGAAGAATATTTTCCAAAATATATATGTAAGAATTGATTATGACCATTTTCCAGTAAATTTAAATTTAATTGGACACTATAAAATTCGTAGAGATCATACCAGCTGTCGGTCAGCCAGAAGTAAGAAAAAATTTAAATTACCAACTATAGAATTTAAAAAGTTTGGAGGTGACATACCAAAATGGTTATCGTTTTGGGGACAATTTAAGAAAATTGACGATGATCCTGAGATAGACTTAGTTGATAAAATTGAATTTTTGATACAGGCTATGTTACCCAACAGTAGAACTAGACAGCTTGTAGAAAGTTTTCCATGTGTTGGGGAAAGCTACTAAAAAAATCTCCCATGGGCGAAGTCAAACCCTCTAGGACTTCAAATAACCGAGATACACCCCTGGCCCCAATTAGAATAATTGCGGTGTATAAACATGTATGGCTACCCCCTGTAAAACTCTTCGAGATGCCTTGTATGTAAACTAGAATGGGATCGAATAAATGAGATTAATCTAGTACGAGATGGAAAAAGTGAGAACAATATAGAATGGGATGGAATAATCGAGAAGCTTCTAGAACTTTCCAGAACACTGAAAATGGTATATAAGGGCCACCCGATCATGACATTAGTGAGTTTAGTTTGAATGCTCTTATAGAGACAAGACCTAGTAACAAATAATTAAAAGTGTTCAGTAGTAATTTTTTAGTAGTAATTAGACTTGTTGTGTTTGGAAGTTAATAAAGTGTATTTAGATTCTAGACAGTACTCACTTATTTTAAGAACTGAGTGGCGTAACAATCAATGTCAGAAGCGGGATAAAAGAGTAGAAAATAGACAAGATAATGATGAAAACTCGTTCTACGGATTACGACGAGACGGCAAAATTTAAAGAATTACGTAATGGAGATGTTAAGAAAACCAAGAGAGGAAGATGAAATCAAACGAAAAGTAGAAAACGAAGAGGAAAGGAGGAAAGGAAGATGTAATTAAAAGGAAGACAGAAAAAGAGGGGGGGAAATTACAACGGCGAGCAGAAAAAGAAGAGGAAGAAAGACGTCGACAATCAGAGAAGGAAATGAAGGAATTAATTAACGTGCTGGCACAACAAAGAGAGAAAGATGAAGAGAGACGAAAACAGGAAATTGAAGAAGTAAAAGAAACAATTGAACCCGAAATTAGTGCAGTCAGAGAAGAATTGGATGAACGATTCAGTAAATTGGAACATCAAAGCATGAATCTGCACCGGCAACCAACCAGCTTGACGGAAAACAAGAAAATGGAAATGTGTCTAACATCCCCTGGTAAAGGATACTTGGGACCACCAGTATTTGATGGTGATACCTCCTGGGCTATGTACAAACGACAATTTGAGGCAGCAGCACTCAACAACGGATGGAATAACGAACAAAAAGTGCTTTGTATTAGCCTTGAGGGGAAAGACGCTAGAAATTCTTCAGAATATTCCGAAGGATAAAGAAGGAGATTATAACTCTGTAATGGGTGCTTTCGAATTAAGGTACAGCAACAAATAGCTTACCCAGGTATACCAAAGCGAACATTATAAGAGACATTATAAGAATTTGGAGCGAACATGGAACGAATTGAAGGCAGGACACATAAGCAGAAATTGCCACCACTCGCGCTCCGAAGAATGGCTGCGACAATAAAGAGGTAGTGCGAATCAGGGAAAGGCCGTGACGTCAGTGTAGGGGCCGACACTGGCGAATCATTATCCAGAATAAAGGTGTCCTTGATGAAGCGAAACCACGAGAGCCTCATAATCCCCGGATTCTTAAACGGCAGAAAATGTAGCTTCATCTTCGATACAGGAGCACCCAGGTCAATAATACGTCTAGATGTGATAGCGAAGACGTCCATTGAAAAATTGCAATGGCCCTTGATATTAGGAGCAGCAAACGGAGATGAAATTACCATTCATGGAGCAACCACCATCGATATTGGAATAGGGAACACCGAGTTGAAAGTGAAAGCTTTGGTTGCTGACATCATGGATGAATTTATTTTGGGACTGGACGTATTAGAAGACTTCCACTACATATCAGTGGACTTCAAGAACAGGCTAATGAGAGTTGGTAACGAAGAAATATTTTTCACCAAAAACATGTCCAGGAACTGCTCAGTGAGGTTAATTGTGGGCAAAGACACAGCGAAGACACAGCGAAGCCAAATCACAGGAAATTCCGAGACGATAATAAAAGCACGTTTAGAAACCAGACCTGAGGAAGAATCCATCATCATGGTTGAACCTATCACCAATAGACATGATGGAGCTCTCATGGCAAGGTGTTTGGTGGATGTTAACCACGTGATTCCGGTCAGGCTGGCGAATGTACATGAAAATAGGGTAACCCTTAGCTCACTAAGGACTGGCAAAGAAAAAGTAACGTCGGAGCTACTAGAACATTTTGGGAGAAGTTGGGGTCACCTGCAGCAAGATGAGAAAATCAAGGCCAAAAATTTCATCTAACAAGAAGCTTCCATCTTTGCTGAAGTAAATATTACAGGGCGAACTAGCATCGTACAACATCGAATTAATACCGGGGAAGCAAGACTTATTCGACAACAGCCTCGAAGACTTTCTTTTGCGAAAAAACATGAGGTGACTACTATGATACCGGAAATGTTAGAAGATATAAAGGCGTTATAAAGGAGTCAATCAGTCCTTGGTCATTACATGTGCTATTAGTAACGAATAAGGATGGTTCTACGAGGTTTTGCGTTGATTATCGAAAACTGAACTGACTGACCTTGAAATATTCAAAAATTCCCCCTGCATTTTAATGATTGTCCTGTACGATTAGCCTCCTCGAATCAACATACCACGAGCCGCCACTATAAACTAACGACAGACACCTACAAATATTATTAGCACAGTATGCATTGCAATGGCAGATTTTATACTGCTTTGAAGCGTTTTAAATGTTTTCGGATCAGTTAATTACGGGAGTGAATCAAAAACTTCGAAATTATGGATATCAAAATGTTTCTCTCAAAATCGGCATATAGGCGTAAAATGTCATTAGCAACATAATTTATTAGTCACATTTTTTGAAATATTAACAATTAAGACCATTTTCTTGGCAAGATTTTTTTGGAAAATCACAAATTTTACACTTGCCAGATTTTCAACAGCTGTCAACTTTGACTTGATGCATTTTAATTTATTTTAGAGGCAGAATAAAGTGATTGCCACCAAAAGTTTTTATCAAATATTGAAAAGAATCCCATATGGTTCCAACTTTATGGCGGACACTGTATATGAAACAAAAAATATTCCTTCAATTTAATAGGAAATTGACTTTTATATACTTATACTTTTGATTTTTACTTAATACTTTTGATTTTTACATTAGGATTTATAATAAATTAGATTGTCTTAATCACTGACCAACACAGGGATTTCTCGAAATCGCCAGATACTTACACTACGCTTTATGGTTTATTTGCAATATAATTGACATTCCTTGTTTTATGGGAGAATAAATTTCACCCTATTCAAGTAAGTAGGTATTTTAAAATATTAAAATTTTAAGCATGTTTTCATATCATTTATTTACAATAAGATAAATGATGTAATCATATAATCAGAACAAAAAAACCGAATACCTAGCAGCAAACAAATAAACAAACAAATCTATATAACCATAAAACAAACATAAACTATGAAGAAAAAATACTATAAAATAAGCAAACTAACAACCTACAGCGGTGTTTAGCGAAACGTGGCAGCGCAGCTGGCGGTTTTCCAGTTTTCCTTCAGTGTAGCATGTCGACGTAAACAAAGTGTCCCCCCCCCCCGGGTTTGTTTAAATACTGTTAAAATATAGTGAAAAATCAGTTGTTCAATGTTAATTTAGTGATGAGTGTTTTTTTTTTAAATCTCGTGAAATACATATTGGCATATAAAACGTGAATATGACTTAACAAAAATTTTGGTAAATTCATATCATAACCTCAATAATACCAGGGCTTTGATTGTTACTACTCATTATAATTATTAGTATTTTATAGCCCTGTATCTCACATTAGTCTGATTGTATTGAGTTATTATATACTTTATTTCTTGCATATCAGATAGCTACGTAAATTCAGGTACTTCAAGTAGGTACCTAATTGTTGCTTTAAGTGCTAATTTTTTTAAGTAAATTTTATATAAGTATAACCTAGTAAATGTTATATACCTACCTGGGTGCAAAAGCTACTATAATTTAAACTTTAGCGATGTAAAAAATAAACGAGACATTAGTGTATTCAAATTCCCAAAAAATTAAGAGAAGAATCATCAATATAAGTGTTGTATGCCAATTACATTTTAAACCCGATGATAAAATTAGGTCTCGTAAACATTTTCAGCTTGATGGGACCTGTAATTTGTTTTTATTAAGCCACCCCCGTTTGACACAGGACGCCGTTCCGTGTGTATTACCTAATCTTCCCTTGTATAGGTATGTCTAAAATTGTAAAACCAAGTACAATTTATATTACTATAATTGTCCCACAACCAAGACAGGATAGAGTTTTGAACAGGTAAGAACAAAAATCAACTCTCCTAAAATTCGACCTTATCAAATATTATCCTAATTTCAAAATTAATCATTCTACGTTGAAAAACGTTGAAATGTCTGAAAATTAGCAGTGAAATTATTATTTTTGCATTAAATTTTGACTTTTTCATCAATTTTATCAAGGAAAAATATTTAATTTTAAAAAGTATATTAAAATTAAATATTTTTCCTTGATAAAATTGATGAAAAAGTCAAAATTTAATGCAAAAATAATAATTTCACTGCTAATTTTCAGACATTTCAACGTTTTTCAACGTAGAATGATTAATTTATAGTAATATACGTGTAGAGGAACTGATACAAATTTACTAAAATCACACTTCTATAAAAGTAACAGAAAACGTTCGATCAACATGCTGAGTCTGTTTATTTTAAAACAGACTTCTTGTCGAGTAGAATGCGACGTTGCCTATTTCTCATCACCGCTTTCTATGGAGTAGGTTGTCATCGGATTAAATGGACATTTTACGTACGATACGTCGTTTGCAACATATCAGCAGAAAACCTGAAAAACTCCGAAAATTTCGAGTTTTTGCGTGTTCGACCTGAAGCGGCACTGCTACGAGACAGCAGCCCAAAAAACAAACAATTCCATTGAGAAACCTTCTACCGGACTCCCGTTACCGAAAAACTACCATTTGATCAGGTAAACTATATTTTAGCAAAAATACGTTATAAGCCGTCCTTATTTTTTTGCTCCCGACTAAGCAGGTTCGCTATTTTTTTCTTTAAGTACCTATAACATACTTACTTTTATTCGCACTGTTAAAATGTAGGTACCTAAATACCTACCATAATGTCCATTTTTTTAAGTATTTATTTGTAAGATTTTATTATGTAATAAAATTCGTATAATTATTTATTTCTAAATATTTTAAAATTAATGTATCTTCCATATAATTTATAAAATGACCTATTAATTACCTATTGTCTTTATAAAATGTGGATCAAAGGATAACCAAAAGTAGTAAAACGGTTGGTGGTATCCAATCCTAGTAAATGACGTGGTATTTAGTGGCTATAGGTAGGTACCTAACTACTGAGAATACTCAATTAGTGGGTTGGCCCACCCCATTTCTTATTAACATCTTAAATTGCCTTCCCGGTAGGGGTAGTTCAACATTTGCTAAATATTAATTTGTCAAAGGACTCTTATTAGAAAATTCCTGTAGGTAGCAGGTTTTTAAATTAGAATGAAAATTTAAAAATATTAATACATATTCAATTACTTATTACTTGTGTATAACATTTATATTTGTCGTAGTGCATTATAATGGGTGTACCTATGTACATTATAATTAACAAATTTCAAATTTACTACATAGATAACAGGTTATAACACTAGATAACACCTTAAGAACTTTAAACATCTTTAACGAATTTATTTAAACCTTAAAATTTTAGAGAACCCTAAATAGATTTGAATAATGAAATCTTATCATATCTTACAGAACTTGAACTCGAATTGGAAAATATAACATTACAACAGCGGGGGACTCTTAGAAATAGTACGATCAATCAGTATAGTCAATCATCAAGTTAAAAGGTGAATACTTTTTTTAAGCCTCTATGTATGTCAGATCATAGTAGTGTATACGTTTACCATGCTTCCAATAGTTTCCCTAGAGCGATGGAACACTTTTAAACTTGTGAATTTGTGAAAACAATCTGAATTGTTGCAATTTCAAAGGAAACATCCCACATAATAACATAACATCCCCACATAAAGAAATTATATTCACTTTATATTACATTACTATGGGAATACATTTCCGCGAGACTATTCTATTGCGCAATTAAGTAATAACTTTTTAACACACTTTGCAGTATTTTTATGAAAATTAAAAAAAATATGACATACGTTTTAAGACATGTAACTGCGTAATCGAATTATTTTTTCACTCTGTACTTACAATCCAGTACTAGTAGTTGGGGTGGCCAAGACCTAGCAAGTAGAGGCCACAAGCAGGCCCTTTTGCATAAGCCTGTCGCCCCCTACTAGTTTCACCTCTTCCCTCATCGAACCTTCCCGACCTTCTGATGTAGGTCAGAATATCGCTCGGTTCGAGAGAGCTAATCTCTTCCCGGTGCAGCTCCCCGGCCCCCAAAACCTTTATTCTTGAATTTCAGGGAGTAGAACTTGCTAGGGAAGTGGGCTCTTAAAAATATAGAACATGTGTTGAAAAAATATTAACAGCTAGTTCCATAAATATGAACAAAAGCGCCCTTTTAGAAAAGTGAACTTTTAGAAAAGGTTGATTCTGTTCCATAAAGTGGAATGCATCTCCTGTTAGGAAAAGTTTCAATTTGTGAATATTTATTGTGTTTGCGTCTCAAATTTACCTGAAAGTTAGTTACGTGTGAAGTTAGTCGAGAGGCAAAATGAGTGACAATTATGACAATTTTATTCAATCATAACGTAACATTTTCGAAGTTAGTTGTTTTGTGATGGAAATTTAAATAAATTTTGTTGGTTGTAAACATTGTGGTTAATTGACCATATTAGCTAGGTTATGAAAATCCGGCGCGAAATTTGAAATGGGTGCCTAAACACACTTCAGCAAATTTGACTACCATGTATTTCTTATGGGAGATTCAAAAGAGTGATTTTCAGACGGGAATTTCTCGGGTTTTGGGTATTTCTTAGCATTTAAACCTATTATACGTCAAACTTTAAACATATTTCTCTACAATTCAAACTCAAATTATTTTTTAGACCTATGAGTTAAATATACAACAGATATGAAATTAAAGTGTCTGTTTTCCATGGACGTACGTCGCATATTAGTCTAACATTTCTTACGCACGAGCGCCAGGCCAGCTGAGTCAGGTTAAGGGTTATGTTATGGATTGTCGGTGGATTGTTTATTTATTTATTTGTTTATTACTATTTTGGTTAATGTTTATCGATTTTTTTTATTAATGATGTAATAATATACGTACTATGTACACTTTTATAAAAGAATAATGGAAAAAAGGGCCCAAATGTGGAATTCTACATATAAATAATAATCCGGTAAGTACCTACATAGATACCGGATTATTATTTAAATGGACATTTTTCATTAACTAACTAAACAGATACCGCTTATATCACTTATGGTTCCACTTATGATTAGGTAGGTACCTACTCTATTTTCACCCATTTTTTAACCAATACTAAAAATCAATTATTTGCAATCAGAAAAAAAAAAGATAATTTTGTGATGAAAACTGCAAAACGTAAAATAGGTCAATCAAAATAAAATGAGGTTTGACATTGGAATGTTAGAAGTTACCTACCTAACGAATATAAATAAAAATTCAGCGATGTTGCCACAAATATTGCCGGCTTTTAAATTAACACAATGGATCAAGCAACAACATACGTTTTTTATACAAACATCGCCTTCAAAAATTCGTAATATTATTTATTTTAATAATGTTTAATTCATTTTTGAACAGTCTCTCAGTCAACTAAAATATCAAAAAATGTATTTCTTCAACGTTTTTCACTAAGAGACTTTTTATATCACGTCTACAACGGTCTGAACCGTTGTAGACGTCATAAGACATAAATACATACATTAATTTTTAAACTAGGAACCCCCGCCAATTTGAGATCCTAACCTAACTAATATGGTCAATTGCGTTATTGTATATTTTTATCATGTTATTAAAGTGTTGATATATATAATAAATAATGAGTCAACGGACGAGGACAAAGGCCCCAAAAAGTCACTTTCTCGAAAGAGAATGAGATACAATTACTGAATGCCATATATTTGTAGAGAAAAGTTATCGAAAATAAAGTGAAAAATAAAGTAACAAATGCCCCCACGGACAAGGCCCCCAACCTTCGAAATCAAAAACGATGGAAAAATTCTGTCATCGTTTTGATTAAAACATTATAGTCATAGCCTATATATTTCTCATCATCTTTTCAACACCGTTATGCCTTCTTCCTCACTTTCTGAGGATGAACTTGAACTAGAATCCAGTAAACGATAGATTGTATTTCACACCACACCAACACACCAAGCCCAAAGGACCACTATTTCCCAGAACAGTTTTATAAATGAACGCAGTAGTACTGACAATTTAGCTGACAGTAAAAAATTAATTTGTATGTTAACTTTACAATAAAGTCGACTTTTCCCTTCAAAAGGGCCAAAATCGAGACTTTACCAAAAAGGAAGATTAAAAATCTTCCTAAAAGTGTCTTTAAAATTCGATTATGGAACATACTTTAGAACTTACGTCGATTATGAAATATGGAATATCTAGCTTGTGTCCTATCTCTACTTTATGTGGGGTCTACCAAAGTCACATAGCAGGTCAAATATATGCAAATTTCAATCGTTAAACAAACAGGCAAGGCTGTTCCCGATTATACTCCCTCTCTGATGCACCCCGATGCGATCGAGGTTTCAAGAATTCGGCGAATTCCTCAGGGATAGCTTAGTTTACTTTCAAAAATAGACGTCCAGTCAAAAACAGAAGTCATGTCTTAGTCTGCCGAAAGCCGCACTCCCTACTTCTTTTGCCAAGAAGTAGGGAGGCATATAGTCGCCCTCGCCACATTTTGGGCAGATGGGATCTGGCTCTACACCTGTCATGTTATAGATGTCTTCCAAGCCATTAAGACTCTCACTGGTTGGTTTAATGCCTATTAACAGCCACACCGTCTTGGTCCTACTTGGCTCTGTTATAAAGTTATACGAGCTTGTCTAGAACCCCCACTCCTTCTCCATTGTTTTAGTGTCTCATGAACCCAATCATTATGAGCCTTATTGACCTGCCTTAAGTAAGTTTCTTGGACATCGTTGCACCAGACCATGCATGGCACCGTATTGGAGCTTCGGTCTAATCACCGTAGCGTATAGTCAGTATAGCATCCTAAGACTGAGACTCCAATAATTCCGAATCCCCAACCAGACTAACAGTAGGTTCGTCTTAGTTGTCAGAAGGTGGCCGTTGACTCTTTCTATAATTTTGTCAAAATATGGACAGCTTCAACTTATTATCTAGAGATTCTAGAGTCTAGAGTCACCCCTAGGTATTTCACCTCCTCCACAAGTATTAGAGGTTCTTGGTACATTATGGGTGACCTGAAATCATCAATTTTTCTTCTTTTAGTGAAAATAATCATCTGAGTCTTCCTAGTGTTACTTGATAGACCAATTTCACTACACCGTCTTTCAATTATACTGCAGGCTACCTACATCCTATCACAGACTATTTTTAAGATCAAATCCAAATATGCCTATTGTATTCCATGAGGTATTACAACATGTGTACAAATTCCCATCCACTTGATTGAAGGATTTCCCCGATTTAACCAACAAAATAATATCAATTATTATTGTCACCATATTTGACTGTGGTCAACATTTAAAAGACGACTGTCTGTTTGAAAGTTTATAACCGATACTTTCTCGTCTGGTATCGAAGTACCACCCACCTGGTTTCATTTGTGTTTCATTTCATATGCCGAGAACTTCCAATTAATTGAATTGCGTCGGAAAGTTTCACGGATATGATACGACGGGGACTGCAATGATGACGACATTGACGATCCGTTATTAAAACACGGTGACAATATTGACAGAAAATTTTTTCACGTAGTAGGTACCATTATTTTTAGAATACTTACGTAAAATGTTATGATAAACAATATAATTTTTTATATTAATTCTATTTGAGGGCAAAAAAATATATCACTGATTGTATCGATACTGTTAACAAATACACTACGAATTCTTGCGTAGTTTTGCGCCTAAAGATTTTAGTTTACTTTAAACTTCTAAGTGATTAACTCGCTGAGTTATTTATATCCTTAGTTATTTCTATTATCCATAAGTTAAAATTTGTATCCGAATATCCGTAAGTTATTTCTATTGCTTAATGCGTCTATTGCGGGAGATTCGTTAAATTATATGGGAGACGATAATCAGTATTTTTAAATTTTCCGTCTAACGGCGGAACATAAGTTTATACGTTAAAATGCTTGCAAATTAAGTTTCTATAAGATATCAATTATTCAGGTAACGCGCTAAATTTTTGCAAATAAGGGTGCAGGATTTATTTAAAGTTTGTAGAAAAACTATAGTTAGTTTACCATGAACTAGTGCCAATACTTCAATTAATTTATTTAACATGACGAGACACAGTAAAATATAAAATTGCCTCTGAATCAATTGATTGATTCTAACTCTATATAATATATATATATATATATATATATATATATATATATATATATATATATATATATATATATATATATATATATATATATATATATATATATATATATATATATATATATATATATATATATATATATATATATATATATATATATATATATATATATATATATATATATATATATATATATATATATATAATTCTACAATCCTTACATCATAATAAGAGATCCTCAGGGTCCAGAGCATTGTTAACGATATCTCTCCATTTTTCATAAATAAGAAGTACCTATCTCTTATCGCGCTATTTAAGGACATAAAAGATGAATCGAAAGATAACGTGAACGACATCCTAGGCTTCTTTTGACTACACCCTTCTAATAAAGCACTGCCAATCTGTTTTTAATTGCCCCCATAAATTGTTGCCGTGCAATTAAGTCCCTCTTTATTTATGAATATTGAATATTGTGAATGCAATTTTTATTATTTTGCAGCTGTATAATCCTAAATAAGATGTTTTAATATAATAAGAAAAAATAAATGTATATAATAAATAGGTACCTATGTTAAGCTCACGTAGAGTTACTTAACAATGCTTTTTACAGTAAATCGTAGTAGATGTTCGAACTGTGTCGGTGTGATTGTACGGTAGGCAAATTAATGGGAGCATGTTTTGGTTCTGACTCTCAGTGTGCATATTTTGGCCATCTGCTGTGATGTAATTGTTGTGTACCTTTAATAAACATGTCTGATTATGTGATTATTTTGAAATACACTGCAGGGCAATAATAAGTGTGTATAACGTAATTCCGTGGGGAAATTAATTAACGGATAAAAACAAAGCGTTCCAAAAATACCAAATATAAGTCATATTCATATAAGTTAGGTTTCATTTTATATAGGTTTGCGTAATCACCGAATTCACGCCTTATTATTTAATATGGGTTTAAACTCTATAAATGCATTTTTGGGCCACGCTATGATTATGTCAGTCTAATGGGTTATTCTCCACAAAATTCCTCACCCGATTTTAATTAGGTGATTTCTCTAGGGTTGTAAAAAGCAACACCAAGGATGTAGCTGGAAGGAAGGCCTATCTATGACGTCGCTCACACCCAAGATTACTAAAGGAGTAGGTTGCCTACAATTTTTGACCTTGAATCGTCCAATAATAGTATTGCGCCATTTCCGAGGCGGGAATACGGCATCGGTGTTTTATATTTAATTTTGGTTATCCAACTCAAAGTATAAAACCGTTAGTAATTTAAATTCTTAATAATTTTGATATATCCTGCGTTCGTTGATAAATATACATATATAGATCATTATTTATGGTTTAGATCCACGTACTTATTCAGTCCTACAGTTTTGTGAAATATCTATACAGAATTTTGTTTTACCCAATCACAAATTGAAAAATGTGTAAATTAGAAATTAATAAAAAAATTAATAGGTATACCTAC
The DNA here is from genome assembly GCA_964058915.1 of Tetropium fuscum. Classification (NCBI taxonomy): domain Eukaryota; kingdom Metazoa; phylum Arthropoda; class Insecta; order Coleoptera; family Cerambycidae; genus Tetropium; species Tetropium fuscum. The sequence continues at coordinate 306,610 of CAXKVY010018544.1, read as the reverse complement.
ATCTACATATTATTCTTAATAAGTTTGTTGCGGTCGATTAGTGTTTTGTACTATCAAGAATATTATTATTTGTGTAAGTTCTACGGTACACACAGTTTATGAAATCAAACTGAAAATAGTCATATAAGATTGCAAATAAAACTTATTTTAAGTATCTTTTATATAAAATTGTATTAGGGAGTACTATAAAATTGAGACATAAATCCTTTATTTATCCAACTGGAAAAAAGCACTTAAACTGAGATAAGGTAGGGGAAAGGGGGGCACATTCAACCTAGGGGCACATTCAACCATTCCCTCTAAATCTTTTTAGTATTTGAATTTGGCGCTGAAAAAAATCACATGTACTTGTCATCACCCACGGCCACCGCCAGTGTAGTTTGGTTATCAGCGTGAGATTTTTGCACCTGAGAAATAATAAAGTGTAGTTTTGGTGTTATAAAGGTAAGTTTTTCGTTGTCGAATTTTATAAATTTGAGTCCAAGTTTATGATATTATAAAAACTAGATATTTATTTATGTTTTTGGAAGTTATTTAGAGATAACACTTTTGCATCGGTTCTAACCTAGAAATACCAATTTTAAATGTGGCAGGTTTTTCTTATATTGTTGAGGCATGGGGCACATTCAACCACCTAGTGGTGGGGTACTTTCAGCCAGTGGTTGAATGTGCCCCTGGCTAATAATTATGCCTTATGCAATAATGATGAACCCACAACTGGATTTGAATATGAACATTTAATTTCAGATGGTGCGGCGGTTTAAGAAAAAGACAAACAGAACAGAAATAAGTGAAAATGACATGAGAAATGCAATTAGGGAAGTGTTAACTAACAGAATGTCGGAAAGGGTAGCTAGTATAAATTTTAATGTGAGAAGAGGTACTCTTCATTCTAGAATTTGTAAATTAAAGCAAACATACTCACCAGAACGATTGGCAACTCTATATAATAGTGATTCCGGCAACGAAAGTGATTCTGATAGTAACCAAAATATATATTCAAGCAAATACACTGTGTCTCAGGTGTTTACAAATAAACAGGAAGATGAGTTAGTGAAATATATCCAGATATGTTCAGATATGAACTGCGGGTTAACTTATAAACAAATTAGGGTTTTGGCATTCGATTACGCATCTGCTTTACCCGAGTGCAATATTCCTGCCAGTTGAAGGGTGAATAGGATAGTCGGAATAGAATGTCTTAAATGTTTTATGAACAGAAACAATCAGGAAATAAGTTTGAGAAAACCTGAAAGCACTAGTTTAGCACGCGCCACCGGTTTCAACAAAAGAAGCGTGTTAGAATTTTTTGAAAATTACACCTCGGTATTAACTAAACACAAGTTTAGTCCAGGACGGGTCTACAACGTAGATGATACCGGGGTAGCTACAGTCGTAAAACCAGTGAAAATAGTTTCAACCAAGGGAAAGAAGCAAGTAAGCCAGACTGTTTCAGCTGAAAGAGGTGAATTATCAACATTTGTTGGAATAATTATTGCACTAGGCATCGCGTTACCTCCAGGGTATGTTTTTCCAAGAACACGCAAACCAGATGACTATTTGATTGACGCTCCCACTTCCAGCATAGCCTTAGGCAATCCGTCGGGTTGGATGACAGGCGACTTGTTCCTAAGTGTTTTGAAACACATTAGAACTGTTCACCTGAGAATAAAATACCACAAACAATCACACACACTCTTCACCTGAGAATAAAATACCTAAAAGCGATTAATTTCTGCCGCGACAATGGAATAGTCATGCTCTCATTTCCTCCACATACGTCGCATAAGCTTCAACCTCTTGACGTGGGAGTGTACGGACCATTTAAGTCCTTTTGTTCAATTGCCTTCAATGACTGGATGACCTCGAATCCTGGAAAGACTATAACAATAAGACAGATTGCCCAGCTTACAAAAGTAGCTTCTCAAAATGCCTTTACCCAACTTAATATAACTAAGTCGTTTGAAAAACCAGGCCTGTGGCCTTTAAACCGATTGGCGTTTCGAGAAGATGAGTTTCTTCCAAGTTATGCGAATTACATTGAAGAAGAAGATCCTGTTCCTCCGCATCGAACAGCCGATGAACTATTGTCACCAGCAGACGAAGAACATGAAGCACGATCAGAAAATTTACAACCAGAGTGTATATATACATTTAAAAGTGATGCATGTTAATTTTTATTACAAATCTTTGCAGGTGGTCTACGAACATCCAGCGAAACTATGTCTAAAAAAAAGCATCTACAAGTTCATATATTTCCCCACCATCTACACCGCCAAAGATCATTTCATCTGCCTGCAGAAAGAAAGAAGGTGTCTACATAAAGTAGCAATTATTGTGCACAAGGTTCATATGTCTTTTTAATTTTAGATAAGCTAGAAGGCATCTCTAGCAACATTATCACTCCAGAAGTTGTCAGGCCGTTTCCCAGAGTAACTGCGAAGAAGGCTAAGAAGGAGAATATCAGAAAAAGAAAATCTAGAATATTTACGGACACGCCCGAAAAAAGCTTTTAAGAAATTGAAAGGGAAAGGGAAAGGCGTAAGAAAATTTCGTGTGAACGAAACCAAAAACGGCTTCTGAAGCAAGTGTCTCCTGAAAATAAAAAGGCAAAGGATGCAACAAAAAATAAAAGAAAATTGAGCATAAGTAGTTGAAATTCCGACGAGTCCATTGTTCTAGAATCAGATGAAATTTCTGATGACTTTAGTGATGTAAAAAATTTACATCTCATAACAGACGATGACGAAATTCACCAAAATGACTTTGTTTTGGTAAAGTTTCCCCTCAAGACGACTGTATTTTATTACATAGGAAAAGTTATGGAAAGTTTAAACCTGAACGAATTCCAAATTAAATTCTTACGTCGTAAGGTACCAGGTTACAAATTTTATTACCCACTAGTTGATGACATATCCACTCATTTTACAGTTACCAGAAGCCAATTCAGCTAAAACTGCAAGAACTTCTTCTCTGTTAACTTTCAACATCAGCTTATCCTCATATAATGTTAAGTAAATATAGAAGTTATCTTGTGATCTCCATGCGAGCCAAAGAATGTATTTTAAGTTACCAATTAAAGTTAGTATGAAAGAATATATGTATTTTGGTTGTATTGATGTCTTGTTTGAAACTGCCCCACGTAGTGGTTGAATGTACCCTACCGGAGGGGCACTATCGACCATTTACTATTTTTTTTCAAAGTGCAAATTTTCCAAATAGGAGAAGGCGCGAGGGGAATCGTCAGTTTGCAGGCAACCTACTTACCTACCTACCCACTAAACAATATCTGTAGAATATAAATAGGTATTATGGATATTGGTTATAATGTTTTTAAACGGTTTTATTTAGCTTGACTTATATTTGTTTGTTTGTTTGTTTGTTTGTTTGTTTGTTTGTTTGTTTGTTGTATCGTTCGTTCGTTCGTTCGTCCGTTCGTTCGTTCTTTCGTTCGTTCGTTCGTATGAGCTAGAGATATGAAATTTGGTAGGTGCATAGTGTTCCCGATAATGCAATTTAATATTTTTCTTATTACAAAACAAATCAAAATGCCGGATCCATGATTTTCCTATTTACAAAAACCGATTTGTCTGAAACTTGCAACTTTGTAGTCTTCAGGGTCACTCAATACAATTTTTGATTCAAACTTAGAAAAATCAAAATGGCGGGCTATCCTATTTATGAACCGATTTGTCTCAAACTTGAAACTGCGGTGTTTAAATTCACTCTATACAATTTTTGTGTCAAACTTAATAAAATCAAAATGGCGTATCCAAAATGGCGGAATAATATCTTTATGAACCGATTTGTCTCAAAACTGAAACTTTGCGGTGTTTAAGGTTACTCAATACAATTTTTGACTCAAAATTAAAATAATCAAAATAGCAGATCCAAAATGGCGGAGTATTCTATTTATAAACCGATTTGTCTCAAACTTGAAATTTTGCTATGTTTAAGTTTACCCAATACAATTTTCGACTCAAACTGAATAAAATCAAAATGGCGGACCCAAAATGGCAGACAATCCCATTTATGAACCGATTAGTCTCAAACTTGAAACTTTGCGGTATTTAAGGTCACTCAATACAATTTTTGACTCAAAGTTAATCAAGTAACTGTTTAACAAGAGAGTAACTGTTTAGTCTTATAAATTATTGTATTGAATCAAATCTATTTTCCATGAAAATTATTCTCCAATTAAGGGACAAGAAAAAATACTCCCCTTCAAGCTGCCATTATTTCATTATTACTTTGAATCTTAGCAATGTATATCTATTATTTTCTATAGTCTAGAAATTACTTTTAAATTAACTAGTTAGTGTATTTTTTTACTTTCTATTATGTCATTGATAATAATTGATATGTAAAGTGGAATTGTAGGTTCTTAGATTGGCCCGGTATTGCATATGGATTTAACTTAACTTAAAAAATAACACAAAGGTGATAGCAGTTTATTTTCTCCTACTTCACCCAGTATGCATTTTGAAGGAATGAAAGTACTTATACCTTATGACAACAAAGAAATGCGGGTACGGTAAGCCCGTTGGACGCTTTCCTCTCATATTTTTTATTATGAGAGATTATTTTTGTTATGCATTTTATTATGAGAGAATATTGAAATGCATGCCATTTTATCAAAAGAAAGTTAAAACAAAGGGATCTAACGGTCACGTGAACTTGTAATAAAAAAAATAGTTTTCCGCGTTTTCATGCTGCATGTTGATGAAAAGAATGAAAGTTTGTGTCGTAAAGCTCTTATAATTTTGGGCCAATCATTATAATATCAGGTAAAAACACAATAGTATTGTATATAAAAGAGTAAAAAAAGTTGAAAATGTAATTTTCCATATGGCCGAAAAGCGCCCAGCGGGCCAGTATCCACTTTTCTTTGTTGTCATGAGGTACACTATCAATCCTTCCAAAGGCATCCTGGGTGAAATCGGAGAAAATAAACTGTTATGATCACCCGGTTCTATTATGAATTAGAACAATTATTACAAAGAAAAAGAAGTCGGTTGATCACAGAGGCATGAAATAACTGAAAGATGCAAACAATGCTCAAATGTTCAAAGCACATGTTCAATTCAAAAATAGCAAATGAAAGGCATTGGATATTGGATGAATGCGTGCATGGTGTCATTGAAAATCACTATAAGTTAAAAATGAAGTCAGCATCACCGTCTCCTTTTCTCACGAATCTAAGATGTCCAGCATGTAATTATCTCGCCCCTTTGAACCGGAAGTTACACGTGCGATTGTAGTTTTAGTATGTAATTACGATTGTAATAAAGAAATCAACTCAGGGGTAACATGTATTGTAATGCGAATTCACTATAGGTATGTCTATTGTGACTATGATATTTGATTTCTCCAAAAGCTCAGCGAGATATTGCATTATAATTATGCGTTTTGATGTTGAATTCAATAGAACTGTATAAAATAAAAGTGGGAGATGCCTTTGCTCTTTGACTTTAGCAGTCATTATAAGGTTGAGATATTCAAACAGCGAAGTGGTCGTTAAATTCTATAACGGTTTTCAACGTTCTCAGTGTAGGAACCTTAGTATTCATACAAATTTGTCTAAGCTCAAATGAGTCAAATAAATAGTGGTGTAGGTCCATTAGGTAACAATGAAGGAAAAATATCATATCATAAGTATTTATTAATACCTAAAACACATTAATTTAGGCTTTTACTTTAAAACAACTAGAATGGGAGAAAATGTATGGCCTTTTTCAGCTATCTTGGCGTGTACGTTATTACAATCGTACGGATCAAATTATATGCTAATGTGCTATACAGCAGTTCTCAGCAGTTTTTTAGGGTTTCGATATTTACACATCGAATTTATTTTTTCGATGTAATCGGTTAACATCGACGTTTCTTGTTTTCATAGATGATTAACTTTATTCTATTGTCGACACGGTCAACACTAAGTAATTCAATCAAGTACAATAACATTATTTTTATCGCGACTGCTAAGCGGGTGCAATTTGACGGTATTGAAATGTTTCACTGAATAGAGATAGCAGTCATTACAGCGCCGAACGCATAAATGTAAAGCTAAAACAGAAACGCGACGGTTTCGTAAAAGAAAATGGAAAAAAGAATGAAGAACCTACTCTCGATTTAATAATTATTTGTAAATGACTATAAATTAAAGTAAAAACGTTTATTTAATAAAACAAGTGAACTATTTTATAGAAGCATTAGAAAGGAAAAATATATGCCAATCTCATTAAATTTCAACATCATCGTCGTCGTCATTATCATCGTCTTCATATTTTGGACACAAACTAATAATTAACGGTTCAACCTCATCGTAACGTATTTCACGTTTCCAATATTTGTTTACAATGTATTCTTCATGTCCAACACAATTTTCCCAAATATCTCGAGTAATTTGATCCAAAGCCTTTTGTCACATCTCTAAAACTTGTTTATCTCCGTAACAGACTTCACCAATATATCGATCATAATAATCTTTACAAATGACCCACACTAATTATATTGGATTATATTGGCAATGGTAAGGTGATAATCTCACTACTTGATGACCATGATTTTTTAGAAGTTCATCTATGGCATATCTCGAAGTCTGTTTGTGCTGGTTGCATAAATTTAAATGTTCAATTTTCAGATGATCTTTCGAAAATATTATGCCTTTACATGAAAGCCATTCTTTTAGTATTGTTTTATTCCAGGAAGCAATAGGAATCGGTTCTTCAAAAAAATTATGGTAGGACGCATTATCCATCACCACTATCAAGGCCTCAGTAAGATTTGCAATCCTCTTATATTCTCGTAAAATAGTTATTCTCTTACTTGCGATGTGAGGTTACACTGGGGAAACGTCTGTTATTTTCCTCTGTAAAAGAAAAGCCCATATTCTTTCAAATACGCCACAGACTCATATCCGAAACATCTAAGATAGTATTTGCTTCACTATTTCATTCACTGTTTTAATTAATTGTAATAATTTTCTCTTTTTTCATGGTATATACAATATTACGAATTTCTGATTTAACTCCATCATGAACATCATTCGTTTTCAACTTACGTCTGCTCCGTGTTTTTTCTAGAGTACTAAGAGGTTTACCAGATGTTGACTTTTCCTTTATACGGGTTATGCTTCTTAAACTTATTTATAAGGCATCAGCAACTCTCTGATGGACGGAGGATAATGGTAGTAAGGGTTAATTATTTTCTTATTCGTTCTTGAAGGAGGTATTCTAGGAGGTTTATTTTGAATTATCGGCTCTGTTTTTCAATAGTACAGTTAGACATTATTGAAAATATATTAATATGTAGAACTGTCAATGTGACTTTAAATTTGACTTTTAAAATAATAAATTGTTTTCAAACATTTTTACGCTGTTTCCGCAAAATCTAAATAAGGCATGCGTTAATGCCTAAAATGGCCGAAATTGTATGTACTCTATGAGTCGTTTATTGCATCAACATACGTCGCGTGCTGATGATCATATATAGAAATTGACCAAAACTAACTAACGTAAAAAAAAACCGACAAATATCCGACATTTTCGGGCCACATCTGGAATATCTATATATTGAGATAAAGAAAAGTAATGATCTGGGACCATAGTTTTCCCGAGATACCGATTTTTAAGAGGAAAATAATATATAATAATATCTCTATCCCTCATTCTGACCCCAATGGTTATCCCAGAAGTCAGAGACTTGTGCGGGAGAGGGGGCGGCATATTATTATTTCGCGGGCCGCATGTGCGTCCAGAATCGACTTAAGTTTGTAAATTATAACCACCATTTAGTGAAGGAATGAGGAAAACCTGGAAAACCTCGTTAGTTAAAGCTTGGGGATAAATTATTGAAAATTTTTTCCGCACCAGTGCGGGTAATCGAACACCCACTGCTGCTAGGTGATCAAAGGCGAGTGAGCGCGCGACCAGCGTCCCCGAATGTAACCATCCATGGCAACAATGTCCCCCACCTTGGAGCCGCCACCTTGATTTTTTGAATCACACCATAAATGACAAAAATGTCAGTCATCTTGGAGTCGTCATCTTGAATATATTGATATAAAATTCGTGATCAGGAATCCCAAAATTTCTGAATATCCGTCGAATAGAACTATAAATATCAAAAACATTCGCCATCTTGGAGCCGGCGCCATCTTGAAAATTTATTTTCAAAACGATGATAGAAACTTTTCATGTTATATATTTTTTTAATACTATAAAGTATTTCTTTAAGTACATTCCTTAGAAGAAGTTCCTTTAAGACTTCGTTTATCACTCGGTTACCAAAATCTTCTCTCTTGGAAAAACTGCATATTATATAGTTTGAGATTACTCAATGTGTAATCTCATCTATAATTTACTAGTCGAACAGGTATGTACAAAAAAATACGTTTTAAAAATTATTTATCTTGGGCAGTGGAATGGTATAAATTAAAAAAAAATCGGTAGCTTCATAGTCCATCTTTTTTGTACACCTATTTCACATAGTCCAAATATGAAACACCTAGAACTAACATATTTTGAGTTACATTGAAAATATTATTTTCCTACCTAATATTTATATCGAATAAGGCTAGCTCACTTTTATTTATCAGACCAATCTAAGCTGGGTTTAATATATTATATAATATGTTAATCTTATATTAGAATTAATGAACCGAAAGGATACACTGTCAGTAGCGGGCAAAAGAAACCGAGATAATGAGTCCAAATAATGTAATTTAATGAACTGTTTGTGAGAAAATGAAACGCAAGCAAAGTGGCCGTAGGAGAGCACTCTCACCCCCACTGATAGCATTTGTGGAACTGTAATTGAATGGCCAATTACATCAGCCCCCTCAAAGTCCATTAACGGTATACAGGGGCAGATGCAATTAATGCTATTATCGTTACTTTAACCACTTCCTCTGAGCGTGATCTCCTGTGCATATCAGCAGGATGTACTATGATATATACACAGTTTTTTTTGTCATAAATGTTGTTCATTTATTATACTTCTCTTAAAGTATTTTTTATTAGCAATATTTTATTTTCCACGTCGATCCAAGTATATATATTCAACTATTAATTTTAATTTATATATTATTATTATATATTACTATGCTAGATATAAAATCGTTGACCTGCCTACCAAGGCTTTTCAAATTTTAACTTTCCGCTAAGACATATTAATAATTTCTTATTTTTCACAGGTTTCACAGGTTTATCATTCAGCCCTAACAACTGCCGAGGAGGAGGCAGCTATCATAGACAGGGACGAGTTCCTGTCTAGTCCAGAGATGGCATCTCCAGAGGGCCCTGCTCAGTCCGAGCAAGGGGGCCTAGTAGCAGCCCTTAAAGACGAAAACGCCTAACTGCGGAGACTGCTCGAGGCCCAAGCAGAGCAGCTCAAGGCCCAGGCGATTCAGCTCCAAGAGCTGACAAACGAAATCGCCAGGCTCAGTATTACACTGAACAGAGAAGCGGCATCAGAAAAGCCATGCCAAGACGTGGACATGGAGTCCCAGGGCCAGCCCCCGAGCCAGAGCCAACCCCCGAGCCAGAGCCAACCCCCAAGCCAGGGCCAGCCGAAAAAGAGAACCAAGAAGAAGTACCGACCGATGATAGATACATCGGACGAAGAAGAGACCCCCGCGAAGAGGCAGGCAGCCCGCGAGGCCCCCACAGCAGCCGCCAAGACCACAGAGACCCAAGCAACGGAGCCCGAGGAAACCGTGGAACAAGATAACAGGACACCTAAGAAGGACAAAGTGCCCCCCATCATCCTCAGGAACAAGGACCTGTGGACAGCGATGAGCGGCAAGCTGACCGTAGCCAAGGCGAACTTCACCAAAGCGAAGCTCACAGGCGAAGGCATCCGCATCTAGCCCACGACCTCAGATGATTATCGCAAGATAGCGCGGATTTTCAGGGAACAGAAAGTGGAATTCCATACTTTCGCCCTCCCCGAAGAGAAGCTGCTACGAGTAGTCATTCGAGGGCTGCCATCCGGAATGACCGGAGCCGAGATCGCAGAGGATCTGGCAAAGCGGGGCTTCCATCCATCCTCCGTTCAGAGAATGTCAAGCCGCAGGACCAGCGAGAAAATCCCGCTGGTACTAGTACAGCTACCAACCACCGAGGAGGCGATCCTGGAGGTGTCCCGATGCTGCCACCTCGTCGTTAAGGTGGAAAGACAGCGAGCACCGAGAGAGGTCGGGCAGTGCTGTCGCTGCCAAAAGTTCGGGCACTCCCAGAGAAACTGCACGGCCAAACCCAAGTGTGTGAAATGCGGCGAAGATCATCGCACTTCTGACTGCAAGAAGATAAGAGAGCTGCCAGCTAAATGCGCCAACTGCGGAGGAAGCCACCCTGCTAACTACAGGGGTTGTCCGAAAGCACCCAAGAAGATGGCGCAACCAGGAAAACACCAACAAGCCCCAACAGGAACACCAACAAACTCAGGTAAGCGCACAAAAGCTACTCCCGTACTAACCGGTTTTTCATTTGCAGATGCGACAAAGAAGACCAGTCAGGCCCCACCTAAAGCCGACGAGAGCCCCGAGAAGCAGCAGCCCATCAACATGGAGTTGATTGCCCAGCTGAGACAGGCCCTAAACCTCCTCTTCACGGCTCTTCCAACCCTGAATGGGCTATAGAGTGAAGCCTGATGCCCTGCAGATCGCCTCTTGGAACGTCAACGGTGTTAGAGCCCGAAAAGTAGAGCTAGAAGAACTTCTAGCGCGGACCAAAATAGAGGTGATCGCCTTGCAGGATACCAGGCTAGAGCCTGATCTCAGGTTCAAAGTACGAGGCTACTAGATACACCGCAGAGACCGGAACAGAAACGGGGGAGGCGTAGTCTTGCTGGTGAAATCCAGCCTGGACCACCATGCCCTGGCACTCACCACGGATAATATGGAAACCGTTACGGTGGCCATAAATACCAGAAGCAACGGACCTATTAACATCACGGCAGCCTACCTTCCTCCGCGAAGTCAACTGCTCAGCGAGGATATGGAAGCCCTACTACCACCTGGGGCACAAGGAATCGTCATCGGAGACCTGAACGCGAAGACAACGGACTGGAATAGCGCAAACACCAACCAGAGAGGACGCCAGCTACGAAGATACCTGGAGCAGCGCAATATCCTGGCGCTGGAACCTCCGGAACCCACCCACTTCCCCTCTCACGGAGGGCGCCCGGACGTGCTGAACATTGCACTCATGCGCAATGTGCCTATGCAGTTCCACCTCGAGAACCTCAGAGAGGGATCCTCAGATCACGACCCCATCTTACTGCACCTGGGCATAGCACGGGCAGATAACGACGAATGGTTCACCAAGAAGAGGACGGACTGGCCGCAGTTCCAAGCCCATCTGCAAAGGTCCATTGCAGTAACCCGAATCAAGGACGAACCTGCAGTCGAAGCAGCCATAGCCCACCTCGAGGAAAGTATAAGCACAGCGCTAAGCGCCAGCACAACGGAAAACAGCGTGAGACGGGAAGCAGACCCAACCGGAGAAATTTCTGAAGAGACCAAGCAGCTAATCAGGGACCGCAGAAGAGCGAAGAAACGCGCTCTCAGGACGCAGGACCCAGCGGATAAGCACTTGGTCAACCAACTCAACCGGAGAGTCAAAGCAGCCCTCCAAGAGCACCGAGACGAAAGATGGCAGCTCCATCTGGGGTCCCTAGACCCCCAGGACAACAGCCTATGGAAAGTGCAGCGAGCCCTGAGGTCCACCCGAAAACCGATGCCTCCAATCCACGGTGAGAGAGGACTTGTTTACACCCGACGAGAAAAAGCGGAAGCTTTCGCCGACAATCTCGAACTGCGAGATGAAACGAAGGGCTAGGAGGCTAAGACGAAAGCCAGACGAGGACCAGATCCGACCAGCATCTCCAGAAGAGATCATCGGTATCCTGGCCCACGTCAACGTACGGAAGGCACCTGGTCGAGAAGGGATAGGAAACCGGATTCTCAGGAAGCTCCCTCTTAAAGGAGTGGCCACACTTGTGGCTATCACAAATGCTATTTTGAGGCTCCGGTATTTCCTCTCCAGATGGAAAAAGGCAGACGTGATTTTCATCCCCAAGCCCTCTTCCCCCAAAATTACAGGCCGATCAGCCTACTGCCAGCGATGAGCAAAATTGTCGAAAAGGTCATCTTGGACAGGATTAAGGAGAAATCAGAAGAGCTAGAAGCCATCCCAGACGAGCAGTTCGCGTTCAGAAGAGGACATTCCACGGAGCTGCAAGTACTGCGGCTAGCGGAGTACGTCACCGAGGGATTCAACCGAAGAGAGGTCACAGGGGCAATCTTCCTGGACATCGCCAAAGCCTTCGACAGAGTATGGCACGACGGATTGATTATCAAGATGATGGACGCCGGTTTTCCGGCATCCCTCCTCAAGCTGATCCAATCCTACCTACGAGGCCGGACCATCCGAGCCAAAGTAGAAGGAGAGCTCTCAACTGACAGACGCCTAGAAGCAGGAGTGCCCCAGGGGACCGTTCTCTCCCCACATCTGTTCAACCTATACACCGCGGACATGCCGAGGACGAACAACACCACCATTGCTCTCTACGCAGACGACACCGCCATCCTCGCGAGATCCTCGCAAGCGAGGCAGGCCACCCGGTACCTGCAGGAAGCTGCGTCGCTTCTCGAGGACTGGTGCAACCGATGGAAGGTGAAAATCAACGCGGAGAGCGTTCGCAAGCAGAGGCCAACAGGACACGTCACCATGAACGACGTCAACATCCAGTGGGAGAACAACGTCAAGTACCTTGGCGTGACCCTGGATCGAGCCCTGACATGGAAGGACCATATAGATGCCACTACGAAAAAGGCAAAGTTCACCCGAGCCCTGCTGTACCCAATGTTAGCCGGTGACAAGAGACTGAGCCTGAAGAACAAGACAACCCTCATCAAGACCGTCTTACGCCCCCAGCTGACCTACGCATCCACCGCATGGGGATACGCAGCGAAGACGCACCTCAAGAGGATCCAAGCAGTGGAAAACATAGCGCTTCGGACTGCAGTAGGTGCCCCTTGGTATGTGACCAACGAGGTCATCCGAAGGGACCTGAAATACATGACGGCCACCGAGATGATCGAGGACCACGCCAAGAAGCTCTACGTCATCGCAGAGGACCACGGGAATCCGCTAATCCGGCTGGCCACGGACTACGATCCAGAGGAAGCAGGACCTCACAAACGGCCAAAGACCCAAATCCTGGACAACGGGTGAGTATATAATCACAATCTTATGTTTCAGCACGACTGATGCGAGAAGAAGCAGACGACACCGAAGAAAAGAACAGGGTCAAAGAAAACGGATCGAGAAGACACTAAAACAGCCCAATCCAGTGGATGGCGAGGCCGACTGCCTTGCCAAACCACACATCCTTACCTTACCTGACTGAGCCAGTGAGCTAATCGCTGATCAGCTCTCTAGCTCCGTCATCCTGAGCTACAATGCTCATCCTCCATATCAACCTGAATGCCGCGCAGCCGGGCTCTAGTAAGCCCGACGAGAGGCAGGAAGGACTCCTCAAACACCCGACATGACACACCCGGGGGTAATACACACCGGCGAAGAAAGTCAAGAGCGCCAGAAGCAAGGCTCTGCCGGTGGGGCCCATCAGCCAGGACCGGGGGAGGCTGCGTAACTTCGCGTGACACTGATCACATTTGTGGGGAGGGTCACGTGAAACGCGCGGCTTACCCCTTACGAGGCGGTCTCGGCCTACATATTAGGGGTAAAGAGCGATGGTACCGCTCGGCCCCCTCTTATCGAGGTCACATCTATAGCCAAGGATATTGGCGCCGTCCTTTGGCATTGAGGTGAGAACCGGGTGATTATGATTGTGATCGAAAATATGTTGGACGAACGAGACGATCAATTAACACCAGATTTAAAGAGCATATGGCTCATCTAAAATATGGAAGAACAGATAAGTCTAGTGTTGCACAACACGCTTTTGACAACAATCATATAATAGATATTAGCAATTTAAGATTAGTTAGAAATGTGACCAATAATAGACAGTAGGATGCATTTGAGAGCATAGAAATTGTAAAAGTAGTATGAATAGCGACAAGGGACCTATACCGTATAGCTCGCTTTACGCGTTGCTTAGCAACTAATCATTGAAGCGTGAGTAATGATTTCACCATAAATAGTATAAATAGGGTATATTTTTAGTTTAAGATTAGTTTTTAATCATCTCCGGGTCTCCGGATGATGCCAACTTGGTTGGCGAAACGCGCGTCGAGCGAAGTGAAAGTGTTTTGGTGTTTGTGGAAACTACTCCGAGTGTTATAGTTACATCAAAGGTTCCAGCCCTATCCAGTAACCGGGTTAATGTAAAAACGAAATATATGTGACGCTTGCTTTGGATGGCCGCCAAAAATTTGAATATGGAATACTAGCATTTCATATTTCCAACAACCCACGTGGTTACCATTTTAGCTTATATCTCGTTACAGCAGTTAAAGTATAGAAAAGTGGTTAGCGCCTCCAAAAGAGGAATTCATATATCTAGGAACACACTTGTAACGCATTCAATAAAAAGATCCCACAAAAATATATACATTAAAGACTATTCCTACTACAATTTTTTGGACGCGGTTCACAATATCACGAGTGTCAGACTGAAAATTGTATGAATATATTTCCAGTCCTCTGCCAATGTTTGAAGGAAGTGTATAAGTAACTTGATGCACTATTATATTATATTGCAAGCATATTCCATATTGACACCTTTTCTCTACACTTGCTCTGATGTCTTGCGGTACCAGATCCAATAGTGAGATGGATTGAACAACTGATGCCGCTCTGGAGAACTGGGGTTACTATAACTTCCAACATCCGGTAATACTAGAGCCCAAACAGAGTCGATAGTATTCAGAACGGGTGTTTTTCAAGGAGACCTTTAGCCATCTTCTGTTTTTATCTCATTATTGCGGGTTAGTTTAATTGACTAGTTTGTTGGGGGCTCCTTGTCGAACATAGTTCTAAACTTTTTTGTGTTGTTTTGTAAGATTTTATTTCAGTAAAAAAAAATTACACATTTTGTTTAATTACACTCATGTCTTTAATTTCCAAAGTCTACTTTGTGAATCATTATTTTTTGTAGGATATCGATAAAACGCAGTACCTATTCATTTTACAAGCTTATAAAACCATCATTGTTTATTTCCAATGACAAATATGGAATTTTCGGAAAGGGGAAGTAATTGGCTCTCCAACTGGAGAAAAATATACAGGCTGTTCCATTCTGACAGACTGTCTGTCCCAGATCCTGGACAACGCTTAAGTATACTATAATCACGATCTTATATTTCAGCACGACTGATGCGAGAAGAAGCAGATGACACCGAAGAAAACAACAGGACCAAAGGAAACGGATCGGAAGACACTAAAACAGCCCAATCCAGTGGGCGGCTGGGCCGACTGCCTTGCCAAACCACCCTTGTGTGTGTTGTTTACAAGAGCGTGATTGTTTTCGGTAATTTAAAGTAATATTTTGCGACTGATTTTTAAACTAAATACCAATTGGCTGCATGTATGTACTTCAACTAGCATGTATTGTTGGTTTAGATATTTCTGGATAATATAGCCACTAGTGACTGTAAATTTTTTCCGCCGTTGAATAATAAAAATTGAAAAGTGATAACATTCACGTCCAGGGACGATTGTAACGTTACAACCGACTCCGACGACCAGTGTAAATATTCTGATTTGTGGAAACCTACCTATTTTTAGATTTCAGAATGCCTCGTACGAAAATTAGACGAACTAACAGAGGTTCCCAAGGTTCCCAACATCGAAATTTATGAAGCGGCATACACTGAAAGAAAAAACGGTTACATTATCTACTCGATCAGCGGCAAAGAAATACGACTTGTGTCATGTTTCTTTAGGAAGGTTTAAAAAGAAAAAGGAAGCACCAGGTGCGGATGAGGGAGTAAATAATTCGATTTTCATGGGTTATAGAGCTTGGAACAAAGTTTTTATCGAAGATCAGGAAGGTTATGGCGAATTATATTATGGGATTTTGCCCTAAATAAATCACAAGATTTGCGTATGAATTAGCTAAAAAATATAAGTTAGCAATGCCACCACAGTGGGAACAAAACCAGATGGCTACTGAAGACTGGTTCAGCAGATTCATGAAGCGGCAGCGACAGCTTTATTTAAGGTGCGCACAGCCAACTAATTTATCTCGTGCCACTAGTTTCAACGAAACCAATATAATAATTGTTTTCTTGACAATCTGCAACAAATTATGGACAAATATAAATTCGAACCAAAAGACATATTATGTTGACGAGACGGGTATCACAACGGTCCAAAAGCCCAATAAAAATGTCACTGAAAGAGGAACAAGGCAAGTTGGAGCATTGACGTCTGCCGAACGCGGAACCTTGACCATGTTAACCTACGCGGTGAATGCTGTTGCAAATTTTGTACCTCTGATGTTTATATTTCCGAGGATTCGCCACGAAGAACATTATATCCGGGATGATCCAACTGAATGCACTGGCGCCAGAAATGCCAAGCGGTCGGATGCAAGAAACTGAATTCCTTAAATATTTGTAGCACTTCCAGAAATATACGACAGCAAGTACTAATCACAGTCCTCTTGCTGCTTGATATTCATACGTCGCATATTTCTATTCAAGTTCTGGATTACTGCTCTGAGAACGGTATAGTGGTTTTATCGTTTCCTCCTCACTGCTTACATAAGTTGCAACCACTAGACCGTTGTGTATATGGGCCATTGATTTTGGTTGCGTTGCATGGATGCGAAATAATCCAGCCAAAACAATGACGATTCGTAATATTCCATAGTAGCTACATCATTTCCGATGGTGCTGACATGAACCAATATTCGAGCAGGCTTTAGGTGCACGGGAATATTTTTCTACAATAGACATATTCACAGCTCTATATTATGCTATTATGCACCATCTTTTGTGACAAATCGGCATGCACCAGCAAGTAATGTGGGCATGAAGCTGATTACCACGACAGAACCAAGGAATGGAGGAAATGAATCTACACCAGAATGAACTGCGTAATCAACATCATGAAGAACCTACACCAATGACATATTTTCCTGCTATATACGAATAACAAAAAAAACTAAGAAATGAACCTGCAGCGTCAACTTCGCGTCTTACCCCAGTTCAGGAGTTTCCACCGAAGGCAGTTCGATCTTTCCCCAGAGCTCCGCCTAGAAACGAAGGAAATAAAGGGAAAAATCGACCATATACACTGATACTCCTGAGAAGGAAAAAAATATGGTAGAATAAGAGAAGAAGAAAAAACTCTTAAGAAAAATTTGTCTATTACTAAACCAAAACTAAAAAATACTCCCACGAAGGATGAACCAAAGAAAAAAAACAAAAAACAAGGGACCCCACAAGAGAGTAATGTGGAAGATGCAGACTGTGTTTGTCTTGTATGCTGTGTAACATACACTTCAAGTAAACCAGGGGAAGGGTGTGTGCAATGCATTGAATGCAAGCATTGATCACATGAAGAATGCACAAGACCATAAGATGTTTTGCAAAAAGTGTATGTTAGCCAAAATTGTGAATCAGAGTGATAATAATAATTCGTTCGGTGTTAGGCCTGATATAGGGAAAAGTTTTTATTTAAAAATGTAAGAATATAACTTGTTTATGGTTTAGATGTGACCATACAACTACTTTTGTTTAAGCTTCTCACCACTGTGTTACTATTGACCCTATATAGTGTTACAACCGCCACGGAGTCGGGGGCGGTAGTAATGATTTACGCCGCTTTAATTTTCAACTAATAACTATTAAGTACATTTTTTCAAAAGCCTAAATGGCATGTTTTAGTATTGTTAAATATGCAATTAAGGTCTGAATGGAATTAATTAATGGAATTATTACACTCCTCGGGAAATTGGTGTTTGAATTGAAAATGTTACTTTCGACCCCGGTCTACCTTATACATGGGGTGCTAGGATAATATTTTAGGATAATATATGAAAATAATATATGAAGATAATATATGAAGATAATATATGAAGATAATATATGAAAATAATATATGAAGACAATATATGAAGATAATATATGAAGATAATATAAGAAGATAATATATGAAGATAATATATGAAGAAGTTAATATATGAAGAAAATATATGAAGTCCCTGGGATGATTCTTTAATTTATCATTTATTACCATCAGAATATGCATATGATAATACCAAAAGACATACTGGGTCAAATCACATCTGAAAATCTATCACTACCTCCCGGTCTATAATGTTTCGGTAAAAATTTTAATTCCCGTTTCTGGAATGCTTATATTTTACACCCTGTAAATTCCTTCTTCGGTCACGGTATGATAATGTCTGGCTTATTCTGAAAACCGCACGTTGATTACTTTTTTTTCACGTTCTTATGCGTTAGTTAATTTTCATACGAAATTTTCGTTATGTAAAGTATAGTTATAAAGTACCTAGGTGTAACGAAGTGCATGAGTTTATGAGTTAATGAGTTTACCTGAAGATACCTAACACACCATGAACAACCCAAGCACTGCGAAGATATGCACCAATTTATAAGGACTGTTTCATTAGTTGCTTTGTGTAATCAGCATCAAGCATCACGGTGCACGTAAATATGGGAAGGCATCTATCAACCGCTGCAGTGATCAATGACGGTTTTTATTATTGATTGATTTTTAACGGTTGGCATGAGAGTGTGGTAAATTTTACAATTCGCAATGCGAACGTTTGCCTCGGCAGGCGATTAAACTTCAGTGTTGACAAAATTAAAGTATGTCGGTTTAAATAGTTCTTAAACTAATTTGATAGAACTTGCATCTTGAAGTGTAATGGTTGGTTCGGTGCCTTCCTTGTTTCTTATCAGAGTATAATCAAAGGTCTAACTTACCGAACTACCTAGAAATCATGCACCGGATTTATGTGGATGAATTTTGATTACATGATAACTATACTTTTTATTTGTAACAGTATTCATCAACAATCAACAAGGTCCTAATTATTGGTAAGTACGTATACAAGTAGGTATTATTTAATTTTCTAACCAGCACAACCATCGCTTTGTCAGCTAATAATTAAACTTTAAACTCGACGCAATTATTAAATTAATTATGATACTAGGAAGTAAACTCTTATGAGCCGGATGATGGAATACAATGCAGAACGAGGAATTATAAATTTGCAGTGCATTTAACATAATACTGTTATATAATGCACCTAAAACCCAGGCAAACGGTGTTAATAAACGCCATCTCGTTGCAAAAAATCCATTATTATTTTGCTCTATATATTTTGGGGTATTGATTCCGAATCTGGAGTTATCCAACAAAATTTCCTGTTGCCTGTTGCCAGATATTCGCAAAAAAAGAAAAATTTTCGAATATTTTCTTCGCTTGTAATTTCAAAAGAATGTGTGGTAGCGAAAGAAATATTCTTACCTTCAAATAGTTCCCGAGATACAGCACTTCTCGTTAGGAGTGAATAGCAAATATATTCAGATTAACTCAAGCACAGATCGACGAACGCTTGTTGACCCAATGGTGCCCTATCAAGCGAAGCAGGATACTGACAGGCTGATTGTCACCAACGCCACCTCATTGTCATCTGATCAGAACACAGCGGCAGTTGTAGGGGAGGATGTTGATCTCCTTCTATACCGTTGATAGTCTTGCCAGCTCCAACCAACGATTACTTCCTCAAGCCAGGGAGACTTTCTACGGAGTTTAATCCAAACATCACATTGAACGAACGACCCATAATTTTCTTGCACTCTGTAAGTGGATGTGATACAACATCTGCCTTGTTTAACCAATGTATAGTCAAAACCTTGAAAACTTTGGACAGAAACCCCGACCTCGGCCTTCCGTGGCTGTACTTCAAAAAACATTACTATTTGTAATGTTTTTTGAAGTTTGATATCGAGACCACAGCCGGCGAGAATTTTATAGCTGCCTTATACAATGGAAAGAAGTGATCCAAAGGAGAGAGTGAGAAAATAGTCGCTAAGTGAGCTGTGGTACTCTGTCTCATCAAATATGGCCACTCCCCCCCCCAACCAGAGCTACAGCACACCAACATTTTCTGCGTATTTATAATATACAAGTGCATCTCTGGATGGATCAGCCAATTTCATGGGGGGAGCCGGAAAAGTTTGGGTGGAGGAGTACATGAAACGGTCTATAGCCTATTACTTCCAACCAGCCCGCTGGGGTCCCAACGAGCACCTGAGAAGCTCCTTCAACTGATCATGCATGCACCCAAGTGCGGCCAAACACGCCCTTGTAAAAAAATTTTGGTATATAATTATGTAAATAATCATTAATCTGTGTTCTCTATAAATATAATTTTAATTATAAAACACAAGTAGGTATAGTCTTTTTCAGCTATCATGGCGTGTGTATGCATCAGTTTACGCGTTAGATTTGTTGTTTTTAGTCAATTTCTAGGAGCATCAGCACGTAACGTATGTTGATGTAATAAACGACTGACGTCTCATAGAGTACAATACAATTTCAGCCATGTTAATCACTAACGCATGTCTTTCCCAGATTCTTTGGAAACAGTGTCAGTAAAAATGTTCGAAAATAATTTATTATTTAAATAATAAATTATTAAAAATAAAATAAAAAATAAAAAAATAAATAATAAAAGTCAAATTTACACTTACATTTGTCACATTGACAGTTCTACATATTAATATATTTTCAATAATGTCTAACTGTACTATTAAAAAACAGAGCCGACAATTCATAATAAACCTCCTAGAATACAAGACCGAAAAAGAAAATAATGGACGCTTGCTGCCATTATCTTCCGTCCGTCAGAGAGACCTACCTCTTAGTACTCCAGAAAAAACACCCAACAGACGTATAAGTTGAAAAATTATGTTCATGAGTTAAATCAGAAATTCTGTCTCAGATGTTTCGGATACGAGTCTGTGGCGTATTTTAAAGAATATTGGCTTTTCTTTGACAGAGGAAAATAACAGATGTTTTCCTTGTGAGCAAGTAAGAGAATATCTTTTTTACGAGAATATACCTAAGAGGATATCCGACGAAAATATAAGCGGATTTCCCACGCAATTTGTGTACCTTGACAAAACATGGATTTTTGCAAAGGAGGATTTAAAAGAACGTGGCAAGATAACAGTGGAAAAACTGATTCCAAATCTTACTGAGCCTTCAATAGTGGTGTTGGATAATGCGTCCTACCATAGTTTTTTGGAAGAGCCAATTCCTACTGCTTCCTGGAATAAAACAAGACTAAAAGAATGACTTTCTTGTAAAGGCATAATATTTGTGGAAGATCTGAAAATTTTACTTTTAACTTTATGCAACCAGCACGAACAGACCTTACCACCACCTGAGATTACCACCTTACCATTGCCACTATAATCCAATAGAATTAGTGTGGGGTATTTGTAAAGATTATTATAATCGACATATTGATGAAATTGGTTACGGAGACAAACAAGTTTTAGAGATGTGACAAAAGGCTTTAGATAAAATTACGCTAGTTATTTGGGGAAATTGTATTAGACATGTAGAAGACATTGTAAACAAAGATTGGGAACGTGAAGTACCTTACGATGAGGTTGAAACGTTAATTATTAATTTGGGTTCAAAATCTGAAGATCATGATAATGACGACGTAGATGATGAAATTTAATAATTTTCATATATTTTTTCTTTCTAATATTTCTATTAAATAGTTCACTTGTTTTATTAAATACACATTTTACTTTAATTTGTAGTCGTTTACAAATTATTGTATAATAGGTTTTGACATCACAATAAACGTTGTCTATAATTTACAATAGATCTGGTTTCCCTGAGAGCAGGTTCTTCATTCATTATTTTCATTTTAAAAAATTGCAAGTATTTTCGTTAAACAAATCCAAGACCAAGGATATAAGTAACTAGTTTTATTGCTAAAATAATTATTGTATTAACCGTCATCAAATATCAAAATAAGAGGTATAATAGGAAGAATGTGCAAAGTAGATGTTGACATTAATTGCCTATGTACTACAGTAAATTTGGAGAAATATCTACGCGAAATTGTTACAAAGTTAATGAAAACTGGGAGTCAGGGGATTTAGATCATAGTAATCGACAAAAACAGTAGATACGGTCCAATGATACGAGTAGTTATAGAAATAGTAGATAGATAGCCAATCTCAATAGAAATTCATGACATTGACTAGCCATGAAATTTTATATCCAACGCAGTTAGTACACTATATTAGCATATAAAATTTAATTTTAAAAACAATTCCATTATTGGAAAACAAAGAACCACATGAAACGCAAAAGCAGCTGATAGAGTGCCACAGATCGTGTGTGATCTGTGTAGAGTACCAAATGACAGATAACAGCTGAGCGTCTCCGCCTATATGAAATAACGCGATTGGTCGAACTTATTCCGTATTCCGTAAGAAATAAAATATCGCCAACTTTTAAGGTTGGCCTTTTAAGGTTGATCAGTTAACATCTTACTCTATGTATCGTGTACCGACGTACTGATTTGCGTTGTCTCAATTTTAACGGTTACATTATAAATTTAAGTTAACATCCATCATGAACCAGCCTTTACGCATGCCTTACTTTCGGAAACAGTGTCAGTAAAAATGTTTGAAAACTATTTATTATTTTTCCTACGTTCATGAGAAAAACAAAACTTCATTGAACTATATTTAATGCAAAAACTGTTTCTTTTATTGCTTCTTCTTCTCTTCTTTTATTGATCTATCTTTCATTGATTTTTATTGCACTCATCTGTCATTCTACTGCAGTGTTTTGACATAAAGATCATGATTACATTTTTTTTTTGGTTGAACGTAGGAAAACTATTGTATGCAACTCATACAAAAAGTGTTTATTGCACTCGACGTATTGTTCAACTCGGCCTACGGCCTCATTCGACAATTTCACGTCGCGTGCAATAAACACTTACTTTTTACACTTTACATAAATAACTATTAAAAGCCATATTTAAACTCACATTGACAGTTCTACATATTAATATATTTTCAATAATGTCGGCTCTGTATTATTGAAAAACAGAGCCGACAATTCATAATAAACATCCTAGAATATTCAAGAGTGAAAAAAAGAACGGACCCTTGATACCATTATCTTCCGCCCATCAGAGAGTTGCTGATGCCTTAAAAATAAGTTTAAGAAGGATAACCCGTATAACGAAAGGGTCTACATCTGGTAAACCTCTTAGTACTCCAGGAAAAACACGCAACAGATTCGTATATTGTGTATACTATGAAAGAAGAGAAAAAATATATTACAATTAAGACAGTTAATGAAGTAGCGAAGCAAAAAGCTATCTTAGATGTTTTGAATACGAGCCTATGGTGTATTTTAAAGAATATCGGACTTTCTTTGCAGAGGAAAATAACAGACTTTTCCTTAGTGAACAATCTTACGTCTCTAAAACAGGTAAAAAGTCGTAATCTTACGTCTCTAAAACGTGGCAAGGTAAAAAGTTGTAAAACAGGCAAAACAGGAAATGGTCATGGCGTTTTGTTGTGCTACATGCTGGAACTAGACATGTATTCATACAAAATGCTTCATTACTTTTTTCTACGTAGTCAAAGTCGGCGGACTACCAGAAATCAATGAACCAAAATTCTTTTAAGAAATGGATCTCGGAAAAACTGATTCCGATATTACTGAGCCCTCGATAGTGGTGATGGATAATGGGTCTTACCATAGTTTGTTGGAAGAGCCAATTCCTGCTGCTTCCTGGAATAAAATAAGACTAAAAGAATGGTTTTCTTGTAAAGGCAAAATATTTTCGGAAGACAACCTGGAAATAGAACTTTTAAATTTATGCAACCAGCACAAACCGACCGACCCCAAGATATGCCATAGATGAACTTCTAAAAAAAGATGGTCATCAAGTATTATTGAGATTACTACCTTACATTGCCAATATAATCCAATGAATGTGGCAAAAAGCTTTGGATCAAATTATTCCAGATATGTGATAAAATTGTGTTAGACATGCAGAAGATATTGTAAACAACGATTGGGAACGTGAAGTACGTTACGATGAGGTTGAACCGTTAAAATAAACCATCGATAAAATCGAAAAACATCGAGAAAATAAATGCGATGTGTAAATATCGAAACCCTAAAAAGCTGCTGAGAACTGATGTACATTAACATCACATTAATACACATTAATTTGACATTAATTTGTACACATTAATTTGATCCATACGATTGTAATGACCGCATGTAGGTCATTACAAGATAGCTGAAAAAGACCATACCTATTAGGGTGTATAATAGCATATTATACATATTTATTATTTATTTAATTATTTTACAGCCATTCAACTTGATCACCATAAAAGTGAATAAGAACATGTATAACATAAATTGCAGAGAATATCAATAGTCTTTTGCAATGATATGCTGACGGCTTAAGATTTAGATAATATAGGAAAGAAGACACAATTTGAGTTACAAACTGTGTTTTAATTATCTATTTTAATTATTATAAAATTTAAAAGTATGTACCTAATTTTTAAATTTTATAATAATTAAAATAGATAATTAAAACACTGTTTGTAACTCAAATTGTGTCTTATTTCCTATATTTTCTTTATGCACTACTAATAGACGTATTATATGTAAATTCAGTATTAGAAAATAGGTATCGTAAAATATTCAGCCCATAAAATATAACCATCGTACAGGTAGGTATATTATTCTCTTACAACCTAAAAACTACATAAATATCTTCCAACCTATAAATCTTTTACGAAATGGACTATGAAAAATAACCGAGCATAATAAAATAAAAAACTTCTATAATTTAATAAAACAAATGTTCAGTCGATATTTTACCTGGCAGACCCAACGACTAAGATTAATAGTGTAATTTCTGGAAGCCATTACAGTAATGCATGGGCGGCATTGTCACTATTTGTACTCATAAAATGACAAAAATATGAAACATTTGATTAAGAATGTAAATATGAATATGTTCTTTTAATATCAGTTTTAAATTAAAACGGTACCTACCTAATTAATGCATATAAGTAATGCATAACCTATAAGTGGAAGTGTAAGTAGAAGTGCATGTTAAATAGTACATTTTTCAGAATCAAGAAATATAATGGCTTGAAAAAATACTTCAGTAGTTATGCTATTTAATATAACCTTGTGGATAAACTATTATGAATATCAAGGCTGATTGATGAAATATTTGTTATGCTAAACAGGGTCCTGTAGAGATACCTGCAGAGCTGTATCGTCGTAAACTAGGAGTTAGTCTCTACCATAGACATATTGTCTATGGTCACTACATTGATTTGTGACCTTAACCTTGCTGTTGATATATACGATGATTTACTATGTTCATTTTGTGGTGCATTTTTATAATAAAATTCCTAGCAATAACAGACATAATCATAATGAACATAACAATAATGATATTAATAGTTTTACATGACCATTAGGTATCTTATAACGTGGGTAGGTAGGTATTGCTATTTTCGAGAACATGTAGGATACGCATGTTGTACAATCGGCGACACCACAAAGTCACTGGCCACATACGCCCTCCCTTTCTAACAGACCTGACTACGCTGATGTTAGAAAGAGAGTATCCGATTTACTGGTGACTTTGTGGTGTCTCCGATTGTACATAATATAACATATAATAATGTAAAGCACTGACTACAAAATAGAGTCTAAGCTAAATCACATACCGGGCCGTTCCAACAGCGCATGCGCGAGTTGCGCGCCGATCGCGAAATTAATTTGAAATAAAAGAATACAGAATACATATAACCTATCATCGTCGCTGCCATCATTGTGCGTGATACTTTTTAGCGATTACCGAGTGAGTTATTAAAAAGTGCCCTCAGAATTTCGCTTGCGATTTATTGGAGGTGTGATTATAGAACCATTATAAATAGAGGTGTGATTATATATAACATCTGCAAACATATTCATTTAGTTTGTTTATATGAACAGGCGGGAGGCACTAATTCTGTTTTAGAGGATGTAGTAGAAAAACTTTCAGAACAACCATCACAAATTAAAGAACACCATAAAGTAGAGATGCAACAGTTTTTTAGTGAAAAGAAAATTCACAACCAGGCAACGAGTACAACCGATGAAGAAGAAGTCAGGAAAACTGGAAACCAAGAAGTGCTTAATTTTTTGAATGGGCTAGATTATGAAACATATTTAACTACAGTGAACATTTTTTTAAAAATGAAAGAAACAAATATCGTATCAAGGAAACGCAAGATGGAAAGGCAACAGTATTATCCGCTCAAAAAATGCAAACCCCAGTAAACATTATTGTATCCTTATATTTTATTAATTTTGATTCCTTTCTTTTTTGTTATATATTATGTTGATAGTTACTTTTTTTATATATTAACGAAATATTGTCAGATCTACATATAGATATACCAGAACACATTCCGCTAACCACACTGAAAACTAAATTACCAAACTCTGTGCTCATCATAATCTTCTGTTTCATATAATATTGGTTGGTTGGCGAAACGCGCGTCGAGCGAAGTGAAAGTGTTTTGGTGTTTGTGGAAACTACTCCGAGTGTTATAGTTACATCAAAGGTTCCAGCCCTATCCAGTACTAATTTTGCTAGTTGTCGATCTAGATAAGAACTATAGAAGGACCATGATGCTCATAATTATTTTAGAAGAACTTGTACTCTGTTTTGCGTTCTATATATATATATATATATATATATATATATATATATATATATATATATATATATATATATATATATATATATATATATATATATATATATATATATATATATATATATATATATATGTATATATATATATATATATATATATATATATATATATATATATATATATATATATATATATATATATATATATATATATATATATATATATATATAAATATATATATATATATATATATATATATATATATATATATATATATATATATATATATATATATATATATATATATATACATTTAACATTTAATGTACTGTTGTATTATTACTCGTATTATTCCTATTATTTACTCTTGTGTTATCTTTATGTATGTATTATTGGTAAATTAACATTTATTATTATTATTACGTACACATACTCTACAGTTACCATGTTCAAGGAAGTATGTATAATGATACCTAACCAACTAAATTTAAATATTAAACACGAAAAAATGTTTTGACGCTAATTCGTACTAAGTTATACTTTTAAGTATCTACCACCACCAGGAGAGTATTTATTATATAGTTAAAACTACTATTTTGTAGGCTAAGCAAAATCACATACCAGGCCGTCTCAATAGCGCATGCGCGAATTTGCCGGGCACCTTTCAGGAATTTAAATTAAATGAATTTGAAATTTTGAAAGATGCCTAGTTTAGATCGCAAATCGTTCGATGTGTTCTATCACAAATTTTGTTTATTTAACATAGCTGTTAATATATTTGAGTATGTAATGGGAAACAAGATGATTTATTATTTATAAGTTTACTCCTAGTTTATTTAAAAAAAGGAATAGTTCTTTAAAGCTAAATAGTGAGGTTATGTTTAACGTTTTGTTCTGCTGGGAATGTTATTTAAATAAATCGAAAGATCTGGAGTAACGGTTAAAAATAAATAGAATAATATAGGCGAAATGTGCATTTTACGATATTTGTGGAAATCTCTTTTGTGGTTTTTTTATACGTAGTTACTATTAATTTTCTATATAGTCCCATCAATATTTGTATTTTCTCATAGGTATTAGGTACCCAAGTATATTTTTGTGTGGGTGTAAAAGATATCAATATTATCATATTGGCACGATAGCTCAGCAACCTAAGACGTAGTGTGACAAACACGTGTAGTTTAAAGACCATTGATCCTCAGCACAGCAACAGATGGCAATGTTGGTGGGTAATAGATGTTTGTCACAGCTTTGACTTTAGGGGATGTCTAATTTTTGTGGTGTATTTATTATCACGACTGCAATAATTCTTTGCCTTTTTTAATTGCGTTATGGTATAATACCTATTTTGGCATTTTTAATTTTAGAAATCTAAATCTTTTAGGTGGAAATAAATGAGATGATGCTTTTCTACTAAAATCCTTATACCTTTTTGGTTTAATATTGTTTAAGCTTGCAGACTATAATTTGGAAAGCAAAATCATTATAAAAATAAGATCAATGTAATATTAAAATCTTTGTAATTTGCATTCGGTCATGCCAGTATATATCGATATTATTATATACTAAACTAACAACAAATTAGTACCAAAATGGTCATAATATATATATATATATATATATATATATATATATATATATATATATATATATATATATATATATATATATATATATATATATATATATATATATATATATATATATATATATATATATATATATATATATATATATATATATTTTGTGAAAAGTAATCTTGGGTTTGTAGCATTTCATTACATAGAAATAAGCAACTAGACGAATAAGAAAGAAAACACACTTACCAGTACTATATCTGGACATACATACGGAAATGAATCACTATGCATATGAAAACGAACCACTTAGAAGTTGTACAAGTTCTTTCACCTTTCTTGAGGATCTTCAGAGATATATCTATATATATATATATATATATATATATATATATATATATATATATATATATATATATATATATATATATATATATATATATATATATATATATATATATATATATATATATATATATATATATATATATATATATATATATATATATATATATATATATATATATATATATATATATATATATATATATATATATATATATATTTTGTGAAAAGTAATCTTGGGTTTGTAGCATTTCATTACATAGAAATAAGCAACTAGACGAATAAGAAAGAAAACACACTTACCAGTACTATATCTGGACATACATACGGAAATGAATCACTATGCATATGAAAACGAACCACTTAGAAGTTGTACAAGTTCTTTCACCTTTCTTGAGGATCTTCAGAGCAGTATACGATTTATTTCATTGATCATTCATACTTGAATTTAAATTACCAATACACCAACACTTGCAGTGACGTTTTATGACATTAGTTTTTGACGGAATTCATTCTTAGAATACACAAACCTAGTCTACTATTTATATTTGTTCTATTTGAACATATTATATATAAAAGCATTAGGCATACAGTTATCCAGAAGATGTTAAACTTTAAAATGCATAAAATCTTGTTGAACCTATTGAAAAACAACTACTTTTTCCAACTATATGCGGGAAAATATTGAATTATATATACAATAGA
Organism: Tetropium fuscum; assembly: GCA_964058915.1. NCBI lineage: Eukaryota > Metazoa > Arthropoda > Insecta > Coleoptera > Cerambycidae > Tetropium > Tetropium fuscum. The sequence continues at coordinate 277,228 of CAXKVY010018544.1, read as the reverse complement.
GTTCTGAAGCATTCAAAGAGGGAGTGATACAGAAATTGCTTGCTTAGTCAAAACTAAAATCATTTGTTGGTTGTATGTATTAATTGTTTCTTCGAAAATTCTCGAAAAAAATCCAATTTTCACCCTGGATATATTTATTAGCTTTGAAATTCTTTGCTATTCATATTTATTTTGTGAAAATAAATATTTTTTCGAGAATTTTCGAAGAAACAATTAATACATACAACCAACAAATGATTTTAGTTTTGACTAAGCAAGCAATTTCTGTATCACTCCCTCTTTGAATGCTTCAGAACTCTATTGTATATATAATTCAATATTTTCCCGCATATAGTTGGAAAAAGTAGTTGTTTTTCAATAGGTTCAACAAGATTTTATGCATTTTAAAGTTTAACATCTTCTGGATAACTGTATGCCTAATGCTTTTATATATAATATGTTCAAATAGAACAAATATAAATAGTAGACTAGGTTTGTGTATTCTAAGAATGAATTCCGTCAAAAACTAATGTCATAAAACGTCACTGCAAGTGTTGGTGTATTGGTAATTTAAATTCAAGTATGAATGATCAATGAAATAAATCGTATACTGCTCTGAAGATCCTCAAGAAAGGTGAAAGAACTTGTACAACTTCTAAGTGGTTCGTTTTCATATGCATAGTGATTCATTTCCGTATGTATGTCCAGATATAGTACTGGTAAGTGTGTTTTCTTACTTATTCGTCTAGTTGCTTATTTCTATGTAATAAAATGCTACAAACCCAAGATTACTTTTCACAAAATAAATATGAATAGCAAAGAATTTCAAAGCTAATATATATATATATATATATATATATATATATATATATATATATATATATATATATATATATATATATATATATATATATATATATATATATTAATTAAGGGGATTACCTGAATTAAGGGAATATTACCTGAAGGTGGAACTACGAAGTGGCAGCCCCACAACAAATCCGTATTTTACAAGACGTTCGATTTAAAATCGTTCAACCAAGACTTCAAATTTTAACTTTATGCCGACATATTAATTAATTTATTATTTGTCACAGGTTCACGAGACAGCCCTAACAACTCCCGAGGAGGAGCAGGCAGCTATCATTGACAGGAACGAGTCCCTGTCTAGTCCAAATATGGCGTCTCCGGAGGGCCCTGCTCAGTCCGAGCAAAGGGCCCTAGTAGAAACCCTTCGAGATGAAAATGCCCAGCTGCGGATGCTGCTTGAGGTCCAAGCAGAGCAGGTCTAGGCCCAGGCGATGCAGCTCCAAGAGCTGGCACGGGAAATTGCCAGTCAATAGGGCCTTGATCAGCTGCCCTGAAAAGCCATGCCAAGACCCTGAAATGCCATGCCCTGAAAAGCCCTTATCAGCTGCCCTGAAAAGCCATGCCAAGACGTAGACATGTAGTCTCAGAGCCAGCCCCTAAGCCAGAGCCAACCCCCCAAGTCATAGCCAGCCCCCAAGCCAGAACAAAACAACGAAAAAGAGGTCCAAGAAACCACAGAGGCCCAAGCGAGGGAGCCCGAGGAAACCACAGAAGAAGAGATCGGGGCACCTAAAGCCCGCATTTCACTGAGGCTGGTCCAGCCAGGCTAGTACAGCCCAGGCTAGTGGCTGGAACAAGTGCAGCCATAAGCTAACTTGGGCTCCATTTCCAGCAAATGTTTTAGTTACGTACACTCGACAGTGAAGAAGACGCTCGCTGCTTACGTTATTTTAAGAAAAAAAGAAAGCGAAAAATTAAACGATCTGGGTATATTCTGTAACATCGAAATGTGAGAATTAAAAACCGAAGCAAAAAACCCTCATTATATCGATCTCTTCACACCAGCTACAGATCTTTTAACAGCGTTGTCAAGTATAACCGATTTCCAGGAATTTAAGGAAATACACCATTTTATATACATCGGCCATCACATTATGACATTATCATGTAGTATAAGAAAATAATGTTCACACTATTATACCTTTCGTCATATCATAAAACAATTGGATGGTGAATGTGATGCATAATAAGTATGTTTCACATTCAAATATTAAGGATCGATTTTACACGTTCATTAGCCGTCTCACATCGGCACCATTAGCATTCATTTTTAAGCCAGCTGTGCTAATACCATCGAACGTTTTGGGGTAAAGTGGGGTCAATAATGGTTCTTGAAATAGAAGTAATACAGTTATTCTTTAATTTGGTATTTTGATGGGTTTTGTGTTAAAATTGATTAGTTATTAGTATTCTATCAAAACATAACAACTTGTTGAATGAAAGCGCCTTTATAGATTTTGGCTTGCTGATGTAAGAAAAGTTATACTGCCCCGATCTCCCATTGCGACAATTGTGGGTATCCCTTGAAAATTTCTTAGGTCATATATCTATGTTACAAACTATTTTAAAAAAAGGGAAATTCTGAAAAACAGTGGAAATTCCAAACTTTAAAATTTACAAGTAAATATCATTACACCAAAAATTTCTTAAGATAAAGGGAAACTATACTTATACATAGGCGTTAACATCGGGTACATTACACAACGACTATACGGCCATATCCGGCTATAATATCAATTATTGACTGAAATTGTACCGTAACGTAGGTAGTCACGTGGTATAAAATACAGAAATCTGATTGTTCTACGCAGGTTCCCGCTTGGCTGGTGCCGCTTAAAATTGTAAATTATTACAAACAGGGCTTGTGCGGCCTAGCACGAAAAGAGAGCCTGCTCGTTTACGACCCTGTGTTAGTGTATAACCATTTGTTGTACTACATTTCAAATTTGACTGGACCAGCCGGGCTACACTATCCTGGTTGTGGGATCAATGGGGACTTTTCACATTTCAATTATAATGGTGTTCCCAACAACCGTACCAATTTTCAGCTTTATGTGAATTATCGTAACCTTGAATGTCTATTTTGATCGGATTATATCTATACATTACTTAATATTTTAAGCCACAATTACATAAAGTAAATAATACCGTTCACATGGCTCGCCACTGTACATATTTCTGGCGTAAACTGTTTTCTGAGACCTTTTGTCATCGTTGCAGCCCTCACTACGCTCGGGACTGCACGGTCCCCAAAAACTTTATTTACCTATGCCCTTGATATGTAAATAACTATTTCTTATTCTAAAGCGTTAGAAAAAGTACTTTTATTTCTGCTGGTATGGTATATAATTATTCACCATTATTTTTTTACAGCTAATCGATGTTTGAAGAAAAAATAGCATATTTTAGGCAGAGTAAAAGCCCTTTTTTTCGATGAAAACACGATACATTCCTTCTTTGGGGAATATACGTTACGGATACAAGTTAAATCAGGGTTTTTTAATCCAGCATGAACACTGTGGTACACAACAATATTGATTCATATAAGTATCATAAAAAATGTCAAAAAAAGCAAACAATTGACACGCAAAATAACTAAGTAGAACACGCCCAAAACACTTGTACTGTAAACAAAATTCATATGGCACAGTCATTAATTTGCACACAGAGCTGTAGGTGGCGTACGTATGTTGAAATGCGAATACCACGTTTCTTTAGAACATGGTGGATAATTGTGTATATCCAGTGCTTTGTACGACGTGGATTTTTTTGGTAATTTATGTTATACCTATCAGGTATATATTTCCTCTGAGCATGTTTGATTATCTGTGCCTATATAGGCACTTGTTGACTAGACTAGGTATATAGTCTAGTCAACAAGTGTAATTTTGGTGAATTTCTCTTAGCATGTACCGAAAATTATGATTTACGGTTCATTCGATTCGGAATTCCATCTAGACACTATTTGAAAAATGGTGCTAAAAGTGGTGCCAAGAGAGAAATACGTATATACAAGGTTAGTACATTTGGTTGATCCACTATGTGTTTACAAAAATGATTACTAAATTTAGTCTGAAGACATAGAATAAACAATACCTATCTTAAACAAGTTCTATTCGTTTCATGCTGCCTTGATTATTTACAAGTAAAAGTTTCTGCATTTAAAGCCCTTGTCCGAGACGATCGTTTTAAAACAGTGTATCTCAAATAAAAACAAGAGATAATGCCATGAAATAAACAAAATGTTCAGAAAATATGAGTGTCTGTGTGGAAGTGTGTCTGGCTTACCTCCAAGCGTTTGTAAGTCGTTCAGTCAATGCTCCAAGCGATAATGAATTCCCAAGCCACTTCCCGCGTAAGTGGGAATCTCCCCAGGGCCGTCTCACGCCTATTGAAATAATAATATATAGAAATATATTATGCCAGTTAGGATGCCTAGGGCCCTTGTGCAGAAAAAATATTTGGGCCTCAGGTCATATTAAAAAAAATGTTTAACTAAAAATAATTAAATCGGCGATTTATGGAGTTACCAGCGGAGCAGGAGGCTAGTGATATTTTGGTTTGGGAGGAGGTTCGTTTTTTTTTTATGTTTACCTTGTCCATCAAATTCAGAAAACTAAAGTTTAAATTCATAAGATCACACACCCTCATTTTTTTTCAACCTTCAACCTCAAAACAATATTATAACACAAAAGAACCGGCGCGCGTACGTCAACCGTTTGAGTGATGTACCCGCAATCCCGTGAAAATCCCGTTAAAATCGCGTGATAAAAATCGTGCCGTTTTCATGGCATCCAACTATCTACCAGAGACTTGGCCGTTGTCTGGGCGTTCAGCGTTCAGCTTCGGTACCCGGCCGGTAGGTTTGTCCATAGCATGGGTCTATAATGTGGGCACTGAACGCAAATATAAATATTGTAAATAAGATAATAAATTTAGGTATATCAGATGTTAAGATAAGTAAATGTTTTATTTAATTCGCAGCCCTCCCTCACCAGACGCGGATGGGAGTTATTAATTGACGCTGTTTTGTATTTACGAAAACATTAGTTGGATTTTCGTCGCCATGACGAAAATATGATTTACTTAAATCGCGGAAATTTAAAAAAATATTAATATATTACAAAATCACTATGAAAAAAATGTATTTTCAGTAGACTCAAAAACAATACAAAACTAAATCTTGCAAGGTGTTTCTGATTATATACATGTAACTATCAAAAGAAATAGGTGAACGATAAGTGGATGATACGACAGACATTATGCAAAAATCAGAAAGTTTTTTATTCTTAAATATGTTAATTCTAGTACAAAATTGGTAGACAATTATTTTCTGATGTTAGTGCAGAACGTACAGTTGAAACATTATTATATCCTCGTCCACCTTGCATTGGAACAATATAATTATAAAAAAATTAAAATGAATCGCTCAGTGTTATGAGGGCGCGAGTATAATGTCTGGGCAATTAAATGGTTTACAGGCAAAAAGTGGCTCATGGCTTAAATTTAGTTTTGCAACAAAGTGTTACAAAAATTTATAAATGCCTTATATTTTTTACAAATATAAACAGACTTCGCCTAAAAAAAACGTATGTAGCTGATTTAGTGATTTTTGCAAGAACGGTTCTACTATTCCAGAACCCACAAGCAGATACTGGCATATACGATATACGCCACCGGATGCCTCCGTCAACTTGTTGAGCATCTTTTCCGTATTTCTACACATCACTTTCTCTTCTCTCTCTCTCAGGATAAATTAGTTCACACTAATCCAACCCAAACGCAAACCAATATCCACTTTGCCGTACCCGAATAGACTGTTGTAAATATCTTTCTCCGGCATATAAAGACCACCCATATAAAATAAATTGGCGACCCTTTGTCTCCTGTTTCCGTATATGCTACGGGTTCTCCTAAGTACACCAGATAACAGCAAGATGGAGATGCTGTATAGAAAAATATAGGACTATACTATAGAGAAAAATATAGGACTAAGGAAATTTCTCTGAAATACCCACCTCCTAAAGATAACCGGCTCTATTTGAAACCTACTACCACTCGATGCAATAATGGGGCGGGTTCTCCAGAGTCCAGAACGATATAAGCTCACGTATGCATCTCACTTTTTGATTTGGCACCGCAAGCCATTGGGAGCAAGTGTGTTATCTCAGCTCTTCCCATGTAGCAATAGCCGATATAGGGCGTAGATAATGTTTTCTGGTCCTGTATGATGCATCATCAGATTCTCCTTTCTACTTCAGCTTAGACATCTACTCTTAGAACCTACTACTCCTCTCTTAGAACCCCTCCAGCGGCGGCTGGTGACATTTTTGTTTAGGGGGACGTATTTGGGTTTTTTTGATACCATTTTGTGCTTAATATGATACCATAATGTTTTTTCATAAATACTTGCGTCAAACTTTCGCGTAAACTCACCTCGATTGTCATATAACCGGGCTGTACTTGACTTAAATTCAATATGGACACAGGGTGTTCGTTTTTTTTAATGTTTACCTTGTCCGTTAAATTCAGAGAACTAAAGTTTAAATTCATGAGGTCACTCACCCTGATTTTTTTGTATTCAACCTTCAACCTCAAAACAATATACAAAACAAAAGAACGGGCGCGCGTAAGTCAACCGTTTGAGTGGAGGAGTACAACTGTGGGCGTGGGCCGCGTAGGCTCAAGGGCTGCTGCGAGCTCGACCGCAATACCGTTTAAAACGCGTGATATGAAGCGTGCCGTTTCCATGGCAACCGACTATTTGCTACGAGAAGCTGAACGCTCGCCAGCCGTTAAGGCAGGTTTACATTTTACTTCATAGCCGGTGCAGGCGGGCTCTACTTTTAAATAAGACAGTAGATATAGGTATAATAATATGTTATTATATGTCTTATTTAATTGAACCGAATTTATAAAAAATTATGAATATAAAACAATAATTAATTACATGCAACGTCATTTGCCTAGGGAGGACGGCGCCCCGCAGCCCTCCATCAGCAACCGCCGCTGCCCTTCTCTTATACAAATTTGTTATTTCTTGAAAGGTCGTTGTGGTTAGAATGAGGGGTTGATATACTCATATAACTATATTGAGTAAGGTGAATAATGTTTAGAACCGCAGTCGATAATCTGATAGCAAACACAACATACACACATAAAAGGAAGTGGAAATTCAATTGAGATATCATATTGTGAAATAGGCAGTAAAGTAGAGACAGCGATTAGTGAAAATTGGAACACACTCGATTGAATGCGTAAATGAAACAGTGTCTGAATGAACTTATGAAGAGTACAGGGGATTGGTTCTATAATTTTCTTCACACTGGGTATACAGCGGATAAAGCAACTAAATAAAATTAACAAAAGATACAAATCAAAAGTAACTAATAATATACGTCCTCATGGTCGTAAATATTAAAATTTAAAATTGTCTGTTATTTGTATAAGCCTGCTGACCATGTTTGAATAAAAAAGGCAGTTAAATTTTATGGTCCTACAGAAATGTCCATTCATGAGCACACAACCATATTCAACCTGAATATATAAATATTTATTTTTAATAATTTGTACCAAACATACGAATAGACATCTACGTTTTTATATTATTATTTAATTACGTTGTAAAATATGACTATATTTTCTTTTGACAATAATTATCTCAAATATATTACGATTAATGCAATTAATTAGGTATATCATTAATTTCTAACTAATATAGTATAACTATTTAATAATAATGAATAATAATTAATTGTAGTTAATTTCTAGTTAATTTTATGTATTTGTAAGTACATAATCTAGTAAACTGCCAAACATGAGAATTGCATGTAATGCAAGTTATAAATCTACTTATTATTAAAATAGGTATATAGTAAAGTGAAATTTTAAAATTATGTATTTTTATTATTCCAATTATTTACACCTTGTTTGCTCTTTTGAGTTACTAAAGAGTATTTTCAGTAAAATATAAAGTGTGTAAATAATATAAAGTGTATAAATAATATAAAGTGTATAAATAATTTATAAATTACTAATTGATGTTTACACATTACACAATACCTACATTGGATAAGATTGTAGTAGGTACTCAGAGGTATAGCAAATCAGTTCAGTAGTGCCTTTATTATAGAGAACATCGGATGAGCTGTCTATACTCAGTTTAGGAATTAAAAGAGAGTGACTCACGCAGCGTTTCAATGCCCAAGAGGAAGACTGAGGCTTGAGCCACTCTCATTTATTTCCGAAACCGAGTATAGTATAATGTCTCTAAATTTTAATATAATATTTCTTTGTGACCGTCTATAATAATAATTGAATTAAAGAGTATAGTCTGTAACATTAAGACCTTGCTAATATCATAACAACGATTAATCGACATAATAAATTATATTTTAAAAATACTAAAAAAACACGCTTAAGAGGGAAACCGAACTAAAAAGTAAAAAATAATGTTTAATTATTTAGATTTTTTAAGGAAACGTGGGGTGCATGATATCCATGAAATATTTATAACAATTGATATCATGCACTCCTCGCTTTTTTACAAAATCTTAATTGTTAAACATTAAAGCGTGTTTTTTTAGTTTTTTTAAACTGTAATTTTTTGTTACTTTTTAGTTCGGTTTGCCAGAAACGCGTGTCTTTTAGTTTTTTCATAGAATATACTGCCAGCAGTATATTCTAAATTGTGGCGTATGCGCCAATGTGAGACACATTTTTACATCCTGGTTTTTGTTGATCCTGGTAAGGACATTAGGATTGTAAGATTACTGTATTGTCATCGGCCCTTGTTAAGTGTGCAAATTTTCAGTTTAATATGACGTTTTGAAGTAGGTAAAAATCTTGTTCAAAGATTCCATCACAAGATACATACAAACATACAGGTGAAGCAAATAAAAGCGTGTTAATTGTTAATTAATGAAACTAATAAAAGCCTGTTGAAAAGAAGACTACAATAACATTTCTCTGAGGGATACTTCATACTTCGTTCGTGCATGAATAATGAAGATTTATGTTTAATTGTTTAATCAAATATTATTTATTTATTCAAATTATAAATACAATTTACTAATATTATAAAAATAACATAAAATAATATCATAACATATAATAAATAAATAATAATAATAACATAAAATTATATCATAACATACGTCCCAATATAAAAGCCGAATAGTTACCGCGATCTAGGTTTATATCTAATACAATATGTATTAATTTAACTTACTTCTGCTTCCAAAATAACTAAAATGCACCAATTCAAAATTGACAACTATTATCTGGCAACTGTCATTTTTGTGATTTTCCAAACAAAATATGTAGAAAATGGTCTTAATTGTTAATATTTCGAAAAATGTCACTAAGAAATACTGTTCCTAATGACATTTTACGCCTATATGCCAATTTTGAACGAAACATTTTGCTATCCAAAAAAATTATATATTTTCGAGTTTTTCATTCACAGTGCCGTTGGTTGTGAAGATTAAGAATATCAATTCTTAATCGAAAAAAAGCTAAAAGAATTTGCCACGATTATTTCCCAATTTCAAAAGACCCATTGTTTTTCAACTGTTTTTTGTTAGGCTTTATTTTTGTAAGTATAAAATTGGTTTTAATCATTTGGTTATCTTAGAATGGTTAATTTTTTTGTAAATTGGAAAATAATCCAGGTACCTAGTACTTTTTTTTTCGATTAAGAATATCAATAATCCTCAAAACCAACGACACCTATGAATATTATTAGCACAGTATGCATGGCAGACTTTATACTGCTTTGAAGCGTTTTAAATATTTTCAGGTGAATTAGTTACGGGAGTGAATCAAAAACTATAAAAATATAAATTTTTGTGGATATCAAAATGCTTCGCTTAAAATCGGCATATAGGCCATTAGGCCATTATGTCATTAGGAACATAATTTCCTAGTGACATTCGAAATAATAACAATTAACACAATTTTATTAAGATTTTTTTTGCAAAATCACAATTTTAACAGTTACCAGATGTTATTTGTCAACTTTGAATAGGTGCAGTTATTTTGGAAGCTGAAGTGATTGTCACCATAAGTTTTTATCAAACTCTAATATTAAAAAGAATCCCATATGGTTCCAAGTTTATGGCGAACACTGAATATGTAGGTACCTAAATATACTTAAAAGCTCTGATGAATAATATTATAGGGGTTGGTTTATTAATCCCCTTGTAACAATATCTCAGGGTTACCAAAAACTATATATATTTAAGCAGTATATTTTTTTAAATGTGTCGTTTACAGTTAAAATAAATACAGATTGTATTGTGTTATAACTCTCTAGATATTAGAAAAAATAAAAGCAGTGGCATTACTTACCATAATGACTATATATGACAGTAACCTACTTGTCTGTTTCACCGAATAATAACCCCTCAGTGAATTTATTTGTACACTCACCGGCACAATAGACCGGTTTGGACTGGCGAGGATTGGATTCCTCGCGAACGGCTCATGAGATTTTGACGATTTCATTTTTGAAATGTAGATTGATTCCTCAGGAACAATGCAATGTCAGAAATTTTTCTTCAGAATTTAATTAAGCATATAGGGGGTGCAATAATGAGACGAAGTTTTCTTCCCGAACACACTGTGGGCGCAGCAGCTACAGTAGCTGTTGTCAACTGGAATGACTTTGTAGCCTCATATTTTCTGAACATTTTGTTTATTTCATGGCATTATCTCTTGTTTTTATTTGAGATACACTGTTTTAAAACGATCGTCTCGGACAAGGGCTTTAAATGCAGAAACTTTTACTTGTAAATAATCAAGGCAGCATGAAACGAATAGAACTTGTTTTGAAATACGACATTTAAGAATTTTTCAACGTTTGCCAAATAAGAAAATGCCAAATCAAATCAAATAAACATAACATACAAAACAAACAAAACATAAGTTTAATCATGGTTTTTTGTGTCGGTAAGTGTATATATGGGTGGGTTAAAATATTTATTTTTTTATGAGTAAACTCAATTTTGTGAAGAAAACGCGAGAGACAAAGAGTTGCAGATTATCCATATTTGCAGATCAAATTTTTAAATAAAGAAGAGATTAAATAAAAAAGAGTGAAAATATTACAGGGGTTGGTTTTTTTACCGACATACCCACATGTCATGTAACAATATCTCAGGGTATATTTTTTTTTTTTGTATACAAACACCAATGGCATTTACTATAATTACAATCTGATCTGAACTTAGATCAATGAGTAATATTTTTCTAACCTAATTTACTACTGCTACAAAACTTATATCTAAGGACTTACTCACTAGTGTTCCTTATATTTTTCTAATACTTAATTACACTAATATTAATGTGTACATAGGCACTGTTCTCTGCTTTTGCACTAACACAAAATTATATTAGCTCGAAGGGTTTGATCCTCCTGAGCCTTCGAATCTGGTTTGTATTGTCGAGGAGCTGGATGACTTCGACATTGACGTGACGATGAAGTCGCTGTTCGTGACTTTTGGCGAATTCGCTGATGGTCTGGATAACGGTGTCCATTCCCATGTCCCTATGGAGGTCACTATTTCTGCAATACCAGGGGGCATTAACAATGCTCCTTAACACTTTGTTTTGGAATCGCTGGATTATATCTAGATTGCTCTTACTGGCACAACCCCACAGCTGGATGCTATATGTCCATACGGGCTTGAGAATTTGTTTGTACAAAAGTACTTTGTTATATATTGACAGTGTGGAATTTCGTCCAAGCAGCCAATACATTTTTGTAAATCTGATATCTAATTCTTCCTTTTTCTTTTTGACATGTGCTCTCCAGCGTAGCTTAGCGTCCAGTGTTATACCCAAATATTTTGCTGTATCAGCATATGGTACTTGGATATTGTTTATGCTAACAGGGATATGTCGGTCTCTCTTGTTAGTGAAATTAACATGGGCAGATTTACTCTCATTTAGTTTAATTCTCCATTGCTTAGTCCAGGTGTTGATTTTGTTAACTGATTTTTGCAGATTTATTGCCGCTTCTTGGTGATCCTTTCCCACAGCCATTATAGCAGTGTCATCAGCAAAGGTGGCTATCGTGTCATATTCTAATTCAGGAATATCACTGGTGTATAGTAGATAAAGGACTGGCCCTAATACACTCCCTTGTGGTACTCCCGCCTTGATTTCTTTAAGTTCAGAATAAGCGTCTTCCTGCTTAATTCTAAAAGTTCTATCTGAAATATAAGACTTCATTAATTGTGAGAACTGATTAGGCAGGAGCTTGCTTAATTTATACTGCAGTCCCTCATGCCATACTTTATCAAAAGCCTGTGCTACATCAAGAAAGACGGTAGAACAAACTTTTCTTTCCTCCAGCGACTTTTCAATTACATCTGTGATCCTATGGACCTGAACTATAGTTGAATGACTCTCTCTGAATCCAAACTGATGGTCTGGAATTATGTGTTTGTCTTCAATGATTGGTTTTAATCTTTTAAGAAATATTCTTTCGAACAGTTTTGATATTACAGGGAGCAAGGAGATTGGCCTGTAGGACGAAGCTTCATTTGGTGGTTTTCCGGGTTTCAGGATCATTATCATTTCTGCTACTTTCCATGTCTTCGGTACATATTTTAATCTAAAAGATGCATTAATAATATAGGTAAGTTTTAGAATGGCTTTACGTGGGAGATGTTTTAGAATTTCCCCCGTAATTAGGTCAAATCCTGGGGCTTTTTTCGGGTTAATGTTTTCTTTAATTTCTTTTGCTATTTCTTTCGGGGTAGCGGGTCTGATTGCACCTTCTTCCTGGATAAGATTATCCCAGTCAATAGTGTTTTCTCCCTCATTCGGCTGGAGAGTCTCTTCAAGATATTCAGCGTACCTGTTGGCTTTTTGCATATTACTTTTTGCCCACGTACCATCTGTATTTTTAATTGGTGGGTTCTGCTGTATTGGTCTCTTTAGTCTCTTGGTAGCTCTCCAAAGTGAATAGTCAGTTGACAGTTCACTTAGGTAGTCAGTAATAGACTTATCTTTGATTTTTTTAATCTCTCTTTTGAGTTGTTGTGTGGCATTATTTAATATGGTTTTATCGGCTGGGTATATCTCAGGGTATATGATGTCACTTTAATAAGTAACTAGTTACTTTGTGAAAGTAACTATTTTCTATAGTTACCTACATTTATAAGTTAAGCTTTTAAATTTAATGTTACTTTTTGTCACAGGTTGGTTAATTTTTTCTGTGATTAATATACTGAGTAAAGAATAGGATAAAACCGAGAATAAAACAATTATTCATTTATTACAAATTTATTGCTTGAAATTTTTAAAAAATGTTACGAAGAATAAACTTTAGTTACCAAAAGTAACTTTAGTGACTTCCATTATTTAATCTTTAATTGTCTCTTAAAAAAGTAATTACGTTATAGTTGTATATATTTGTATTATAAAAATAACTAAGTTATAGTTACAGTTACTAAAATAACTAAGTTAGTTACTTTAGTTAAAAGTAACTAGTTACTGCCCAGCTCTAATGATGATATTACTGTATTATTTTATCGTGTATTTATACTTAATCTCTCATTAAACCTTATCTTCCTTCAATTGGAACCCACTCACTCATACTTATTCCGTCCTGTTTGAAAACGTATGTTTTTAATTTATTTCAAAAACCAATACCTATGTCCTTACTGTATGAGAGCAGTCTTGAAATCCGTCGTTAAGACGGGAGGTAATTTACTAGATACCTTAATTATTTACCAAATAAGACATACCAACAACTGAGAAATATTGAACTCACTTGCAGATTTAGTGCAAATAGAAATTAGCTATTGATGTTGCAAATCATTATAATTTATAATTTTATATAATAATAACAATAAACTTTTATTGAACATAATTCCAATTATTTTTATAGTAGCAAGTAATTATTATAATAGAACGTCCCCCCTTAAATATTTTACTTTTTAATTATATTTATCATTTCAAAATTTTAATTCACACAATAAATAATTTATAGAGATATGGCACTAATTTGCTAGTATGATTCTTAGATTGTATTGAGGCAAAATGTATTGTCAAATGTGTGGTATTCTATATATCAGCTGATATGGTTGTTTCTTTTAAATAGATGAATAACGTTGATTAATGTTCTATTATACCTACTCGTAATGCTTTTGATCCTGAATAATCAAAAGATTATATTATAGAGACCTTATAGAATTAACAAAAGCGGCATTTTCAGGTAATGATTTAGATAATCTTTAAAAAACTGGCAAAACATCACTTTTCAACCGTGTCTTTCATGCCGATCTGATAACTTCCCAATAGGGATCCCTTCTGTAAGAGAGATTTCAGCGCTCCGGCCAAAGGAAGGCCGTTATTTGTTTTAAAAGACGGTCTCTGCGGTGACCAATATTGTCCTTTTTAATGACTTTTCACAAAATTTATGGTCGTGTCTATGAAATTGTCCCATCATTTATGTTGTAGACGTGTCTCTTAACATTAATATTATGTTCGGCTCGTTTTGATTTCCCGAGATAAAAATCTATGGGATTTTTAAATCATTTTCATAAATTATAAATAGCTGAATCGTAATTTTATGATAATACACCCGATGTTTATATTTTCTTAGCTCCATATTTTTTGTTGATAAAATAATGCCTCATTAAATATTAAATGTAAATTATAAAATATCTTGATACTCGTAAACTGTATTCTGCGTTTTTCTATAATAGGTATAAAATTATTTGAAATATTTATTAGAGACGATATATCATGCCAGCGCGAGGATATAATTTATCCTGAAAGATATTTTTAAAATATATAATTTGGAATTATATAAGTATTCTGTTTGCACTTATAGTCATATGAAAGGACACTAATAATATTTATAAATGATCGTTTATTCAATATTTAATTTACCTTAATAATATTCAGATAAAATAATTACAGATGAACATAGCAGAATATAATAACAAAAATAACATTTAAGTGGTATAAGTAGGAAAAAAGAGAAACAACGAGGTTAAGAAGTTGCTAGGAAAATAACAAAATGCTACTAGAAACGACACTATTAATAGAATATTGGTAGAAACTCGCATAGAAAGTGGTGTTATTATTTTTATTAATTAAATTAACTATTTCGTGCTTCGAAACTGCCTGCAGAGTTTTACTGTTAACCAGAGTCATATTATAGTAAACAATGTTTACTATAAGTAATGGCCATGGGAGAATAATTTTTGTGTAAACGTGGATCCTGATATTGGTAGAACCCCAGGTTGATTAACACGATTCAGCGATTAGGCGAGGATTTAGAGGAACAAAAAAATAAACATTTATTTTTGGACTACCAAGCAAAACCAATTGGTCTAAATGTGTATAAGAACTTAAAACAATATCCTGTGCACATAGGAGATGCAAATCTACCGTGCTCAGAAAAGTGTCAAAGCTCACAGAGGTTCCTTATAGTACTTTATGCCAGCTTGTAAAGAGAGAAAACAAAAAACAAGAAAATAGTAATCTGATGCAGAAATATCCAGAGATTTGGACAGCTTAAGAAATTTAATTTGCGAAAAATATAAAAGCAGTGAAGTTTCCACCATAGAAATAATTTTAAAGAAACGTACAGAGCTTCAAACACCTTGTCCCGATAGTACTTTACGACGGAGACTTAAAAAATTGGGTTTCAAATTTTGAATTGTTAATAAGTGTACTGCCGTAATGGAAAGTCGAAGAATCGTAAATTGGCGATTAGAATATTTAGAGAAAATAAAAGAATTTAGAGATAAAGGAAAACAGATTTATTATTTGGACGAAACCTGATATGACACCCCGGACACTGCGAAAAAAGGTTGGACTGATGAGTTTAGCAGATTTCAGCTAAAAGATGTACCTCCAAGCAGAGGATCCCGTATGGTCATTTTGCATTGTGGATCTATGAATGGTTGGGTTTAAAATAGCCTTAAATTGTGTGGTAAAAGCTGAAAGAATGTAATGTGGATTGCCACAAAAATATGGACTCAAATATTTTTGAGGAGTGGTTTGAAAGTTTCATTCCAAACATAAATCCTGAACGTGTAATTGTATTAGAAATTATTAAATTTTGCATGTACGTATAATGTTTAATACTTTAAACTAAAGCTCATATTTTAATATTTATTATTATTTCTCAAATAACTCATAAGAAAAATGAATTAAGTATTTTTAAAATTTTGTAAAAAAAAATAATTTTGTGAAATGCGAAAACAAAGGGAATCCGACCCTGGCCGCTATTTGGAATTAGTACTGGCGGTATCTTTTTATACGAATAGTTTTTCAATGAATATGAATTATTTCTGGCGGATACTATACAATATAAAAGTAGGTATACGTATGTAGGTACATGACTGAAAAAAATCACAGACTGCATCCTACGCAAGTGTCTTAGGCGTATTGAAAACACGAATTAAATAAACATATATTTTAAATGAATACGATTAGAACTCGCATTATAATAAATGGCTCTGACATTAATTTTTTTTTATTATTATTATTATTATTAATTATTTTTCGTGTACTAAAAAATCGATTTTTGTTAATTAAGTAAATAAATGACTTGTATCACTATCTTATAAAAATTATCTTGATATACCAATATAATATATAAAATATGAAAACGCACTTTCACCTTGGGTAAAAAAATACGTATTTTAGGCGAAAAACAAAATAAAGACAATTCAATCATATCTAAAAACAAAGATAATTTAACCTAACCTAACCAGTATATTACTGGGAAGAAATCCAAAAATAAAATAGAAAACGAAGAAAATGTCACAAATCACATTTAGACAATACCTACTTCATTAGTATACACATAGGTACCTTTTATAATTTATTATGCTCCTTTCGTTTGTGTGGTGCAGTTTATACGTCCAAACAATTAAAACTAACCTACAAACTATTCCCTCAACAAAGCACACAAACGCAGGTATGGTACAGTGGCTAACGCTAACCGAGTGACACATCCAACGAATCAAGATGGTGTAGTGAACATTTCACCTTTTTTAATGCGCATTTATTAATTTTAGCACTACAATATTTTTTCAGTAGCTCATTAAAGTTTTAGCTGAGAACAAATTGTAGATATACTGAAGGTAATTAAAATAAAATATTGGAAATATAATAATTCTAGTATAATTTTAATTAATTGCTGATTTATTTATTATGCATTATTTTTTTCATTTAACTAACATAATGTTAGTTTAATTTTTGTGGATCAATTATATTTAAATATAAGGACATTTATTTTTATTCAACATCACTATGATTTTTAGCGAGTTAATATTTATATGTGTTAAAATGATAAAATTGTTTATGATTATTGGAAATTTATTGGTAATTAATTTTCTCAAATACTTGATTTCATTATTAATTGACATAATATTTATTATAACACATTTATTATGTTAATGCAAAATGAAACCTGCCATGAAATGTACCATGCTAGGAGATTTATTGAGAAACTTGAAGTCTTCTATCAAAAATTTAGATTACATTTCACTAATGTTTTTCCAATAAAAAAAATTAAAATGCATAAACACAAAAAACTAGGTTTACAAATGAAATAAAAAAATCTACATCAAATGCTATGCGCCATGGTAAACATTTTAAAAACAAACAATAATGATATTATTGCAGAAAAATATAAACAACTTAAAATATTTTATAGGTAAAAAATAATACAAGCCAAAACTGGCTACAATAATATGTAAGGCTAAAACACTAAAAATATAATGAAAGATAGTTGGAAATTCATTCATGAAATGTAATTCATACGTAGTTTTTTTAATGATTATTTTCTAGATCTGCCATCCATCAAACTAGTGCAAGAAAACTTAAACTTATCTGAATTTTCACCTATAACATACTTATATCCTACTACACCATATGAAATAGACACATTATTTAACAAAACTACTTCCAAAACTAGTTGCTGGAATGGATGAAATATGTGGTAAATCATTAAAATCTGTTGGTAGCGAAATTAGTGTTCCTTTATCATATTTAATAAATGAATCATTTGTCACCGGTCAATATCCAAGCTCATTAAAAATTTCTAAATCAATACCCATTTAAAAAAATAAAAGACCCAGAAGTGAAACCTGCAACTATAGAAATATATGTCTTCAAAGTCAGCTAGCGAAAATATTAACTAAAGTAACTAAATTTTTAGAAAAATACAATTTATTATCAAATTCTCAAAATGGGTTCAGACAACAAAAATCAACATAGACTGCTATAGCTGACTTAACCAAAAGCATATAATATACGAATATACCTAAATGATAAACATTAGATATTCCATTGCTATATATTTTGACCTGAGTCGAGCTTTTGATACTGTAGACCACAGCCTACTCATAGAAAAATAAAAGGTGTAAGAGGGACAGCCAATGATTAGACTGCCTCATACTTGCATGATAGGTGTCACGCAGTGGTAATAGATTGATATAAATCAGATCAGATCAGGACATTGAAATTGGGGTACCCCAAGGTTCAATCCTTGGTCCATTATTCTTCCTGATATTCATGAATGACCTACACTTATCATGTTGTACAGTTCTGAATAAGATAATTATGTATGCTGATGATATCAACTTTTCATTAGCTGCTAATGATCCTTCAAATACAATATATAAGACAAACATCGCTGCGACTGAATTCTATGAGTGGTGTGTAAATAATAGTCTATTAGTAAACACAAATTAAACTTTCTTTGTCATTTATACCCAAAAATGTCACTGAAATTTTTGGTCACCATGTTAAATTAAATAAAAAGTCAATGGAACAGAACTGGTATGTTCAAGGGTCCGCCAATAAGCGCGCTCGATCTTTAAAATGAAATAAAGCAAGTTGTGTGAGAGGTATAAATGAAATTTATTTTTTGTTTGAAAGAGTATTCGAAGGCATTATGTATGGAAAATAATATCGGTCAAATGTCCACCTCGGCTTCGCTGGGTGGCGCGCATACGAGAAGTCAAATTTTCAATGACTCTGGCGCACAAATCGGGCTGTATTTCATCGATGGCGTGGCGTATGTTGACTTTGAGGGCATCAGTGTTTTGTGGTTGGTTTGCGTAGACCTGTGATTTAAGAAAACCCCACAAGAAATAGTCTAGTGGGGTTAAATCGCACGATCTCGGTGGCCAGTTGATGTCGCCTCCGCGCGAGATAACCATTCCTCCGAAGCGCTCGTGCAGAAGATCCATTGTGGCGCGCGCTGTGTGGCTCGTAGCGCCGTCCTGCTGAAACCACATATCCTCGACATCCATATTGTCGATTTCATGCCAGAAAAAGTTCGTTATCATGGATCTGTATCGTTCGCCGTTTACCGTGATGGACACACCATCGTCGTTCTCGAAGAAATACGGCCCGATGATGCCTCCGGCCCAAAATCCACACCAAACAGTTACCTTTGCTGGGTGCATTGCGACCTGGTGGACCTCCTGTGGATTGTTCTCGGCCCAATAACGGCAATTCTGCTTGTTGACATTCCCATTTAACCAAAAATGTGCCTCATCGCTGAAGATGATTTTGCGACCAAAATCGGGGTCGACTTCCAACTGCTCTAAAGCCCAATCAGCGAAGATACGGCGCTGTCTATGGTCGTTTATTTTGAGCTCTTGTGTCAGCTGGATCTTGTACGGATGCATGCCCAAATCCAGATGCAAGATTCGGCGAAGTGATGTTTCCGAAAGGCGGAGTTCCTGTGCGCGACGTGAAATTGACTGTCGCGGATTTTCACGCACACTATCGCGCACAGCGGCGACATTCTGGGCAGATCGGACGTTTCGACGACGCGTCGGTGTTGGCTGATTGTTCACCGAACCGGTTGCCTCGAATTTGTTAATCAAACGACGGATAGTCGACTCAGCAGGACGATCAATTGCACCGTAAAATTGGCGGAGCGCGCGGAACGTTGCTCGAACCGATGAATGATTTTCGTAATAAGTTTTAACGATTTGCACATGTTGCTCGCGACTGACTTGGTTCATGGTGATTTGTGAAGATACACTGAATAATAACAACTACGTTTGCCAACTCTACCACAAACAACATGGCCGCCATGAGCTGTCAAAGATCGAGCGTCCCTATTGGCGGACCCTTTATTAGTACAGTCAACAAAATCATAAGGGTAAATGTTCAGGGGAAACATTAATAAAATTTTTACTGGGTAAAAAAAAATATAAGGTGTACAGCAGGCAGTCACCCATTAACATCTTGTAAAGAAATATATATTGAAATGTCAATTTCGACGGCTCCGTGTTTAAATATCTATGTGTTAACTATGGAAATAAAAAAGAGAAATAGCATTTTCGAAAAACGATGTAATTCATAATTATAATACACAATATAGCGAGACATTCATAAACCACTGTCCAGACTAAGAGTAGGGCAAAACTCACATATACGAGGTGTGGTTATTAAATAACGAGACTACGCGCACAGAAGACGTCCTAGAAGAGTAGGGGGGAAAACGAATGCAGCGATGGATAGCTGGTAGTGTCTACTATTCCAGTACGAAAACCAGTTTTTGTCGATGTAGTAGTATTTTTTTATAAAGGTTCTATAGAGGTGTCGATAACAATGTGTGACGAAAAACACGAGCAACGGATCAGTGTCAAATTTCTCGGTAAATTAAAAAAAACTCCGACTGAGTACTATAAGTTGTTGAAAGAGGCCTGGAAAACTCCATGCACTGGAAAGCTCCTTGCACTCGAAAAATGCACTGGAAAAATCCATGCACTGGAAAAATGCACTGGAAAACTCCTGCATTGGCACGAATGAAAAAATCAAGCATATATATATCAAAAATTAAAGCCGTTCTAATCATTTTTTTCGACATCAACGACATCGTGATTACTGAATGCATTCCACAGGGTCAAACTGGAAGCCAAACTTACTATTTGAATGTTTTGGCTACGCTGCGAGAACCAGTTCGTAAGAAACGGCCGAAGTTGTTGAATAACAAGTCGTGGATCTTGGGACAACGCACCTTCCCATAACGCGTTATATGTGAAGCGTTATTTAGCCGCTAGAGGCACTCCAGTGTTAGAACACGCGCCGAACTCGCCTGATTTAGCACCTTGTGACTTTTCCTGTTTCCGAAAATCAAGTGTGCCTTACAAGGAACCCGGTTTGAGTCGATGGAAGAGGAAGCGAAAATCGGCGGAACTCCTAAATGCTTTTACAAAAGAAGACTTCTAGCATTGCTTTGACCAATGGAAAAAGCGAATGGACAGGTGTGTGGTGAGGGGAGGGTAGTACATTGAAAGGGGGCATTCGAGTGTAGGGTAATTTTAAAAATAAATCTCTTCTTCATAAGCCGTCTCGTTATTTAATGGCCAGACCTCGTATATCAGGGAATTATTTACTTTAAGTTTACAAATAAATTTGGAACCCTACATAGATTTAACAATTTTAAAACTAATACAGTGTATTAGGTATATACTATTTAGTAAAACAGACTTTTTATTCCGTGGATGAATATTTATGCCCCTGTATATGTGCGTGTGTGTGAATCTTAATTCCTATTGAATGTTTTTTTTTATACTTTTATGTACGTATGTTAGTTGATTCTGTAGTAATTATTTGTAGTTTTATCTTGATTATGTGCGTGTATGTGGGGTGGGTGTGTATGAAACTTAATCTCTATGGAATGTTCTATACTTTTTATGTACGTTATTATTTGTAGTTTTTTTTATCTATCTATGACATGAATATTCCAATAAGTTTTACATTCTTTACATTTGTGAAATTTCAAGAATATAGAAAGTTTATGTTATATTATTATTATATTAGCCAATACTCTCTCTAGTTAAAATAATGATCATTTAAATTCTTCCCATTTCAAACTGGAGATGAAATTCCTCCGAAAATACACACTAATAAGAAATTAAATTACAAATAACAATTACAAATATAATTCTGGAAAAATATATCTTATAATGAATTCCATATAACCTTCTACGGAAAGATTATTTTAGGATTAAATAATAAGCAATAAGGAAGAAAAATAAATTACTTATTAAAAAATTATAACACTAATCGAATGATAAAACGATGTACATAATAAAAAAAATGTAATTAAAACGAATCCAATATTTAACGTTTCAAGACATTAAACAAATATTGAACAATATAAATATGTATTAAATAGGTATACCTATACCTATGTAAATTATTTTTCTTCGGTAACAGTAATAATATATTTAGTAATAATAATTAGTTCTTAGGCTTCGAGGGTATTTGCATTTGGTCGTTATATCATTGAGAATTTCGCTTCGTTTAGGTATAATGAAAATAAATAACAATTCATGTCAAACGTTTAGAGAAAATTGATAAGAAGTTATTGTTTACGATGGGACGTCGTTTTATTGGCTTATTAAATTCTACACCCTTCAATAAAAATAACATGTTGGTATAGTACAATTTAATAAATGCTAGCTGTTTTGACGTTGTAGGAAAATTATTAGCCAATTATTTCATTAATAAGGCACATCAACTATGATATTTAAGTGTATCCAGTAAAGGGAACTTCTTTTTTAATGATTACTGTGAAGCTGAAGTGATGTTTACGTATCAAATTTTTAGAGATGTTATTAATAACAGATTCATGAAACATTTCTATTTTAAAGTAATTCACGTCTAAATAAAGACATGTATGCATAGCTATTATATGTTATTGTATATTTTATTATTTAGAGATAGCGGACGGAATATGAAAATAAGGCAGAATCAGTTGAAGAATATGAAAATGAAGAACGAGAATGTCAAAGAAAGTGATTGCTTCGGAAACCGAAGTCGACATAGAAGTAGAAAGTGAAAAAAGATTCAGATGAAGAACAGGCACCTCAAGAACCATCGCCAATATCCAATATACATCGCAAAATCTGTGGCCTTCATGGAAAAGTGGACCATCCATAAAAACCAACATAAATGAAGGACTTGATTTGTTATTACATTAATGAGAAAGCTGCAATATATTACAATATCTGGAATGAAAAATATCCAAACAATTATTTAAAAAAGTGGAATTATTAAAAGAAGTGGAAAAGTGTGGAAAAATTCGATAGTTTTATTGGTATTCTGCACAAAGTTGGTGCACATTGGTGTAGAAAATAATCTATTCGGGAAATGTGGTCCACAGACAATTCAATACGGCGATAATTTTTTGCAGTTGCTATGTCTAAAGAGACGGATTTGAGAAAATGTCTTGGTTTTTACTAATCGACCATAAATCTACACGAGAAGAGAAAAAAACGACAAAATAGCGGCCATTAGAGAAATTTGACACAAATTAAAAATTGCAAAAGGTCTTTTGAACCGTATGAAAACATTACAGGTCATGAAGATATAGTATGTTTTCGGGGGATTCCCTTTAGAACTTTAGACCATATTATTATATAAAATCAAAACCGGTTCGGTATGGTAAAAAAATTTGGGCAGCTGTAGATATGGAAACCTCGTATCTGTGTAATCTTCAGGTATACACTGCAAAGCTTTCGGCTGGAAATGCCGAAAAAAATCTACGGAGAATTTGTTGCATTTACTAAAGACCGCACAATTGTTTCATACTTACCTAAAAAAAAGTAGAACGGTTCACCAAAACCAAAATCGAGATTTGTATACCATGGACCAATGGACCAATTCGAAAAAATAAATTCGGCCATTTTGTGACATCTCGCTTATTTTCTAATATACGGTTAGGTGTGCTTCCATTTCAAAAATGATTTATCCGCATTTTTAAATAGGCTGCCAGAGATAATATATGAAGATAATATATGAAGATAATATATGAAGATAATATATGAAGATAATATATGAAGATAATATATGAAGATAATATATGAAGATAATATATGAAGATAATATATGAAGAAGTTATATAAAGTCCCCGGGATAATTCTTTAATTTATCATTTATTATCATCATAATATGCATATATTATGATATCCTCCAAAATGCATACTGGGTAAAATCACGTCTGAAAATCTGTCAATACCTCTCGGTCTATAGGTATATAAAACATTTAAAAAACTTACGATAGTAACTAATGAAATCGTGGACAAAGTATTGTAACAATCAAGTCACCACCGGATTACCTTTGGTAATTGAAATTCTTCAATTTGATCAAGATTTCTCGAAAATGTTTCAGACAGAGAAAAGTGGTTTGCAAGTTCCTATCTTAATTTTATTAGAATAATTAATATAAATCTTAGCAAGCTGGAAGAATTAGTTTAATATCGTCTAGGCCCTCCTCTGTTATTATAAACTTCCTGGCATCTGTTTGGCATATTTAAGAACTTCCTGGCTTTTTGACGTAATTTTGTGGCACGTTTTCACATTCCTCCTCAATGGCTTGCGTCAGATCCTCTAGAGCTTCAGGTGAATTGGGCCTTGAAACTACCAATAATATTAAGTAAGACCAAACGTTCTCTATCAGATTTAGATCGGGTGATTTTGCAGGCTAATCCATCCTATTCAGGTGGTTTTCTTTCAAAATCTGGTTAACGTTATGGGCCAGATGAGGTTGGGCATTGTCGTTGATTAACACAAATTCTTCTCCATAATAATTCGCTTAAGAAATAACTATTTGAACCAAACCATGTCCCTATAGCGTTGAGCTGTGACAGTGTCGCGGGTCATAAACAATTCTATTCTACCATTCCACTTCACTCCAGCCGAAACAGTAATACCTCCTCCACCAAAAAGCCTCCTGAACTACCATTTTTTTTTCGGCATATCTAGAATTAGATTCCCGCCGTACTAAAATCCTGCCATCAAAATAAATCAGGTTAAATCTGCTTTCATCGGTGAAAAGACAGTTTTTCCACTCTTCTCTCCAATGCAAGAGCGATTGCGATTGCCAACGCTAGTCGTCTCTAGACTTCTGGCTATAGAAGAATTGTACATTTAATGTATTAAGGATAGTATACAAAGTGGCATAAAAATAAAAATAATCCTTGATTCATTTAATACGTAATTTCAAATCAAAATTGATAAAAAATTTAAATTTTTTTCGGTACTTATATTTTTTTTATTATTTATAAATTTTCCAATATTTTATAGAGGGATATACCGTGTAATTATGACGAAATTATAATTATGATATTACTAGAGATATTTGTCTAGGTTTCCCTTTACAGATTTAAAATCTTAAAATTATCGTTCATTTTAATTATACAGGGGTTTTGCACACAGCTTATTTAAATTGACAGACTTTTTGTGTTACATGCGTATTAAATGTTTTCCCAGGCACCATTACTTACTTTGTTTTAAACAGTAAGAGGTGCATTTTCAGAAGAAAATCCTAATTTCAATAAAAACCCCCGTATATTCGAAAATAAGCGAGATATCAGGAAACGACCAAATTTCTTTTTTGGAATTGGTCCATAGGCATAGGCTATCCTGGTACAAAAATTTTATCTCGATTTTGGTTTTCCTAAATTCTTGGTAGGAATGAAATTTTGATTTTTTGTAGGGGTTTAGTTTACATCCACGTATATTCGTTTTTTGAGTACGATAGAAACATTATATTCAGGCCATTTATTGCCAATGAAATTTCCAAAAACGCCCTGAAAATCGCATTTTGATATTCCATGTTGTTCAGAAGATATATGCATTCAAAATTACATACAGTGTACATGTTTTTTGAAATTTAAATAAACGTTTTACATAAAAAAAATCACAGATTGCATTTATCTCTAAAAATGACCCTCACATGCCTCATAATTATTGTTTGTGGTGGGGGTCCCTTGCAGACCCCTAAAAATAATATTTAATGTATTTTATTCAATACACATTAATTTGTTCTTAACTACACTCCCCTGCAAAAATTTCCGCTACCCCTATATTTCTGATAAGCTTGATGTTTTATAACATTTATATTATTAATCCGATTTCCACAATTCTATCATCAGCTTATAGACAAAAATAAATGTTTGGCATTTACTCTCAGTTATTGTCGAATCCAATATTAAAGCTAAACTATGTTTTACCGGCGTAAATCAAATTAATATTTTTTACCATAAAAGAAACACCCTGTTGAAGGATTGACGTCGAAGATTATGATTAAACATTCTTTGCTACAATTTCGGACTCATTGGTATCATTTTGTTTTATGAATCATCTTGCTATCTCCTTTCGTTTAAGAGCTAACGATTGTTAAATAAATTGCTACCAATTTTACGATGTTTTTAGAAAACAGTCAAAGTTATTACCTCCTTATTCAACTGTTTTTCAAAAATTGGTTGACAGGACAGTAAAATAAATAAGTTCAGTTGTCATAATGGTTCTATCTGTCAGCGACGTTGGCCGAATTTTGTTCGCTTGATAAAAGTATGGCCGTAGTAAAACCTGCTCCGCACTTTGGGATTTCCGCGGTCTACAATTCGTTTTGCGTTTGGAGTAGGTACATCGAAACAGGAAGCTTTACAAGGCGGTCTAGTTCCTGAAGAAGAAGATCGACTAATACTGTTGATTATAGCTGCATCATTCTTAAGTCTTTGAGAGATAGAAGAAATACTGCTGTTTCTCTGAAAAATGACCTGAAAAATGAAAAATAAGAAGTAAAAATGAAAACGGTACGGAGAACGGACAAGGGATAAGGGACATTTTTTGTGCCTATAAGAAAAATATATACTTAGATTACATTTCGTCGCAATCGCGGTAATTCAATTAATTGATTGAAATTGATACATTCAACGAGTTGTAAGACATCATCAAGGAAACAAGCAATCTTACCAACAAGCAAGTGAAGATAAAGATAAGGATAATGAAAGATAATGAAGATATATGTTTGGTGTGCGCAAATTTGGGGAAAACGAGAAATATGAGAGCGCGATGTGCAGATTTAGAAAAATATACAAGACATGTGATTAAATTGTTCTTAGGTACCTAATTATAATTTTTCTATGTTATGGGGCAATTAATGCCGCTATTACCCCGATGTCTGGAGTAACAATAGTAAAATATCTTGTTTTAATTTTTTACAATTTGAAACAGTAAAGTTATTCTGTGTATCTAGGTATGAGTCCATTTTTTTCTATCAAATAAATAAATTATGCCAGTAATGCATTGAAATTCTTAACCATCCACTATCCATGCTTGCCCCACGACAAATTAAAATGAAAAAATTAGAATGTTGTTTCATATTGATGGACAAATTAACTCTTCATATTATTCAGATTTCAGATAAGTACACACTCCTCATACGAAAATTTCTGAAACCATCCTCAATTAATAATACTGAATTAATTTAGCAGTTGGTATGTTTCCTAATTAACAAGATATAATATTATTAATTAAATAATAGCACTTTTAGTGATATGAAGGCGTTTGACATAATTTCCTTGATATTGCCTTTTCTCGCATTTTTCAAAGCTATAATTTGTTAGTTCAATCAATTTTAAAACCACGTGTCATTACATACTTAAAATCAATAACATTTAAAAGTGAAATGAAAGCTATTCCAATAGACAGCTCATAAAACCTACCACTGCTCTCTTAGATCTCTAGTTTTCAGCAGGGCCTTCGTGAGTGGGAGCAATAATTAGTGCCTACTGCATATATGTAGGCGCGACTGTAACGCCCTCGGAACGCCTTGCTTTACCTCGAATACATCGACGTTATCAATCATCCCGTCACTTTATATTCAAATTGAATATTTCAAATTATTTATGATATTCTTTTTTATGTCTCCCATCATTCAATTTAATTATCTTTAAATAAGTGGCCCCACTATATACTATATCACACTTATCTAAACAATTCTCTACTGGTAACAAAATTTTTCCATAGTTTAGGTAGTAGGTACATATCTTGCTTCTCTACGTACTATTTTAATTTTTGTTGGACTTGGATATTTCAGAGCATCATAGATATTCACATATCATAGAAGTTTTTGGATATTACAAACCGTTTTTTAAACCAATGATTTCAACTTACAGCAGCTAATTTGTGTTTAAAACATAGGCGAAGTTAGGTCATCAGATCTGGGGGGACTAAAGCCCTAATCGCCTACTATGACAAGACATATACCTATTCAAGCTTATACCTTAAAAGATAATTAAATTGAGCCTTGTAAAACGAATCGGTTGTCACCCCTGTTGCATGTGAATGTTAGTTAATTTTTTACTATAAAATTATTCCATACATATTAAAACTAAAAGAAAACAGGAAATGGAGACTAAAAGAAAAAACAGGATAATAAAACTAAAAGAAAACAGAAAAGAGACGTATTTATTCAGTTAATGAGTCTGTCAAAACATGTTAATTGGTTTAAATTATTTCATACACAAATTTGATAATACAGGTTTATTGAAGTACCTAGCAGTTTTCGATTTCCTGTTTTAATAAACCCTTCTAGAACTACTCTGTCAGATCTAATATGAGAGATTTGGTAATGCCGTTTTCAATATTTGCAAGAGCTAAAAAACGGAAGAGAAAAAAAGCTGAATGAAACTGATAATGCTTAAATTATTTTTGAGGGGACTAATTCGACTTTGCGGGGGCTTAGCTTACCCAAGCCTTCCCCCTAACTTCGCCCATGGTTTAAAACCAAAGAGGATTGAGTCAATATCGATTAAATTAGATAGGTTGCCCCGTAACTTTTGTGGGGGCGTCCGGCAGGGGGAAATGTGATGTCATCTTTGTATTTTGGCAGACGTCTGACAGTTTATTTTCAAGTTTCTCCTGTTGCTCAGCGTTTTCCGAGTTATTTGGTGATTTCTATGTGTAAATACTATTTAATAACATTATATGATTATATTTTGAGACTTTTGCTAGGACAATATAATAAATTATATTAGCAATATTTATACAAAGATGACGTCGCGCGGTCGGATTGTAAGTTACGAGGCAACCTATCTAATGTAACCGATCTTGGGATTGTGTATCTTCTCTACCAGAGTTACAAATTTGACAAAAGCAAAATATTCCGACATTACAATTAAAATCATAGTAACTGCAAATACCCCTTTTATATAATACGATAAAACCGTTGACTGAGAAAATTTCTAAACTAAATAAAATAGTATCATAAGATACTATATTCTACGACACCGACCGTAGGTACTAACTACGCTACTAATAATATATTTATTAAGAAGGTACTACTTCATTACCATATGAAAATATAGTAGAATTTGATGTAGGTATATGTACAGGTTCACCATTTATACCTACTAGAATTTACAATATTAATAATTCATCATTTTCAGTGGCATTTTATGTGATAAGTTTTGACAGAACTTTAATTCATAGAAAACACAAACCTACTCTTTTATTTATATTTGTTCTGTTTGAACATATTATATATAAAAGCATTAGGCATACATTTATCCAAAAGATGTTATACTTAAAATGATTAATAAGACAAATCGTACGTCACTCTGAAGATCCTCAATGAAGGTGAAAGAACTTGTACAAGTTCTAAGTGATTCGTTTCCGTATATTTGTCCAGACATACAACTGGTAAATGTGTGTTCCTTTGATTATTCATCTAGGTACTATTATATGTGTTTGATTATTTCTCTATCATGAATTGCACTTAATATTGCTCTTAATATATATATATATATATATATATATATATATATATATATATATATATATATATATATATATATATATATATATATATATATATATATATATATTATATATTCGTATATATATATATATATATATATATATATATATATATATATATATATATATATATATATATATATATATATATATATATATATATTATATATTCGTATATATATATATATATATATATATATATATATATATATATATATATATATATATATATATATATATATATATATATATATATTTATATATTCGTATATATATATATATATATATATATATATATATATATATATATATATATATATATATATATATATATATATATATATATATATATATATATATATATATATATTTATATATTCGTATATATATATATATATATATATATATATATATATATATATATATATATATATATATATATATATATTTATATATACGTATATATATATATATATATATATATATATATATATATATATATATATATATATATATATATATATATATATATATATATATATATATTGGCAAACGTAGTTGTTATTATTCAGTGTATCTTCACAAATCACCGTGAACCAATTCAGCCGCGAGCAACATGTGCAAATCGTTAAAACTTATTACGAAAATCATTCATCGGTTCGAGCAACGTTCCGCGCGCTCCGCCAATTTTACGGTGCAATTGATCGTCCTGCTGAGTCGACTATCCGTCGTTTGATTAACAAATTCGAGGCAACCGGTTCGGTGAACAATCAGCCAACACCGACGCGTCGTCGAAACGTCCGATCTGCCCAGAATGTCGCCGCTGTGCGCGATAGTGTCCGTGAAAATCCGCGACAGTCAATTTCACGTCGCGCACAGGAACTCCGCCTTTCGGAAACATCACTTCGCCGAATCTTGCATCTGGATTTGGGCATGCATCCGTACAAGATCCAGCTGACACAAGAGCTCAAAATAAACGACCATAGACAGCGCCGTATCTTCGCTGATTGGGCTTTAGAGCAGTTGGAAGTCGACCCCGATTTTGGTCGCAAAATCATCTTCAGCGATGAGGCACATTTTTGGTTAAATGGGAATGTCAACAAGCAGAATTGCCGTTATTGGGCCGAGGACAATCCACAGGAGTTCCACCAGGTCGCAATGCACCCAGCAAAGGTAACTGTTTGGTGTGGATTTTGGGCCGGAGGCATCATCGGGCCGTATTTCTTCGAGAACGACGATGGTGTGTCCATCCCGGTAAACGGCGAACGATACAGATCCATGATAACGAACTTTTTCTGGCATGAAATCGACAATATGGATGTCGAGGATATGTGGTTTCAGCAGGACGGCGCTACGAGCCACACAGCGCGCGCCACAATGGATCTTCTGCACGAGCGCTTCGGAGGAATGGTTATCTCGCGCGGAGGCGACATCAACTGGCCACCGAGATCGTGCGATTTAACCCCACTAGACTATTTCTTGTGGGGTTTTCTTAAATCACAGGTCTACGCAAACCAACCACAAAACACTGATGCCCTCAAAGTCAACATACGCCACGCCATCGATGAAATACAGCCCGATTTGTGCGCCAGAGTCATTGAAAATTGGACTTCTCGTATGCGCGCCACCCAGCGAAGCCGAGGTGGACATTTGACCGATATTATTTTCCATACATAATGCCTTCGTTATATATATATATATATATATATATATATATATATATATATATATATATATATATATATATATATATATATATATATATATATATATATATATATATATATATATATATATATATATATATATATATATATATATATATATATATATATATATATGTATATATATATATATATATATATATATATATATATATATATATATATATATATATATATATATATATATATATATATATATATATATATATATATATATATATATATATATATATATATATATATATATATATATATATATATATATATATATATATATATATATATATATAGTCCTCTCTAAATAACAGTTATTATAAAGTTGCGGCAGTACCATATATTAATAACCTTATATTAATAATTCGCTGGTGGTAGGGGGGGGCAGAGTCAACGAATGGTTGTGCTTTTTTCTAACCCTCTCAGTGTTAAATTTATGAGTAGCGGTTATGAACACTATCCTCTGTTTATAGTCCAAGAGCCGATAGACAAATTTGGGCAGGTATTTGAGACCCCTTGAAAATATGTATGATACTTCTTTATTACTGTCTTAATACAAAATTGAAAACCTAGTTGAAGGGTAGTGGAGCTTAACCAAAAAGAAATATTTGTAGGTATCTGAAAAGGTACCCATTAAAAGCAATCAATCAATTTTTGTAGTTTTATTGTACAATACCTACAGGCTCCTTATAATCTAATATACTCCACAATTAGAAACTTGTTTGGCGTTTTTATTTCCGCAGCGGATTTTGTAGCTGTGATCTTTGGTTTCTTGGTTGTTGAAGGGTGTGTGAAGGACGTACCTTACTCAGTGATACGTCTGTTATTTGCAAGTTTGCAAACATCTACAATTTTGGTGCTGGTTTCAGGGCATGTGTCCATTTTTGTAGGTCCCGTGTCAGACATGTACGTCAAAATTTTTTGAATTTGCTTTTTTTTACGGCTTTCTGGGGTTTTGGGCGTCTAGAGATGCCGCACTGGCGAAGGAGATTTTATACACTATTTCTACCACAAAGTCTTTGAAATGCTTTAAAAGCGCTCTTTTTCTCTTAGCAGGATCTATTAGCAGGAGCTTCGATTAATGGGTACAGGTGACCTAGCTCGTTGCTAGGCGATAATTGACTGACGCCTGACGCCTAACGCCTGACGACTGATGTCTGACGCGTGACGGCCCAGTCTCATTAAACACCCACAAGAATAAAAGTGGAGAGCGCGAAAAATGCAGAGCGCGCCTAAAGAAGTTTTCAATTCAAGAACCAGCTGCTGAAAGAACCTTGGTTATCTGACCGCAACGAAGAAGCAAGTCTGCTTTGCCAACAATTATGTTGACAGAGATGAATATTTCTGGTCTAATGTAATTTTCTACGACGAAAAAATGTTCAAATCATGCCACGATGGGTCACTTCGTGTATAGACCACGAAATTCGCGGTACGAATAATGATATACCCAACCAGTTAATCGCAGCGATCTTCTTTTTGTTAATGTGCGGGCTTGGATAAACGCAGCCAGTCCAGGACTGTGCTGACATATGGAAGGAAAGCTAAATGACGAACGTTATAGACATTTGCTGCAAAACATTAAGTTCCCATCGGTGCAACAATTGCATACAGACAATTTTACCATCCAACAGATCAATTGCCAACTGCCCATTACCAATTCATAACTGTAAATTAGTGCGGTTCTTGGTCAACAACATTCAAGTTTGGCCTTGGCTATCCAGAAGATGCTCTCCCAATGGGATCTCAATCAAATTGAAAATATTTGGGTACGATTGGTCAAGGAAATTCATGTCAGAAATTTTCGCCCGCAGAACAGGGAAGAACTAACTGTTAGTTGTCGACCGTTGAGAACGATTGGGAAAATGTGGATGCAGATTACTAAGCGAGTGCTTCAATTTTTATTAAATAAATAGTAAAAAACAACTATTTCTTTTTCTTATACTTTCGCTTATAACTTTTTCGTAGTAGTCGGATTGCAAAAACAGCCTTAGATATTTTTTTTTGTATTAAACTTCCTATCAATCTCAATTCAATTATAGCAAAATTATTTTTCGTGAAAAAATTGTACTGTAAAAAATCTGAAAAACGAAAAAAATAAAAAAAAATTTTTGAATAAAAATGCTTCAAAAACTTGAGGTTTATTAGCTCTTACAGAGATCTTACATACATTTGCTGTAATATTGAAAATGACAAGTCACAAATCAATAATTAAATAAAAAATCATTCGTCTATCCTAACCGTAAAAATAAAGACAACAAAAAATCAAAAAGGATATTATAAATAATAGGAATCCCTCCTTAGGGAATAAAAAGGGTTCCGTACTATTGGCAGAAATGTCCTTATTGGTTAATTTCCTTATATTTACATGCTTTCGATACCGGAATAAAATACATGTTACATTTCAAGTTACTATAAATTAGTGACTAAAATTGTGTACAGAAATAGTGTACAGAAAAATTGGAAACAAGGGCCATACTATTGCCGTATCCTGTGTATTGAGATTACTGTGTACTTCGCAGTATTATACAAAGAACTTAAAATTATTCTTGGTGTTAAGTTATTCGTAATCCTAATTTTAATGCAGAGAAATTTCAAGGTTTCTTAATTAAAGCTTCTTTTTCCAGCAGAATTTAATATTGCACAAATTTAATTACTTTAAAATTTATATCCATTTGCAGACCTCCAACAAATCTTTAGTAATTAAAACAAGTAACTATAACTTAATTAGAATTGTGTGATGTTTTATGCTGCTCATAAATTAATTAATTTTGCTACTTATTTACGAACTGGAAGTTGTAATTAAGATTTTAATTTAAATTTTATTAAACGCATAAATTACAACACATAAAGTTGTATTGTAGAATAATTATTTTCTAACTATGTCGTTAAAGTATATATAATCTTTTTAGCTCAACGTTGTAGGTACTTGTAAAAAATATGATTTTCCAAATATTGAATAATCAAAATATTACTATTAGAGGTATACAATGAAGTATAGTCTGGGCATATTTGGAACAAAATGGGGGTTCAGAGGAAAGTTATGCTATAGTTTTGATTTTCTCACCCTCTGCTTTTTGGGTCACTGGACATGAAGTTTGCAGGCAAAAATTTGGCCCGGAACTTTTTTCCCAAATGTTTGCACTTTTTTCAGTTTTTGGCCTATATCTCAGAAAGGAAGCGTTTCGACAAGCCCATTCTGTACAAAATTAAAGTAGATAAAATTTCCTACATTTTTCATAATGTATAACTTTGTTGGAAGTCATTAGTCGTTCCGCCGCTAGAGCGCGCC
Source organism: Tetropium fuscum (assembly GCA_964058915.1). Taxonomy (NCBI): domain Eukaryota; kingdom Metazoa; phylum Arthropoda; class Insecta; order Coleoptera; family Cerambycidae; genus Tetropium; species Tetropium fuscum. The sequence goes on along the minus strand of CAXKVY010018544.1, from coordinate 242,755 downwards.
AAAAAAGGGCCATATTCCCATATCTAGTGAAATTCACCGTTTTCGCAGAAATCGCTTTGGCTATGACATAAATGATTTATAATGAACTCGTGTTTTGTATGGGTTGTCATGATTACTGAATATAAAGTTCTAAATTGCAAATCACGCAATGAGTGCATCAGTGCATCAGCATCACATTTGCTAATGCACATCAGCTGCACTTCATAACAGCAGAGATAAATTCCTGGTCAACGTGTACGGCTACACAAGGACTGAACCATCGATAAACCGTCTGAGGTACACTAATTATAAGGAGGCAGCTTTCAAAACATCATAAAAAATAACTGCACTACCACCATCAGCTGCTACAGTCACATAGCACAGTTTTAGGGTGTATCACCATGTGCAGCAATGGCTGGGGGTTGAGAAAAATGCCAAGGATTGGGGTTGGAAACGAGCAACAAATTGCCTGGAACCGATCACATCTCTACAAGCTCCTGCTCCTCCCGAACTGCCGCGTCATGCAGATGCGTCAAGGCCTGCGCAAAAAATTTAGCTGAAAAAAGGGCGGCCTCGTTCGCACCGATCTGTGCATCAACTGAGGGGTCCTGCAACGACGTGACAAGATCTCACAAATACCCTTGAGGGCGGACCATTCGACGTCGAAGTACAGGACAAACTGGGCTTCACCTTCTCCCCGTTTGTTGAGACCACCGAAGAAAGTGTGGACAAGGAGGACGAAGGTATGTAATATTTCCTTCCCTCAAAAAGACAACCACACACTTGTAGTATAAATGTACCTGTCTGAAGTAGTTAATATGAATGTACAACATATGGGTCAGAATATATGGGTGAGTATATTCTGTTCATTACAGATCCTCCGCCAGTTGAAAAAATAAGGAGAATAGATGAACTGATTGAAGAGGATGTGACAGTTCCTTAAAAAATGAAGGTAATAGTTAGTCTTAAAAAGTCTTATAAAAAAAGTGATTTTGGCAAAAAGTGCCAAGAACAAAGTTCCGGGACAAATCTTTGGTTGCAATCTTCAAATTCGTGTTCAGCGACCCAAAAAACAATACTTGGTGAGAAATAAAAACAATAGCAAAACTTTCCTCTAAGAATCTTAATATGCCTAGGCTATGTAGTATTATTACAATGTCTTTATTTTGCTACTACGTCTTGTGGTGGGTTTCTACTACCTCTCCACACATCCTAGAAGTAGAATACCTTACCAATTCTGTCAGACATCAACTAACCCCTGGAAAGTAACTATTTCTATTTTATGTTTTATGTATTATTATCAAACCCTGAACCCTGTAGAGAATATGGTGTAACACTTATTCCCACCCCACACAACCCACTCACATAAAATGCACCCATTACTACCGAACTGTTTACGAACTAGTAAAAGAATATTGCAATTCAGCAATTGATAACGAGGTGGTGGATAAGTGAAAATATTGTCTACTACATCCTTGATATTTCAAAAACATTGTACCATTTGCTACATCTACAACCAGCTCTACAGGTAGCCGTGATCAGAGAAGCGCGATAATGCAGCTAGTAGACCAACTTTTCACCAACTTCTCGACGTAAACGAAGTTAAGGTCAATTCCGGAAGGTTTAACCAGGGAGACAGTTTGGTTGTATCATCCACAGCGGAAGAACGAAAGGTCGCCAAAGCTACTGCCACCTTGGGAGGGGGCCTATTCTGTAGTGACGCGAATTAACGATGGTCTTTACCGAAGTCGGCAGAACCCAAGGACGAAGATGAAGATGGTCCATTTAGATAGATTAGCATGATAGGCTGGATCGAATGAGTTGCCTGACCGGGACTAAGGAGCAGAGTTGAAAAAAATTAAAAATGCTTATAAATGAATTCAAAATGTAAACCACTTTCTGAAAGTCAACATTAACCTGGATTATCAAAATTAATCAAAATCATCCGGAATATTTACTATATTTTCTAGCATTTAGAATTAAAGATTTCGATTGTTCCCTGCAATGACTTTTTGCCATAATAATTATTGTAATTGAAATAGTTTCAGCTATTAAATGATGGAATATTTTAAAATCTAATAATGAATCAATCCTCCAATAATTCAAAAGGAGAAAGGTAATGCTATAGGTAATGCTATAGAAAGGTTCAATGTGCCATCGAATACTTCCTATAAAGCGGGCTAAGTGCCCGGACACAATCTTCTAGGGGAAAAGTATTCCGAAAGATGATGTTATAAGCAAGTGCCACATCAGTTCGACAACAAAGGTGCTATGTACGTACGTACATAGCAGGCTCTGCTCTGTAATGTGTTTTTTTATTCACGGCTTATGAAATATATAGTTTCGCACAATTTAATAAAAATAACTAGTTTAAAATGAACACAGAACGGAGTAGTAAACGGAGAACTGGAAGATTGAGTGATCAAAGTGAGCAAAGAGGACGGAACATGACCTAAAAGTTAGGTATTTTTCAATTATTTACCTGAGCCTAAGGGCGTGCAGTGGAATTTTAAGTAAAGGAAACAATTTTTAAAAACTTAACTATTTGTAATGTAATTCGATTCCTCGATAACTTTTTGCAAATTCGTCAATGAAGTCATCATAAAAACGTCGATGCTCTAACAACATGTTTTGGAGAAGTTTATTTTCAATGGATAACAGCGATATTTGCGAAAGTATCTCCCATCCCGTTACTTAAATTATGCATTTTCGCATTCTTCTCTGTGTGGAACTAACTGCAGTCTACTTCTGCCACTGATATATTTTGTAGACAGTCCCTTATTCAGGAAATCCGGTGACTTAGCCGGCCATGGAAATATGCCTCCCCGTCCTAGCCATCTACCAGGGTAAACGGTATCCAAGAAGTCCCACATGTTCACAGCGAAATAAGCTGGACAATCATCATACTGAAATAGCATTTGTTGTCGAATTCTAAGGGGCACAAAAAATCGGCAAGTATAATTGAAATACCGACCTTCTTCATTTTCAATAAACAAACATGTCCAGCAAAATAATTTACTAATATTTTCACACCCTGTTAACAATTTAAATTGTTCATAATGTTTTTCCGGATAAAAATGCCTAATACAGTTCTTCATTTTTGTGGTTAAATTTTTCACAGGCGGTTTTGCTCTTCCTTTAATAATTAATTGAAGCTTATCTGTTTAATGATGAAAATCCCTTTATTATTAAGACACACACCACACATTCCCACACACTCTTCTTACTTAATCGTCCAACATTTTCAACATTATCCTCTACATCCTAAGTTGACGGTATTTGCATGTCCATATCCATATTATTGCCTTCCATTTCGCTGCTTCGCATGAGACACGACGCAGTTCGCGACGCAAGTATCACATACGGATAGCCGTTAAAATTTAAAAACAAAAAACCTACTCCGACGATAGCTTCCGCGGTAGCATAAAGCACGGGACTGGCCAGGCGGCGCGCACCAAATGTGGAAAGTTCAATATCCTCGCGACCTCGACACAAACAAAAAACCTACTCCAACGCGGCTGGCTCAGCTCGGTCAGCGCGTGCCGATCCATAAGATCGCGACCGGCATAAGGTAGGTTCTATTAAATTTTCTACTAGTGTGACTGACTTTTCTACTAGTGTATCGATATGAGGTAAAGCCGCATTTGTTATAGGTTAGGCGAGGCAGTTAGGGGAAGCTCTGCTTCCCTTGCTTCCATGGACTGCACGCCCCTGCCTGAGCCCCAAAACGTTTCGGCAAGGCATGGCTTATATAAAGATACTACTGACAGTCATCGTCAAACTAACGTGCATTATAGCATTCCAGGGGGGGCTAGCCGCGAGATTTGACCGGTAAGATTTCGATCTTCGAAGTTAAGCAAAACAGGCGTTGGTGGCACTTGGATGGGTGACCTAGGCAGGCTTGGGGATGGGTTGTGACAGTCCAACTGAGACCTGGGGACACTCAACATCTGCCGCGGATGCGTGGTCCCAGATAAATTGTAATGAGGACCAGAGTGATAAATCTCGGTAACTCAGAATCATACTATCGTACATAAAAATTGTAGAGGCTTTGCCACCAAGCCACCCATAATAAATAGGATCGTTTGGAGAAAAGTACTCAAGTAAAAAGGAGGAATGCACAAAGGACCTAATGAGGCTTAAGTGCTGTAGTGGAAATGAAAGCACTACATTCCGACCTATATACATACATATAGCATTCCAGATGGAGAAGGCTATTGTGAGTGTTTGTAGATTCACTTTCGAGACTTTGACAACTGATTTGATCAATTTATTAAAAAAAGAAAAAGCGGCGAAGTGGTCTGCAAAGATATTGTCAGTATATCGCCAGTACAATTGTCTCTATAAATTGCGAAATGAAAGTCCAGGGTGAAAGGAGTCGGGCAGCAATAAATGACCTAGAGATCCACCATCGAAGGGCAGAACAGCCACTATACTCATGAAAATGGACATTGCATCCTCGCAAATGCCAGATAGCATCATTAGTGTTTTTTCAATAGATTTGAAACAAGTAATGTTTGTACCAACTTTGACGCATTCCGACATGTTTTACATGAGCCAGCTTTCATGTTAGAACTTGGGATCAACTTTTGAGATAACAAGCACATTTACATAGGACGAGGCTGAGTCGCACAAAACAAAAACAGACTGATTGTGTTCATTTACATAATTTTGGTGTGTTCTGGACTCTTTGACACTATTGAGCACAGGTACCGTCAGTGGTCATAGTTTCCTTCAATGTGACAGAGACTTCGCGTTGATCGAGAAGAAGAAGCAAATGTACTCCAATGATACCTGAAGATTTACACAATGTAATATTCTCATGTACCCATACAAGCCAATTTGAAATAGTAGATAGGTATGTGCCAGAAAAAGTTTTTAGATATACAAGCTGCCGCCGACAGAATGATAAATCTCAAGCAAGTGAATATTAGCAAAGTTGTACGATTAAAAGTTAAGTTCCAACAACTTTTTGAGAAACATCACCGTGGAAACCAACTGTGATACTTAAAAAAGGAAAGAAACATGGACTACATAAAATATATGGCGATTCATCAGCTTCCGGACATAAATAAGATCTGCATAAATAAAACTTAATATCAATGATTCCTTATCTGCAAACGACGAACAGAAATAATTTTACGCCCATTTAACTTTTTAAAATATTGGCACTTGACCCAGAAGTGTTATTTTGACCTTTTGCACCTTGTACATAAACAAGGTAGCATGTTTCGGCGTAAGACGAAAAATAAGCTGCACCATTATTTGTAAATAAAATATTTTCTATTTTGAATGAAGTTTTTTATCAATATCCCAGTCAGTTTTGGCATTTAGCCCCTTTCTTACTTCTCCTAATTTACCAAAATCTTTTTGTGACTTTTTATAATAACCAATTTTTTTGTGACTTTTTGTAAAAAACAATGATGTCCTTCTAGTTCCACATCAATTGAAAGATTATTTTCCAGTCATTAAAGCATTTGGGGTAAATTACAGAATTATTTAGATTTTGAAAAGGCCCTGCAATTGAGGTTTATAGATGCCAAAGTTTTGTTAATAAACGAAAACTTGTTCAATTTTTAAATAGTTTTGTTAATGATTTTTTTTAAATTTTTAAAAAGATGTAAGAAATTTTTATTTCTATTAAATCTCTAAAGAAATGTATCTATCTGGCTTTTTAAGTGGGTTTTCTTTAAATGGGCTTTGCTCAAAAGAACCCATCGGGTTTTATTGGGTTATCCAATGGGATGCCAATCCTGCTAAGGATGGGGCAGTGTTACGCACACCTGTAGCGATGACATCACCGCATATGGAATGTACATCGAGGATTCTAGTGGCGGGAAGAATGTTTCTCCAAACATTGAGGCGTTAATCAGTAATTATAGCCTAATTACCAATCATTGTTAGTTGATAAAGTAGTGTTATGTTACGGAGTGTTTAAATTATTGGATCCAGGGAAATCGGTACTGTTTGTGCATATAATGCAAACACGTAACATTATGTTTTAATTTCGGTAATAAATTATGGGAAACATTAAATTAAAGAAGCTTAATAAATTTCGAAAAAATGCCAGATGACCTTATTTTAGATTTAAAAAAAGATAACTTGGCAATAAATTAACGTGTTGTACAACTTATAATAACAATATTAATAACAATACAAGCCTTTGTCGAGGTCCACAATGAAAACCCACCCTTAGTCGCTACGGGGGGGACAGACATCGGACAAACAGTGACACAACATCTGCTCTGCCCTGCAAATTATTATAAATGCCCCAATGATAAAAAGAATAAATTTGTAATATAGAATCTATCAAAATTCTTTTAATACGCATTTCTTATGTGGCTAATTTTAGATCTCCTGCTGATTTTTAATTTTATTATATTGTTAGATTTTTATGAGAAATGTAACTGTTATTAATTGACGTAGCATTAATAATAATGTACCTACAATAAGTGACAAGTCGAAATAAATATAGTCAAGAGAATAATAAAATTGCATTCTCTTAAATAGGTATATCTATCATGCCAAAAATATGTGAGTTCATATAACTCATCGACTTAATTAGTTACCTACGTAAAATCTTCGATTAAGTCTTCTGATTTTATGAAATTTAATGCTTGAAATTCTAAATATTCCACTTTGTGCAGGTGGTTCCGTGTGTGGTTTAGTGTGTAGTTGGTGGTTTAGGTGGTGGTTTTTGTCTTTATCTGTTCATAGTACCTATGTACCTAATTGCCAATTTTTCTATTGCCCTAAGGTTTGACCATTTCATTGTGGAGGCAAGGTGTTAAAAAAACGAGGCATCCGGACGGACAGACAGACGGACCGATGGACATTTTAAAGTTTCAATACGAACCCATGATACAATAATTTTTGCACTCCGACGAAAATTGCCGATTTTAGTTTTTAACCGATCAAATGCATATTCGAAATGCGAAAAAACTAGGTCGAGAATTATTTGTCAAAATAAGTATTAGTAGGTATATGAATCATATATACTACACCAAAACCACCCCTAAAAGTACACTTTTTTAGTTTTTGCCAATTATCTCACAAACTATTACTTTTTCGGAAAAATGCAAAAAGCCGTAATTTTTCTATCCACTGGTGTATAAGATGTTTATTTCAAACTTAAAAAAATTAAAAATAAATCATAAAACAATCCCAAAGCTATTCTAAAAGTGCATGCGCTCTATAATTTTCTACTTTATTAAAAAATCTCAATTTTGATCAGGTGAAACGCAGTAAGTCCAATATATAAATACTCTGTACAGTCTTGAATATATGAGATAGCAAATTGATTTTTTAACCGATGAAACATTGTGAGTCCAATAAATAAGCCTTATATTAATTTATAAGTTAGATGAAATGAAAATAAAATACAGACAAATCAAAAATATACCAAAGAATTTACAGTATAATAATGAAACAAGATTTTGAAGACACACTTTTGCATAATAAAGTACATGGAAGTTTCTTTTTACTACTGCATGCTTTAAGACAAGGGTCTTAAAGCATACAGTTACATTTGATCAAGTCCTTGCAAGCTTTACTTACTTGTGGGATTGATATCCACGTTGGGATAAGTTTGCCCTCGGGATATTTCACCCAGTCAAAATCAGAATGATCTGGATCCCCCCGGACCCGGGATCTGGACCCCCCACTCCTCGGCATTGTTCCTAAGATTTTGTTCGAAATATGGATTTGAAAGATAAGCAAATTCTCTACAGCTTTTATTATGGGAACTTTGACGCTACAACCAAGTCTTCCACGGCCTTTCGCGCTCCAAAGTGACCCGAATGTGAAAATTTGGCCAGCCACGATTTTGCCCTTTCTTCAGCGCTCCATAGCTCCGTCGCCATTGGTTATACAAAAAAAGATACAAGATCAATATTGTAGGGAATTTTTAAATACTTTTTCAAATACTGGAAAAAGTGCCAATTTTTGATGGTTATTTCCCCCTCCTCAAGCGAGCTCAGGGGTGGGGATGACGGAAACTTGGAATTGTTACCTTCTACCCATCTGGAATAACACATAAAAAAAATTAGACTTGCCGGACCTATTGCGCGAGGGAATCCACTTGACGACTGGAGTAATATACTCGCTGACACAGAATTGCGTTGGAAATAATCAACCTACTCGGTTTTTGCGAGAGCCGTTTTTGAACTTGTTTTTAGAGCATGAGTTACATGTAGGATAATTTTGGTGTCTGCTTCTTTGTGATCACAATTTTCAAACATCTCTGTTCCTAGGCCAAAACGTCGAACAGTAATTTCATGAGTAATGTAGAAATAAATCACACTGATGGTGTCTTAATTTAAGTCTTGAAAACATCAGCTTTATTCTCTGAGTTCCGAGGAAATTCAGGCTATTTATTATGCGTTTTCTTCGTAGTGTTTATTAATTCTAAATATATGTATGTCAAGACCCATCTGTTTTCTGTTTACATAATCTTCAAAAGTGATGGTGGCTGAGATAGGATTTAAAAGATGTATCACAGCACCACCATCGATTACTACAGTATCAAAGTATTGAGGCTATATCTGAGTTCTGCTTTGCTAAATATACAGTGTATAAGATCGGATTTTTTAGAATGAAACATTTTATTGACACTATCTCCAAAGGCACGCGGAAATCCTCGAACTTCGCGAAAAATTTATATTTCCATTTCGTGATTTTACAGATATATAGATACAAATGAGCAAGTACGAACATGTTACTCTGTATAAAATTTATATTTCCATTTCGTGATTTTACAGATATATAGATACAAATTAGCAAGTACGAACATGTTACTCTGTACTGAAGGTACCTTACTCTGGAATACTCTTTTTGGAGCATAATAGTTATTTATGCAACTAGTGCAAAAAGTAAATATTTGTTCCACGCGAGGTGAAATTGTCAATTGGACAACATGTCGAGTACAATACAATAAACACTTTTTGTACGAGTTGCATACAATATTTTTGCAAAAACAAAAAAAAAATGATTTAAGTGGCATTAATGTCATGATATTAGGTGACATGTCATGATCTTTATGTCAAAACTCTGTAGTAGAACGAAAGATGAGTGCAATAAAAATTTTATTGCTGTAGTAGTGGAATGACAGATGCATGCAATAAAAGTTGTATTCCCCTAGTGCAATAAAGGACCAGTTTTTGCAATAAATATTGTTCAATAAAGTTTTTTGCATGAACGGAGAAAAATAAATTAAAAAAATGATCTTTCTTTATGAGCTCATCAAAAACTTATTTTATCAAGAAGAACTTGTTGTACATATTCATAGTATTGTGTACCTATGTGAGGTTAAGGCATATACCTATATGGACTAAATTCGTATATATTAGACGATTAGATTAATGCAAATAATGGTTGTTGTTGTTAATACAATCTATCTTAATTTTCACAGATTACTTATTCACACACTATTTTGCGGTCATTCAACCTAGAATACTTACTGCGGCGTAGGCTTGCCGTAGAAGGCAAAATTAGTTTTTAAAAATAACTGAAATAACACAAAATAACTACTTTTCTTCAAAATAAATAGATAATAGTTTAGTTTCTTTTTTTTTAATATATTTTATTAAATATAGTATTAGTCTAGCTCGTCACAATGTTTTAATGTACCTGCTTTCATTTCGACTATTTATTAATTGACTATAGACAGTATATATACTAACCCACAGAAAATTTTATGGTCTTTAAATTAAAGCTCCTGATATTATCCCGAAAAATTAATAGTGTACGAGAAAATTGCGAAAAACCAATGCACCTTTCAGTGTGGTTTTGGGGTGGGTTTTCAGGGAGGATATCAGGGGGATTCGGGAAGGATTTGGTGTGAGTTTTCAGGGACAGACCGGTAGGCCTTCATCCAATATTTTTTTCTAACCCCCCCATTTCCATATGCCCATTTCCAGTAAAGGCCAAACGTTAACACGCATGGTAACTCAGAACCCATATGGGAATTAATACATAGGTACTAAAGGGTCCGCCAATAGGGACGCTCGATCTTTGACAGCTCATGGCGGCCATGTTGTTTGTGGTAGAGTTGGCAAACGTAGTTGTTATTATTCAGTGTATCTTCACAAATCACCATGAACCAATTCAGCCGCGAGCAACATGTGCAAATCGTTAAAACTTATTACGAAAATCATTCATCGGTTCGAGCAACGTTCCGCGCGCTCCGCCAATTTTACGGTGCAATTGATCGTCCTGCTGAGTCGACTATCCGTCGTTTGATTAACAAATTCGAGGCAACCGGTTCGGTGAACAATCAGCCAACACCGACGCGTCGTCGAAACGTCCGATCTGCCCAGAATGTCGCCGCTGTGCGCGATAGTGTGCGTGAAAATCCGCGACAGTCAATTTCACGTCGCGCACAGGAACTCCGCCTTTCGGAAACATCACTTCGCCGAATCTTGCATCTGGATTTGGGCATGCATCCGTACAAGATCCAGCTGACACAAGAGCTCAAAATAAACGACCATAGACAGTGCCGTATCTTCGCTGATTGGGCTTTAGATCAGTTGGAAGTCGACCCCGATTTTGGTCGCAAAATCATCTTCAGCGATGAGGCACATTTTTGGTTAAATGGGAATGTCAACAAGCAGAATTGCCGTTATTGGGCCGAGAACAATCCACAAGAAGGTCCACCAGGTCGCAATGCACCCAGCAAAGGTAACTGTTTGGTGTGGATTTTGGGCCGGAGGCATCATCGGGCCGTATTTCTTCGAGAACGACGATGGTGTGTCCATCACGGTAAACGGCGAACGATACAGATCCATGATAACGAACTTTTTCTGGCATGAAATCGACAATATGGATGTCGAGGATATGTGGTTTCAGCAGGACGGCGCTACGAGCCACACAGCGCGCGCCACAATGGATCTTCTGCACGAGCGCTTCGGAGGAATGGTTATCTCGCGCGGAGGCGACATCAACTGGCCACCGAGATCGTGCGATTTAACCCCACTAGACTATTTCTTGTGGGGTTTTCTTAAATCACAGGTCTACGCAAACCAACCACAAAACACTGATGCCCTCAAAGTCAACATACGCCACGCCATCGATGAAATACAGCCCGATTTGTGCGCCAGAGTCATTGAAAATTGGACTTCTCGTATGCGCGCCACCCAGCGAAGCCGAGGTGGACATTTGACCGATATTATTTTCCATACATAATGCCTTCGAATACTCTTTCAAACAAAAAATAAATTTCATTTATACCTCTCACACAACTTGCTTTATTTCATATTAAAGATCGAGCGCGCTTATTGGCGGACCCGATATATGGAAAATGAATCGGGATCTGTTTTCAATATCCCCTCGGTTGCATCTTTGCGAAAGACCGTAGAGTTTTATATAAATTATGTCGACGTGAATTTCGCCTCTACAGTTACCTTGAACAATAAATTGAAAATGTCTAAATTTGGCATTTATACGAAAACACGCGAAACTAGTAGTATTATTTATTGTATTTCAAAGCTGGTTTCGTCTACAGAAATACCATCACCAAAAAACTGGAAATTTATTTTGAATATAGTAAAAGAACACATTCATATGTCCCGACGCGGGTATCGCCGACATAGTAACCATAACCAGAAAACTGAATATTGCCATTTGCAATCTTCACAGACATTTGCCGCAATTTAATATTTATTTTGATAAAAAAATCATGTCGAAACATCTCTGATTTTTATAGGATCGTCGAGATTAGTGACACCTTATTTTGCCTTATACTTTTAGTATACTCTAAACGGTTAAGAGGATAGAGTACATAATACACAGTACAGAGTACAGTACAAATATATGTATATAAGGTGTATATAAATAAATGTATATAAATAAATTTTCAATTTTAAAGAAAGTTGTTGCTATCAAAATAGTTACAGGTTAAGGGTGTTATGAGCCATCATTGTCATTGGTCAGGCACATAAATCCAAACAATCCTTGTTATACTCTGTGAACCTACATAATAGAATTTTTTATTTTGTTTTTTATAGTGTTATTGTTGCTTATGTTTTATTTATTAAAGGCTTTATTTAATAAACTCAAATCTTGCACTTGGACACTGCATAAAAACTCCAAAATTCCTCTAAATCTATATGTCAACCGAGGTTTGTTTGGATTCACTTACCACAACCCGTGACGTCATATTAACTCCATGTAGGTATATGGATGTCATTATTATAACTTTTATTATGTAATTATAATGTAATTTTATAATGTAATTTGGTATTTAATTAACTTGTATTTGGATTATATTTAGACTCCTATACTACTTGCACCGTTGCCGGAAGCATTTTAGTACATTCTGTGGGTCGGAAAAAACCACGAAAATGGTAAGAATTTTAGAACGCTACCAAACTACCCCCCCCCGTTTTCGAGGATGCTGAGGAGCATGATGGCGGGGGTTAAAATTCTTTTTTAGTGGGGCAACCTCCCGAAGACGGTCAAAAACCACCCCCAAACGGGCGAATTGAGCATTTTTCGTTATCAAAGAAGAAACGATAGAGATGTTGTCTATCATCCCCAACTTGACCCCACCCCCTCAAGAGCTAATAACCACCCCCGACGAAGGTGAAAAGTGATTTTCTCCTGATGAAGGGAGAAACTCGCGTAATCCCCCATTTTCGATGATCCCGGAAACGATGGCGATGCTGTCTCTCTTCTCCCACTTGACCCCACTCCCTGAACGGCAAAGAACACCCCCGACGGGGGTGAAAAGTCATTTTCTTCTGATGATGGGAGAAACCCGCGTCACCCCCCGTTTTCGATGATGCCGGAAACGATGGCGATGCTATCTCTCATCCCCTACTTGACCCCACCCCCTGAACGGCCAAGAACCACCCCCGATGGGAGTGAAAAGTGATTTTCTCCTGATGATGGGAGAAACCCGCGTCATCCAGCGTTTTCGATGATGCCGAAAACGATGGAGATGCTGTAACTCATCCCTGACTTGACCCCACCCCCTCAACGGCCAAGAACCACCCTCGACGGGGGTGAAAAACAATTTTCTCTTAATGAACGAGAAAATCCGCGTCATCTACCGTTTTCGAGGATGCTGAACAAGAAAAAAATATTAGCATCTGTAACGGACAAAAGCTCTATATGTTATTTTTTTTTATAATTGATAGCAATCATAAATTATTAATTTAGTATTATTATATTTTAGCATGTGCCCGTTTTTTCCCATCTAAACAATCGACGAAGAGTCCTGCAATCACATCTGGTATGTAATCAATGATCTCTACATACCTAACTGATTCTTTATCTTCGATCCCTTACCTTATTTAATAAAATCTTGCATCAAAGGGGTAGTTTAGATCCATTGGAGGGGTACGCGGGGGTCGAGCTGAGTTGCTCATATTTTTTTCTTGTTCAGCATCATCGAAAATGGGGGATGACGCGGGTTTCTCCCTTCATCAGGAGAAAATCACTCTTCACCCCCGTGGAGGGTGGTTCTTGGCCTTTCAGAGGGTGGGGTCAAGTCGGCGATGATAGACAGCATCGGCATCGTTTCCGGCGTCATCGAAAACGGGGGATGACGCGGGTTTCTCCCTTCATCAGGAGAAAACCACTTTTCACCTCCGTCGGGGGGTGATTCTTTGGCCGTTGAGGGGGTGTGATCAAGTCGGGGATGATAGACAGCATCGCCATCGTTTCCAACGTCATCGAAAACGGGGGATGACGCTGGTTTCTTCTTTGATCACGAGAAATACTAAATTCGCCCGTTTGAGGGTGCTTTTTGGCCGTTTTCGGGGGGTTGCCCCCTTCAAAAAATAATTTTAACCCCCACCATCGTGCTCAGCATACTCGAAAATGGGGGGAATCTGGTTTGGTAGCGTTCTAAAATACTTACATATTCCTCCGACTCACAGAATGTACTATTTAAGAAATCCCAATGTTCAACCAGCAATGATAATAGGTACCCATGCATAGCTATACGCATATGATAGACTACCAGTAGAGGGTATGCTTTGTATGTTCGTATATCGCAGCTTCTGCTATTTTTTTTATTTTTTACTTGATCAGATAGACGACACATTATATTTCCCTAAACACAATGATTTTTGCACCGCTCGACTGACCAGATAATAAAGTTGGAAAGAAAATATTTCTCAAGAATATTTTTAGATTATTGTGTCACAGGAATATTCTCACAGGTTCGCCCAATTGATATTATTTTCGTATGAAATATCCTATAATTGCTGGTTGAACGCCAGGAATGTTTACATGCAATTCGGAGTATGAAATCAATAAGACTATCAATGAGAAAATACATAGATGCTTATGGCAAAGTTTTCCGATAATACTTCCTATTCATACTATTCCTTTAATACTTTCTTATATCTACATAATAATATTTTTTAATCACAATGTATAGTCGCCTAAGTCGCATTTTAATGATAATGTAACGAAATGGATTTGGATTATTACGACGCCACGGCTAGGTTACAATAGTTTCACACTTATAGTTAGAGAGCCAAATATATTCATTTAAATAACATCATTTAAATAGTTTAAATAATACACGAGTTATTACACGAGAATTAAATAATAAATCTACCTATAATATAATAAAATGGAAAAAATCTAATTTTAAATGCTTATTTAACTAAACTAAGTAGGTATATAAATTTAATTATCCACCAATGAATTTTGTTTTCGTGAAATAGGTATGTCGATATTATCTAACCAAGCCTTGAGTAATAAATTTGACCTTTTAATTATGAAATTTGACGTTCCATCATGAATATAAATTTGACGAACTACCTAAATATAAGTTTTTTATACAGGTCCCTGCTCTTTTCTGGCAATAACATTTACAGTTTCTTCCTGTCACATCTGGCGGCATTATGCAAAATTATCTTTGTTGATGTCAATTTATTCATGCTTGTCACTGACTTGTTGATGACATGTGCCACCTTGATTTGGATATTTAATTTTATGTATTGTTTCACTAAATACGTTTATTAACAGAAAAATAATACATTAACAGGGGTCATTAATAATAAAGGATCTTGTATACGTTAATCAAACCCGTAAATAGACCGTGTATTTACGGGTTTGATTAACCGTTTAACGCTTAACGATTTTAATGATTAACGATTAACGACGGAGAATTAGTAATAAATATATTAACGAAATAACGAAATAAAACATAAACACACGGTCGACGGAGAAATAATAATAAATTTATAACGATATAAAATAGGTAGGTACCTGCTGGCTGGGTTATATTTGTTTCCCTTTTAAATGACAGATCTAGTTATTCACAGAGGTACCTACCTAATAAATTCGGTAATAATTTCCGTTTAAATAGAGGAAACAGATTACTCTTGTGTATAAAGAACATCCGTTGCCAAACCTTCTAAAGAAACTCGAACTCGTTCTGCAAATCATCTGCTCACATAATTATTACCCTTGACGTCTACATCGATCTACAAATCTTTGAAATCTTCCTTACACTCAATTTCACGGCAAATAATTCTGTGGCACACATTTCACAAATACAACAACAAAACTTCAGTAACGCGTCCACAGTACAGGGGGTCCGTTTTGTCAACATAGGGGGTTGAAAACTTTTGACTTTAAACAAAACAGGAGCAAATGCAATCATAGGAGAGCTTTAAAAGCTTGTTTGGGGGTCTACGTGGGGGGCCTTATATTGACCAACTCTTACAAAATTGAAAAAAAGGACGACGGGGGCACGAGTCTAAAAGAGGGCACATGGTTCACTATAGTAGGTATGTCGTGTGGTGATCAAGCATATGCAGATATTGACTCTGCAATTTGTTGGGTTTTCTCGTTGGATTATATAAATTTCGCGAATGAGTGATTAAAATGAGTATTTTTGTCATAGGCAAAAATTACAGTTTTAATTAATTTTTAAGGGTACTAGACTGTTCGATTAGTATCATAAGGAAGAACAGTCAAGAAACCCTATGAACTTTGAACAGGCTATTTTATATTTCATTATTATTCTAATTTTGGCTATGTTAATATTATGTAGCTGTATATTTATAGTAAGTAGGTAGGTATGTATGTACGTATTAAGTATTAAGTTTATATAGGTATAGAGAGAATGTTTTTCGTTAATTTATTTAAAATTTTTATATTAACAAGTTGTAGATTGTAGAAAGATGTTCTGTATCTTTCTTATGTCTTTCTTATGTTATGCATGTATCTTATTACATGCATTAGGATTTTTTTGAATGTAAATTGATTGCATAATTAGGCGTGTTTTATAATTTTGTTCTTTATTAATAACTTTGGTATTTTCGTAGTTAAATTGATGACCTGTTTCATTGAAATGTTTTTTTAGAGCTGTAAAATTAGCTGAAGATTTGTGGCCTTTTAAACGTTCTTCAAGAAGTTGGATTATTTGACCAATGTAGACTTCATCACATTGTTTACATGGAATTTCGTATATACAGTGTGTAGTTTTTTCAAGTGGATTTTTGTCTTTTAATGTTGTGTAAAGGAAGTTGTTTGTATTTTTGTGTGCTGTGTGAATATCATATGTTTTTAAAATGTTTGAAATATTTTCTGATTGTTGTGGAATATAATATGGTAAGGCAATATATGTTTTACGAGTATTAGCTGTATTGATTAGTGGTGGTGAAGAATTGTAGTATTTGTGAATTCTGTTTTTGAAAATTTTGTTGATTAGAGAAAAAGGATAGTTATTATTTATTAAAATATTTTTTGCTTCCGGATCCAACAGTAAAATCTTTTTCTCGATTTAAAACAATATCTTCCTCATGATTTTATTGCAAAATATTGCACAGCAGAAAGTGATTAAGGAGAGCTTCCTTTACATAAAAAACAAAAATATAAAAATAATTAAAACCATAATGGTAGATATAAAAATATAATATTCGAAATACACTAGGCATTTTAACTACTTTAAATACTCTTTCTGGACATTCTAACAATTATGTTACGTTTACACCAAATAAGATTCAGTGTTTAGCGATTTCAAAATATTCTTAAAACGATTCTTTCCAATAAAAATAAGAATTAGCGGTTCATTTTATTTCGTGGGTAATAAAACCAATGGAATGAATAACAATTAATTCAAATGCCGTATGATGTTATACTTTTCCATTTTTTATATCTTTTAATTAATTATGTAACACTTGACTACATCGGCACCTTCCTTTGATGAATACGCCGTCGAAATAAAACCCCCCGGTGACAGAATCGTTATTAAATAATAGAAATAAGAAACAACTGTTCATCTCTTAATGATTTGCACATTCGTGTTAATATCATCGGCATTATTACCATGTATGTAGTTTCATTCGTAAGAAATGACTCCTAAACCCAATCCTTTGTCGGCCTGTAATTGGTTACCAATTCAAAGCGATTCGACGTAAGTATATAAATTCTCACACAATAATATTTCGGTCATTTATATTACCTATATGTATCATCTGTTATTCCCACTCTTTCTTTTGTTGTGTTTGAAACATTTCCCTGACACCGCCTAGTTTTTTATACACGTGAAATGACAACAAATTAATAGTTCATTATAGATGAATGATTAATTTAAGAGGCATAAATGAAGAATATTGGTAAAAGGGATATGTATATTAAAAGGTGGGTATCCCATTGTAAAAAAATGTACTCTAAAATGATTGATGGTTACAGAAAAAAAATCCGCCATACACGGTATATAATTCAAGTGCATACACATAATTAATTCAAGTGCTTTACCCACATTTATAAGATGCCAAGATGCACACAGATTTAAGCATTTAAACACCATTTAAGCTATCCGGTGGGAAAACATAATAAAGAAGGCTATATTAAAAAATATTATCTATCTATTCCGGCGTGACAATGGCTAAATCCATAAATGATTAATCCGTGCAAGCGCTCCATTAAATTATTGATTTCAGAATACTGTCAGAAGTATGTTACAATATTTTTTTAAACAATTATTTTTGTTAACCTGCATAAACCTAATTCCAAGGGAAATATTTTTAATTAGGACTTCCTTCCTTTAATTTATAACTTATGAAAATATCTGATTCTTATTCATTGCCTGGATTATTTAGCATATATGTATATATATGGGGATTTAGCCAAAGCATAAATGAAAGAGAAACCGAAACCTAATTGTACGACGAAGGCATTGGTCATTGACCAACACCATAAAATAAAGTTTTCTACCTTGTATTACCCCTTGGTAAAAGGAAGTTCATTTTACTTAAAAGTTAAGAACAGTCAAGTATCTTATTCTGAAGATATTATATTAGAGTAATAATAATATGTATATAATATACTAAGTGCTACTCGCGGCTTCGTCCGCGCGAATTTAACGCGCGTTGTAAGCCCGCGCGACAGCCGAGCAGCGGCAGCCTTTGTGATATTAAGTAGTGCAAGGGGGAAGTGGTATAGGAGGCGAATTTCAGTGTGCGGAACTAATTATTTTTCCAAAATAAAATAAGCCTTACTCCTTATAACATCAGCTATCTGCCAGTGTAAGTCACGTCAAAATCCGTTGAGAAGTTTCGAAAATTGGCCGAAATAAACAGACATACAAAAATTTTAAAAATCTGTTTCTGTTATAAGTCCGTGTATCATTTCATATGCATTTAGTAAACGTCATTTAGTCAGGTAAAGGTTTTCAGGAATATAATATATAATATATAATATATAATATATAATATATAATATATAATATATAATATATAATATATAATATATAATATATAATATATAATATATAATATATAATATATAATATATAATATATAATATATAATATATAATATATAATATATAATATATAATATATAATATATAATATATAATATATAATATATAATATATAATATATAATATATAATATATAATATATAATATATAATATATAATATATAATATATAATATATAATATATAATATATAATATATAATATATAATATATAATATATAATATATAATATATAATATATAATATATAATATATAATATATAATATATAATATATAATATATAATATATAATATATAATATATAATATATAATATATAATATATAATATATAATATATAATATATAATATATAATATATAATATATAATATATAATATATAATATATAATATATAATATATAATATATAATATATAATATATAATATATAATATATAATATATAATATATAATATATAATATATAATATATAATATATAATATATAATATATAATATATAATATATAATATATAATATATAATATATAATATATAATATATAATATATAATATATAATATATAATATATAATATATAATATATAATATATAATATATAATATATAATATATAATATATAATATATAATATATAATATATAATATATAATATATAATATATAATATATAATATATAATATATAATATATAATATATAATATATAATATATAATATATAATATATAATATATAATATATAATATATAATATATAATATATAATATATAATATATAATATATAATATATAATATATAATAGATATGCATAATGCATAATGCATAATGCATAATGCATAATGCATAATGCATAATGCATAATGCATAATGCATAATGCATAATGCATAATGCATAATGCATAATGCATAATGCATAATGCATAATGCATAATGCATAATGCATAATGCATAATGCATAATGCATAATGCATAATGCATAATGCATAATGCATAATGCATAATGCATAATGCATAATGCATAATGCATAATGCATAATGCATAATGCATAATGCATAATGCATAATGCATAATGCATAATGCATAATGCATAATGCATAATGCATAATGCATAATGCATAATGCATAATGCATAATGCATAATGCATAATGCATAATGCATAATGCATAATGCATAATGCATAATGCATAATGCATAATGCATAATGCATAATGCATAATGCATAATGCATAATGCATAATGCATAATGCATAATGCATAATGCATAATGCATAATGCATAATGCATAATGCATAATGCATAATGCATAATGCATAATGCATAATGCATAATGCATAATGCATAATGCATAATGCATAATGCATAATGCATAATGCATAATGCATAATGCATAATGCATAATGCATAATGCATAATGCATAATGCATAATGCATAATGCATAATGCATAATGCATAATGCATAATGCATAATGCATAATGCATAATGCATAATGCATAATGCATAATGCATAATGCATAATGCATAATGCATAATGCATAATGCATAATGCATAATGCATAATGCATAATGCATAATGCATAATGCATAATGCATAATGCATAATGCATAATGCATAATGCATAATGCATAATGCATAATGCATAATGCATAATGCATAATGCATAATGCATAATGCATAATGCATAATGCATAATGCATAATGCATAATGCATAATACATAATACATAATACATAATACATAATACATAATACATAATACATAATACATAATACATAATACATAATACATAATACATAATACATAATACATAATACATAATACATAATACATAATACATAATACATAATACATAATACATAATACATAATACATAATACATAATACATAATACATAATACATAATACATAATACATAATACATAATACATAATACATAATACATAATACATAATACATAATACATAATACATAATACATAATACATAATACATAATACATAATACATAATACATAATACATAATACATAATACATAATACATAATACATAATACATAATACATAATACATAATACATAATACATAATACATAATACATAATACATAATACATAATACATAATACATAATACATAATACATAATACATAATACATAATACATAATACATAATACATAATACATAATACATAATACATAATACATAATACATAATACATAATACATAATACATAATACATAATACATAATACATAATACATAATACATAATACATAATACATAATACATAATACATAATACATAATACATAATACATAATACATAATACATAATACATAATACATAATACATAATACATAATACATAATACATAATACATAATACATAATACATAATACATAATACATAATACATAATACATAATACATAATACATAATACATAATACATAATACATAATACATAATACATAATACATAATACATAATACATAATACATAATACATAATACATAATACATAATACATAATACATAATACATAATACATTGGAATTGTCGACTAGCTTATAGCTATAATAATAAATTATAGAAAATATTGGATATCATAACTGAATTCGAAAGCATATAAAGCAAAGATTGATACTGAAATAACTTGATTGTGTAAAACTAAAACGGCTTTGCTATGTAAGTAGTCGTCATGATTATTATTATTTCAGAAGCCATATTTGGTTTATGTTAAATTTAAACTGTAAAATAAAGAAAGCATGTTGAGTAACAATTCCCGCACTTGGATTCACAGGAAAACGAATGATTCTAGTAGTTATGTAATTTGCTGTAGTTTCTAGAGTTTTACAATTTATTAGGTTACAATTTAATAGATTATTCTCTATTTTTAACATGAAAACTAAAAAAAATAGTAAACATTTTTACATAAAAACTGTAGGTTCCGTAATTTGAAAAAAAAACTAAACATCTGTTACCTATATTTTTCAATTGGAATTAAAATTGTCCTGTTAGCTATTGTTAACGTACTGCGTAGGTCATAAACCACTTAACGAGTGCCTTATTCTATTAGCTATTTAATACATTAGACCAGAATACCAGACTATTTCTGAGCGAAAGAAACCCAACATCCTCTTTCTTGAAAATATTCCAAGAACAGATTTGAAACCTTGAAATTAAGAGAAACTATTTAAAACTGGTACAAAACTTTATTGCCCATATATTCTCATCTATTGTTGAAAGTCAGGATTGACATCTTTCATTTCGGGTTGTTTACACCACTAACCTTTACTAATTTCACGGGTGGTCATTTCGAAAATTTACAACACGTTACATTTCTATTAACTTTACTGCTTTCGCTATTCTATTCGGATTATATAAAAAATCAATGAATGCAAGGAGTCATAAAATTTACTTATATAATAATAAATTATATTATCAATTACATACTGTTTTTTAAGATGCTTCATGTACGTCATGCTTTTACAATTCGTTTTTATTAACATATCATTTTTGCTCTTGGGAGCGGTTAGCAAAATGTTTAGACTAGGTATATAGAAATATAACAGATACAGATACAGATAGTTATTTTATGTATGTTTTTTTACTGATTCCTCTCCTAATAGGCACATATTATATGATATACATATAATTAGCTACTATATATTACGATTTGGTTGCAGTAGGCAATATATATTACGAATAAAAATATTATTATTATTGTTATTATTCTTTACTCTCAAAGTTACGATGAAAATAGAGAAATCGGCATATGGCTATTTGAGGATTATTAACAGATTTGTACAAATTTGTTACATTCCGTACATTTTACAAATATACAATTAACAGATTTCTACCATGAATATATTCATGGATTTTATTTGAGTGCTCTACTTAAAAAAAGTGTGGCGCCTTGTGAGTGTGCCGCCTCAGTGAGTGTGCCAGCGCAGATATTATTGACTCAGTTTTTGCATTAATTGGAAATCAATTTTTGGTATCAGATACATATTTATAATAATATCAGAATTTGTTTCACTAAGTTTCTATTAATAATATTGAACTATGCTTACCCCATTGCCTCACAGACTTGAGGCAGTATTTAATGGCACATAGCTAAAGATAAATTTAAGGAAAAAAAAATAATATTTTATTTTTTTTTGGTATAACTATTTTTAGGGAGATAGAGAGATAATAGATAAAAAATACTCCTTTTAATTTCTGAATAGTTAGACATGGAGTTTCGTTGGTACCTTAGACTTAGATTAGCTTTTCTTTCGCTAAAGTAGAAAATAAAAATGTGAGATGAAGGATCGGGTTCTAAAATATTCAAATAAAGACCCTGGTGTAAACAATAGGTATACGTAGGTATTTCGTATTGTTATACCTATAACCTATAATATACCTACCTAGTACCTAGTAGGTATAGCAGATTCTGAGGAATGAGAATATTGAATTCGGTTCGCTTGTTGGCAGCGTATTATCATTATGTTAATTATTAACAATAACGCGCCACTGGATTCATGAGGAAATTTAAGCAGAAATAATGAAAATCTTAAAATATTATCTAATATCTTTTGTGCCCAATTCTTCAGATATTTTTTTAAATTGTGCTCAATTGTATCTTTGATGATCTTGTCTTTGATGTCTTTGATGAGCGGCGCGAGCCGACTTTGATCTTGTCAAAGTGTAGCCCCATCCTTTGACGATGCGGCGTTTTTTCATTCACATATTATGTCTGTTACAAACTACTAGAACTATCATTGATACCTATATACCTCAAAATGTTTACAAAAACGTCAAAGTTTTAGATTATTAATAGTCCAAGGTCAAAGCGAACTCGATAATTTTATCAGGGGACCAACAAAATTAAATGTTACATAGGTATTTTTAAACGAATGAGTTAATAACTAATAAACGCAACGTAAAAATCAGTTACTATCATAACAAACATTAATACTTAATACTTAAAATACAAAAAAATCACAGCGTGTAGCGCTCTTATATTCTATAAAAATTGTTATTTTTGTTTTGTGTTATTTATTTGACAGCCTGAGTATGCTATTAAGCCTACTAGCCTGACTTCTATATTTTCGATAGTGATATTAAGCGAAATATCACAGTCCTGTGTGTAGAAAATTTGGATCGTCAGTAGATTTGTTAGCAACTTCTAAGAACACAAACCTTAGTGTTTAGATCCTAATTTAGTAGTTGTTTTTGCGCTACGGTTCTCCTTAACACAAGTTTTAGAAAGTTTATGGAATTCAAAATAGGTTATTAAGTCTTGCTGTAAGTCTGAAATATTTTTACACATCACACTACTTCGAAGTCTATCTCCGTCTTAAGTTAAGTTTTAGAAAACGCGTAGCTACCACTAAATTGAGTACAAAACGAGCAGAATCGAACAAGCCAAAAATATTTTTCACAACCTTGAAGAATTTAGTTTAGTTTTATTATTTAAAAATTAGCACAATTGAAAAAAATATTTGCACATTTGACCACAAAACGCGCAAAATCGCTTCTTCACGAATATTTTTTAAACTTTAAAAAATGGGGGGCCTCAGGTCAAGTTAGTCCCCGGATTATTTTCTAGTTTTTTTTGGTATTTAAAAATGAGCACAATTGAAAAAATATCGGCATAACTGAGCACAAGACGAGCACATTTAATGACATAAACATTTAAGAAAACACAAGCTACCGTGACTGATCTGTTCAACTGCATTAAAGTTAAAGGCTAGCAGAAAATGTTATAACTAACCAAATCATGTATAGTTAGTGTTAAATATCGGCATAAATTATATCATCCAAGGTTTGGAAGATGGTTTGGGTGATTAAGTATTTTGACCTAAACTTTCATCATATACCATTTTAAAACATAAATTTGAAAACATCTGTAAACGATTTAAAAAAAATGGATTTAATAAGACCGTATATCACTGATTATATCATTAAGATCCAACTGTCACGAACTGTTGGGCCACATTTTAAATGGCATAGGTAAAACAAAAGGTTTGTTGCGGTCTTGGGTATTTTTAATAAGATTGGGTAGTTTAAATAGAAGTCTATAAAATGTGTGCGGCCTTATGGGATTTGAAACGGTATCCTTCCTCTAGCTTGATAGGCCAACGTGTTACCCACCTAGGCCATTGTTATTAGACATAATCATAGTCGAATAAAAAAAGAAATTAAAAAGTTTTCCCTTTGGAAGTTATACACACCAGGGGCCCAATTCTTGAAACCAGGGAATAAATTTAGGAAACAGTTTATGTGGTTGTTCTTTCAAATTATTTTTGTGATTAAACTATACCATCGAATTTATATCAACTTAAAAGTTAAAAGTAAATACTTTTAAAACGAAAATGGATGAAATTGCTCAGTTACTAGCAATCGAAAATAAAGAAATAGCTGAAATATTGGTGCAAAGGCCGCAAAGACGGTTTCATTTAAGGGAAGATCCGTTTGAGGTTTTAAGTGATGCACTGTTTCTAAAATGTTTTCGTTTATCAAAGGAATTAACTAGATATTTAATCAATATGTTGGATCCACATCTAGCAGCACCTTCAAGGATATCCGCTATTGATAAACAAACAAAGGTAGGTATATTTTAATATTGTGCAGACATTATTTGAAAAACTACACATATTTTTAGGTTCTTCTTGCCTTACAATTTTTTGCCAGTGGTTGTTACCAAACAAATGTAGGTTTAAACATATTTGTTGGGCCTGTCCAGTCAAGCATTAGTAGGTGCATTCGTGAGGTTGTCGAGGCTCTAAACGAGCAAGCGATTTTCAATGAATGGGTTCACTTTCCTAATACCATCAGAGAAGTAGAAAATGTTAGATTAGAGTAAGTCAAGAATTTCAAATAACAAGAATTTAATAATAAACAATTGGTTGATGATCTGTGTACCTAGTTATTAAATTTGTAATCAGGATACATGTGTGTGTATGAAGATTGTAAATAAATGTTTCACGGTAGTAGATTCTATAACTCATATGGTTTTCCTGGAGTAATTGGGTGCATCGATTGCACCCACATAGCCATTTATCCACCAAAAAGAGCGATGATGATCTTTATCCGGGAAACATATATGTGTGCACTCATGATGCACACATATGGAGCCAGTCAAATATTCAAGATGCTGTAATTAACTTGAGTAGAAGATATCCAGCTTTTTTTGAGTAGAAGATATGCAGTTTTTTTGATAGGTAAAGTGTAATATTTTCCATATATACTAGTTATACTGAAGATTTATTCTTTTTTGCAGGAGATTCAGGATATCCTTTGAAACCGTGGTTACAAACTCCGTTGGCGGATGCACCACCAGCCACTCCAGAATATGACTATAATGTTGCTTTTAAAAGAACACGTAGTGCAATAGAAATATGTAATGGATTATTGAAAATGAGGTTTCGTTGCCTATTGAAACATAGAGTGTTACACTACTCACCCACAACGTGTTCAAAAATAATTAACGCCTGTATAGTTCTGCATAACATGTGCATAGAATATAATATACCACCCCCTCAGCAAGAAGACGGAGATGATCTGGAATCTGGAATCTGGAATATGTCCGGAGTGCGGATCGAGATCCGCTGCACTTAGGCCCCATTGGACCCCTTGTGCTTCCTCCGTGAGGGAAATGTCTCCCTAGGTCATCGACCAGCCCAATGTTGTACAAAAGGTGATGATGTTGCCCAGGGGCATTTCCCTCAAATTGGCCATAGAAGGCCAACGTTCCCCCAATATGGATTCTCTGGTCGATGACACGGCAGGACATTCGCAAAGTACATGCTCGATCGTTTCATCTTCTTGTTCACATCCTCTGCAGATGGGTGTGTCACTTTGTCTCATGTTATAGAGGTGTTTCCTTACCCGGCAGTGTCCGGTTAGGATTCCTGTAACAAATCGCAGTTTACCCCTGGACATTGCCAGATAGTTCCTCGCCGTCTCTTCGCTGGGATATCTCAAGAGATTTCTGGCCAGCTGACAGCTGCTTGTTTCATCCCATAACGTCTTAAATTTTATGTGGGTGTTTTCCTTTATTAATTGAAGTTTCGCTGCAACTGGTAGCGTATTTGAAGGACCAGGCCCAAGGATACTCAGGTTGGCTGCCTTCTTGGCCAGTTTGTCAGCTTCTATATTGCCGTTGCATTGTGAGTGTCCTTTGACCCAGCATAGGCAGATGTTATTCATCTGACATGCTCTCACAAGTGCTTGGTGACATTCCCATGTTGATCCTTTAGTTATTTTATAATTTTTCAGGGCCAGTAGTGATTGTCTACTATCTGTGCAGATTCTTATTGTCTTGCCCGTTATTTCTCTGCGAGCAATCTCTTGTGCGGCTATGGTTATACCAGCGAGTTCTGTTTGTACTACACTGGCATTTTTATCCATAGTCCAGCTGCATCGGAGTCGCAGATTCCTGGAATATATACCACAGCCTGCTCCATCCTTTTTCTTTGATCCGTCCGTGAAGACATAGTTTACACCTTCAACGCCGGCCTCGTCTTCACCAGTAGTGTGTATGGTGTAAGGTTTATCAAAGACAAGCCGAAGCGGAATACCATCTGCACATGCCTGTAAAAGGGGTATCTTTCTGACAGTCTCAGTCCACAGGCGGCTTCTGGTTTGGCCACAGCTTGCATTTGGTAGTATGCCAACAGATTTAAGGCGAAGACGGAGATGATATGATAGATTTCGGTCTTTTGAACAATGCCATCCATTGTTGAGGAAAACCCCAATGAAAATGTTGGGGTTAGACAAAATAGAGATCTACTAGCAGGAAGAAATACACAAAGAAGAATAATTAGAAATTACTTCACTAGATAGCCTTATGTTTTAAATTTATGATTTACGATTATGATTTGTTTTTCTCGAATTTATATCAAAAATAACCAAGTAGAGGGGGAGTCCATTTTCCATGAATCACCCTGTACTTGTTTATTAAATCATGTATATTGATTACCTATACTGATTAATAAAAGCTGCTTTTTTTAGTATTGATTAATTTATTAAAACTTCCCTATTAAAATTCCTAAACCCTATTAGATACCTATTAAAAAAAACCGTAAAATATCTAAAAACTTAACATCACTTTTGAGACTAGAAATAAAAACGGTAATTATTTATCCTTCAAATAAAAACTTAATAAAATTCAGTCTTCCTAGTAAAATACCAAATACCTAAAAACTTAATCACATTTCTGATTAGAAATAAAAACAATATTTCCCTGTAAACTAAACCTAAACTATATAGAACTATTAAATCTGTCTCCTTTTTTCAACAATGCTTCCAAAGCAAATGCAATTAATTC
Organism: Tetropium fuscum; assembly: GCA_964058915.1. Classification (NCBI taxonomy): domain Eukaryota; kingdom Metazoa; phylum Arthropoda; class Insecta; order Coleoptera; family Cerambycidae; genus Tetropium; species Tetropium fuscum. The sequence continues at coordinate 214,734 of CAXKVY010018544.1, read as the reverse complement.
TCTCATTAATTTGCAGCGTTTCCTTTAAAATAGTTAACTTCTCTTGATTATACTCTTTTTTGAAAGTATAATTCATCTCTGCAATTTCGGAAAGTTTATTTGAAGCTTTTATGCTTTCTTCCAACCTATGTGTTGCTGTGGTTCGTTTCCGTTTTAGACATCGCCTTCCATTTTTTGTAGATTTTTGGCCCTTGGGCACATTTGGTGTGACGTCGTCAACTGCTGCCGGATCTACATTTTCTAAATTCTCGCCTACTTCAAAATTGTGGTCGATGTCATTCACACTGCTTGAGTAACAATGTTCTTCAATTGTAATCTCAAATAGTGGATACTCATTTTCATCCTCAAACCAAAAAACAATTTATATAGCTGATACCTACTAAAAATACATTATCTTACAATAGTGACAATAGACTCCTGTATTGCAGGGTCTCCTTCTATTAATGTAGTATCCAATATATTTAAAATTCTCTCATCGTCATCGGTGAGAACTGACGATGTAGATGGACCTCCTCCAGTTCCACGTACATACTTTTTGATGTCAACACTCTTTTTTTTTACTTGTTTTTTAAGATCCTGCCATGTCTAAAACAAAACGAGAAAATGATAGGGCTACACCACAGTAATATCTGTACACAACTATAGTTTCTTTGATTTAGAATTTTTATCCTTACCCTTCTCCAGTGAGCCCCGTCTTTTTCTGCGCCAGGTATAGCATTTAATTCTTGAGATATTTTAATCCACCAGTTTTGTGCTTCTTTTGACGTAAATGAGGTCGAAAACTTGCCTCTGCGTAATTCATCGTCGGCGTCTAATAAAGCAATCAACAATTTCTTTTGTTTATCTGATAAATTGCCACTCCTTTTTGGTCTTCCTTTTTTGTCCAAACCACGTTTTAACGAACAAAAAAATCTTAAAACAAATTTTTGGCTACCAGTCAACCACTCATCTGTCACTTCTGTTAATTGACAATTATGCAGTAGAACCAACATAATACCGATAAATAGGTACTTAAATATGAATCGTGTGAAGTAATAAATCCGATACGTCATTTCTCGTTCCTATGGGAATAAGTGATGAATTATGTTTCACATAACGTTCCAGAATACCAAATATACGAAATCCTATTTCCCATAGGAAAATTTTGATGGGAGATTATTCCCATTGAATAAATTTCCACTGCTTTCGAGAATTGGGCCCCAGGGGAACAAAAGGGTTTTCAAAATCAAAAGATTTTTTAAATATATATATATATATATATATATATATATATATATATATATATATATATATATATATATATATATATATATATATATATATATATATATATATATATATATATATATATATATATATATATATATATATATATATATATATATATATATATATATATATATATATATATATATATATATATATATATATATATATATATATATATATATATATATATATATATATATATATATATATATATATTTAGGTATATATATATATATATATATATATATATATATATATATATATATATATATATATATATATATATATATATATATATATATATATATATTAGTATATTAGCTTTTAAGTTCTTTGCTATTCAAAAAGTCAAAAATCAAAAGATTTTTTAAATATATATATATATATATATATATATATATATATATATATATATATATATATATATATATATATTTAGGTATATATATATTTAGGTATATATATATATATATATATATATATATATATATATATATATATATATATATAGATATATATATTAGTATATTAGCTTTTAAGTTCTTTGCTATTCAAAAAGTCAAAAACTAAAGTCACTATGGGAATAAGTGATAATACTATGGTAATAAGTCATTTCTCGTTCCTATGGGAATAAGTGATGAATTATGTTTCACATAACGTTCCAGAATACCAAATATACGAAATCCTATTTCCCATAGGAAAATTTTGATGGGAGATTATTCCCATTGAATAAATTTCCACTGCTTTCGAGAATTGGGCCCCAGGGGAACAAAAGGGTTTTCAAAATCAAAAGATTTTTTAAATATATATATATATATATATATATATATATATATATATATATATATATATATATATATATATATATATATATATATATATATATATATATATATATATATATATATATATATATATATACATATATATATATATATATATATATATATATATATATATATATATATATATATATTTAGGTATATATATATATATATATATATATATATATATATATATATATATATATATATATATATATATATATTAGTATATTAGCTTTTAAGTTCTTTGCTATTCAAAAAGTCAAAAATCAAAAGATTTTTTAAATATATATATATATATATATATATATATATATATATATATATATATATATATTTAGGTATATATATATTTAGGTATATATATATATATATATATATATATATATATATATATATATATATATATATATATATATATATATATATATATATATAGATATATATATTAGTATATTAGCTTTTAAGTTCTTTGCTATTCAAAAAGTCAAAAACTAAAGTCACTAAATCTCACTGAAAGTGTTGAGGTATTAATATTTTAAATTCAAGTCTATATGATCAATAAAATAAATCGTACATCACTCTGAAGATCCTCAACGATGGTGAAAGAACTTGTACAACTTCTAAGTGGTTCGTTTCCATATATATGTCCAGATATGCAACTGGTAAGTGTGTGTTTCATCTATTTGCTTATTTCTCTATATAATGAATTGCTACAAACCAATGTTCGTTTTCAGGTTTTCGCGGGCGTAGAATGTACTTGATGATTTCCGGGTCTTCTCCCATGTGTTTTCTATTCTTCTGGACTGACGTTTCGGCAGAGTCACATCTGCCATCTTCAAGTTCTTCTTTATAACGGCTTGTTGCTGCTTCTGGTTGCTCGAACTGAAATGATTTCAAGTACCTAGTGGTTCCTTGATTACTTGTAAATGGTCATGATTCGTTGCACTTCATTGATTTCGGGTACAGCTATACGTCATTCGACCTGTTGATCAATTTTAGTTAGCTAGCTGATAAAGCCGTCTGCATTTACGACAAAACGTCAATTTAAACTCTGTTTTAGGAATGAGGTGCCAACATTTTGCGTGGGTGATCGTGAGCTATTCGAACAGGAAATCAATATTTCAACGCGGCAATACCCAAAAAATCTTCATATAGGTAGGTACCTATTAGTCGTAAACATTGAATCCCCCCTTTACTTTCATATTCTCGACGATTTAAGAGCCAAAGTACATCGTTCTTTTAGTTCAATGGCGTTCTCTATAGAAAAACGCCAAAGTTTCGTATACCTCTATACTTCTATACTACCTACTCCTTATTATTATTTATTTGCAATTCCATCACCTGAAATACATTGCAAAAATACTTCAACTGGATTCTGAACCGGTAGCGCACGGGAGCAAGAGCTCTCCACGTCGCATGCCTAAGGGGAGCCCAACACGTGTGACACAAGACAATGCACCACAGGATGAACTCTACACGCAGCCCCCCAGGATCCAATATCCCGCAATGACTTTGTCAGCGAACTTGACAACGTTTGATCGCCTTGGAATTTAATAAACTATTTTCCAATGATAAAAGTCGCTGACTAAATATCAATAACTGAACTAAACTGTTTTCTTTTCACACCAGCATTAAAACTACATTTACAAATTTAATAACGTAGGTACCTATAAATATATGTATTGCTATAAATATGTAGATATTCTTTTTCATATTACTAATTGAAAACAGTGCGCTATTACTGCACTGTTTGAAAAGTAAAGTAAAAGTAGAGTAAAACGTAACAAATTAATATCTGCATGGTTAGAATTTGTGATCCGCATTAATATATTTTTATTTAGGTATTATGGATTTCGAATTTTACTTTTACTTTTATTATATTATAAATATGTGATCTGTTGACTAAAATGACATATTCTGCAATTTGTGGTTGTACCAAATTATATTTATACTGTGGTGAAATCTGGAAATCGAAAAGACAGCTATGGAAAACTATGTAATGGTCTGGCGGAAGATATTTGGGGCGCGGGTTATTAGATAACAATTAAACGTATAGGGCATACACTACCATTTAACCTTAGCGACTCGAGGAAGGTGAAAATCGCGGAACATCTGTTCCCGTATAAAGAGGACTCGTGGACAAGAGACGATAAAATCTGCCAAAACATCCCCCGTCTCACTGTTGGAACTTACAACACGCTGTAAAGCAAATTAAGCCAGGAAAAGCGCCAGGCCTCGAAAGAATACCCCGTAGGAAGTGTAACAAAAAATGGCTAGCATTAATAGCGGTAGATGTGGAAAACGTATTCAATTCGGCAACCTGGAGCATAATTATAAGGGAATTACGTGACAGAGACATATCCAGATATCTGGAAAATATAGTAGAAAGCTACTTTTTCGAAAGGATAATTAGTCACAAGAAACAGGAGTATGTATATAACAGCCGGTGTTCCACAAGGTTCTGTATTGAGACCTCTTCTGTGAAATGTCCTATACGACTTCTTAAACATCGTCTTAAATATCGCCCTACCAGAAGGAGCGACGTGTAGAGCATACGCAGATGACCTGGTAATTATGATGGAGGCTTTAAACGATCTAGAACTGGAGCGACGGGCAAATGAGTCAATGAAGCTCATAAATAATTGCATGGTCAAAAATGGGCTGACATTGGCACCACAAAAAACGGAATCAATTATCCTAATAGGCAAAATAAAGAGAGAACATCTAAACTTTAACCTCCAAGGTACTAGAAAAATCCCAAGAAAACATATAACAAATCTGAGCGTGATAATAAACGAAGGAGTCACATTCACGGAGCATATTATACATATAAGCAATAAAGCAGACTGCAAAATGGCCGCATTGACAAGGATACTACCGAATATAGGAGGACTAAGTAGTCTAGAAAGGGCAGTGCTATGTGGGGTCATACATTCCAAAATCCTAGGAGCATCGGTATGATATAAAGTTCTGGAGAAAAAAACATATAGAAATATCCTATCAGGGCTCAAGAGAAAGGCATCGCTGAGAATTGCAAGTGGTTATAGGACCATCTCCGCAAAAGCACTGCAGGTAATCGCAGGAATTCCCCCAATTCGCTATTGAAAGAGGAAATATATCGCCTCTTTAGAAAAGAAAACTCGCATGTGCAAGTAATAAAGCAGGGCGAGAGGGAAGAAACTTTAGCAAGATGGCAACAATGCTGTGAAAGTTACACGGAAAAAGCAGTTTGGTCAAGAACAATCATACAAGATCTCCGCAAGTGGATAAAATGCGAGCATAGAAACCTGGATTTCTTCCTGACGCAATTTCTGTCAGGTCGCGGAGCTTGCAGGGCGTACCTACCTGAAAACAATGGGATTAACCCAGGAAGACCAGTGCATCTATTGCGGGATTCAAGACACTGCCGCGAATGCACTACTGACATGTGACAGATGAGAAATGTGGAGGGACAATTTTACTGGTAAATACGATAATTTCTAGTCACTGTGTTGGCAACACTGAACTTACGTGATCTATTTAAGTCGCTTTTCAAGTGTTTTGCGTTGTGGTTATATGGGGTGAAAATGAATTGTGAAAAATGACGTAAATTCAAGGTAGCCGAACTTCCAATGCTGCAGCCTATTGAATATGAGCGTTGCTGGAAGAAGTTCTTTTCAATCAACGGTATGAGTTCGAAAAGGTAGGTAGGCTTTTGGTACAAATTGGTGTGTTTTGTTATCATTTCGTGATAAAGACGTATTGGTTGGGTTCCTGCAAAAATGTTAACGAATATTTTTCTCAACTTTTGGATGTACCTTTTTATTTATTCTAAAATAGCTCCGTTATATCAAAATATTAGATAACAGTAGGCCCCGTTAGTAATTAATTTAGTTTTCAGATAAAATAGTGAGAAATTACATAAGATCATTAAGTATACATCGCATATTCATTATTGTGTTTTTTTTAAACTTTCAACATTTTGCCAGGAAGCCTCATCCTTATACCGCTTAGGCAAGACCAATGGAACAGGGCGACGAGTTTTTATGAAGTAGGTATAAGAATAAATTTTCTGATGATCTATAGGTACGGTATGTAGACATACTTTCTCCTTAACAAATTTTCGTAAAATAATTACATATTAATCTTAAACGTATTGTGTTTAAGATTATTAGGTACACAGTTATTTTGCCAGATTTGTCAAGCTGAGAGATTATCTAGGTAGTTAAAAACCAGTAAAACCACCTACTTCGACAGAGATGAGAGATCTAGTCATCAAAGCTTTTGGAAACCAATAAGGTGTCGGTCGGTGACAAATATGCCGTTTAGGTTCCAATTATCTATTAATTTCTTATAACTATACAAACTAAATTGTCACTTGTACAATAGGTACAGGATATTTTCATTTCAATTTTTATACACGTGCAGTTATAGAATTGTTTAGTGATTTCAATCATTTATTAGTTCTTTAAAATTAAAAACTAGAAGAACACCGAAAGTATAACATCTGCACAACACAGCTGAGGTTAACTATTACATATTTGCGAAATATAATTGACTCTACCCGACGATTCACTTTTATAGTTATTAACGCCATAAAAGCGATATGTAGCAAATAACAGACAAGATTGATATTTGTAAATTCGAGGCGAGGTAATTAAAAGTGGCGTCTTATATATTTTTTTTAAATGCGAATAAAATATCACAATTATTGCTTTTTATCCTCTTAGTTTTACCAGTCTCTAAAAAAAGGCGAAATACTATCAATCGATACAGAAAGTTTTCATTTAATAAAAAATATATTCCCGTTCTGTCAACCGCAAAAATATTTTGAAGTTTGTTGTCTGTTGTATTTATGTTATATATTTAAATTAATAAAGACATTTATTATTATATATTTCCTTAAAAATAGGGGGGTGGGGGTAGACAAACAAACGCACTACCTATTTTTTAAACAAGGTTCATCGTACCTAGCGTCTGTGGGTCTGTGGTAACGTTGATTGAAGGACTTGCACTTTCAATATTTCAATGGTAGTAAGTAGGCACAGCTAAATAGTTGTATTACCTACCTTTGTTTAAACTATATAAGTAATAGAAGATGAAAGATATTACTTATATGGAATGGGTACCTTAGTAAGTAATTGTCAATTTACCAATGGCACAACCCAGAATAAAGCAAAAAAATTTCCAAAAAAGCTGTTGCCGTGCAAAGTTTCATATTTCCTTAGGTTCCTAGGAATTTTCGATTTATTGTATTTTAGTATTCATTGGAGAAAGTGAGTCAGACTACACGGACTAGTCCATGCGAGAGCATTAAACGACGTGTGACATCTAACATTTGCAGGATATACTTTATGCAACCATTTACATGTGTTCTGTAGTATCGCATAGTAAAATTTCGGAATTAGATTAGAGAGGGCGCTCTGTTAGTAGCTACCGCGGTAACAAATGAAGATATGAAATTATATTCTTTATCATCTAGATATACAGAAAAATTTGGACAGTCACCACTCTTACAACATCCCCATACATATATGGCATACTACTAAAATATGAAGAAGTAAAAAAAAATGGCTTGTGTCAGATTTTATATTTGTCGCGAATAATATACGCTGTTTTAGTTAGGTTTTCTTTCTTTCACTCCTGAGTAAATTGTGTTTTATTATACTATTCGCTGCGAAACTCATAGACTATAATTGCCTTTGATCGACTAAAAAATGTTGTGCCATTGCGTTCGTCGTAAACTTTCGTCGGAAACTTTGAAACTGTGTCCCCCGTCTCCCCAGATGCCGCGTCTTTTGTGAATACGCTATCTCAAGAACGAAATGTTGAAACAACATAAGATTTATCAGTCTAATTGTTTTTGGGTAAAGGAAGAACGCCAACGAGGACTTGGCTAAAAACAAGTCCACTAACAAATTTAATGTTCCCACAGTGGCGACCCACAAAATACAACAAAATATATATCAATAATAAAAAATCATACAGTCCTGAAACGGCTATATAGCATAACTTACCAAAATTTCATAAAACTCGATCAATAAAGCCTCGCTAATTATTTATCAGTATTTTATAGGTACTTTTATATATCGTCTCGATAGCGCGGTGGTAATTTTCAGGGTTCATAGGTAGCTCATAGCTTCTGAGTTCATAGGTCTTCCGGGTTCAAACCCTGCCAGTACAACATATTGTCCTATGTATTTTACGTTTATTATTATTTTTTATTTATCTAAATGGATTAATAAAAAAAATAATTTCTTATTTTGTGCAATATATTGCAGGAGAGGGGGGGGGAGTAGTGAATCTTTTTGGTACTTTTTTCCCAGTCACCAAACAAGTATAATTGTCAGGCAGTATCTTCAAAATTGCAGAAATTAAAAAAAAAATCCCAGTTCTGATTTTTTTTGTGTGAAATTATAATATAAACTATATTATAATTTCAAGGAAAAAGCAAGTGCGGCTATTTATTTTATTTACAAACACGAGAGCCTTGCTAGCCTAACATTACTTACTAATGGTTGCTACGCGACTTTGTAAAGAATATTTGCTATAGCCTTGACAAAAAATTAATATAAATAAGTTTGATTCATTTTTTATCCATCTACACCTGAAACAACGCTATTCGAGAAAAAAATGTAACAATAATATAAACAAAAATTTTCCCAAGAGACAAAAAACATGGTTACATTAAATAAAATTTGTTCCTTTTCCGCGAACGCGTTTTGTACGTAAAGTTGCAATCCGTGGGCTATATAGGGCACTTCGCGATGCCTATCGATGTTCTATACCATGCCAATGTAACTATCATATCTTAGCGTTCGCATACAGCACCTAGAGCTGTGACCTTGAACGCTCCTTCATACGTAGATATCTCCTACACTATAGAAAAGACGTACATCAGAAAACGGACTTAGATTTACTGCAATTAGCGTTCAGCAGAGCTTCCAAATAGTGCCCAGGCGATATACACGTTAATGCGAACGAGTTTTGTACGTAAAGTAGCAATCCGTGGGCTATATAGGGCACTTCGCAATGTCTATCCATGTTCTATACCATGCCAATGTAACTATCATATCTTAGCGTTCGCATACAGCACCTAGAGCTGTGACCTTGAAGGCTCCTTCATACGTAAATATCTCCTACACGATAGAAGAGACGTACAAGTGAAAACGAACAAAGTTTTACTGAAATTAGCATGCAGCAGAGCTGCGAACTAGTGCCCAGGCGATGTGCACGTTAATGCGAACGCGTTTTGTACGTAAAGTAGCAATCCGTGGGCTATATAGGGCACTTCGCGATGTCTATCCATGTTCTATACCATGCCAATGTAACTATCATATCTTAGCGTTCGCATACAGCACCTAGAGCTGTGACCTTGAACGTTCCTTCATACGTAGATATCTCCTACACGATAGAAAAGACGTACAAGAGAAAACGGACTAAGTTTTACTGCAATTAGCATGCAGCAGAGCCGCCAAATAATGCCCAGATGATATACACATTAATTCGAATGCGTTTTGTAAACAAAGCAGCAATCCATGGGCACACTTCGCGATGCCTATCCATGTTCTATACCATGTCAATGTAACTATCATATCTTAGGGTTCGCAAGTTCGCATACAGCACTTAGAGCTGTGACCTTGAACGCTCCTTCATTCGTAGATTACTGCTACACGATAGAAAAGACGTACAAGTGAAAATGGACTAAGTTTTACTGCAATTAGCATGCAGTAGAGCTGCCAAATAGTGCCCAGGCGATATACACGTTAATGCGAACGCGTTTTGTACGTAAAGTTGCAATCCGTGGGCTATATAGGGCACTTCGCGATGCCTATCGATGTTCTATACCATGCCAATGTAACTATCATATCTTAACGTTCGCATACAGCACCTAGAGTTGTGACCGTGAACGCTCCTTCATACGTAGATATCTCCTACACTATAGAAAAGACGTACATGAGAAAACGGACTTAGATTTACTGCAATTAGCGTACAGCAGAGCTTCCAAATAGTGCCCAGGCGATATACACGTTAATGCGAATGCGTTATTTAAAAAAAATGTATTTGTATTTTTTCAATTTGTATTGTGGTATATAAGGAAAATAATAATTATAGCTATTTGTAGATGTATTTGAGGTATCCAAGACTGAAATATGCCATTTATCAGATATCTGTAAAACAGCGACAAAGTTTAATGAAAACATGCATATAAACAATAGAGTGGCATAATAATTGTTCAAACTTTTCTAATATCACCGAGAAATCGCTCAGTTAGGAGACAGTTCAGGAGATACAAGCAACCAGTCAAAAGTGATTTTTTTTTTCATTTTATAGTCGTTACTCCGAAAAATTTATCGCACAGAACTGGGTAAAAAGGCAAATCATCCTGAGAACTATATTACATAATTATATGACTTGTGGGTCAATTATATGACAAAAAAACATACTCAAGCAGCCTATCAAAAATTACCAAAAAAATTAATTATTCATTTCTTGGGCTTTATTGCTCATTGATTACTACTCGATTTTTTACGCCTCAAGGATCTTAAAATAGAGATTCCAAGCTTTCAAAAACCGTTTCAGATGTTTTTCTACGACAAATCTTAATAGATGGATAGATGATTGATAGATGATGATTTCAAAATCACATAAAATTTTTATTGCCAGATTCTATTTTAAGCTATTGTTATTTAATGCAAACTGTAATATAACAAATTTTCAAGACTGCCAAAATGAGGGCATTTTTTGCCTGCCTGCCAGACACATTTTCAATGCTTAGAGATCAGTCAGGTCTGGTATAATTTTAGTATACCAACTAACCACTAAAACCAATTTCATTAGTGGAAAAATAAATGAATCGTATTTTTATTTTCTGAAGGCTTTTATGCCACAACCCATCGGAAAACCCCCCATTGAATATAAAAATTGTTACTTAAAAATCACTTGACTAAACAATCGTTGTTCGGTGACTGGGAAAATAAGTATCAAAAAAATTCACATTGCCTCCCCTAACTATTTTGAGATGTTTCATATTCCGATGCGGGTACTGTAAAGTTACTACAACGTATGAATTTTCAAAATAACGCAGAAATATTGTAATGAGATGTCCGAAAGACTCAACCTCTGTATCTCTAGGTTTTTGCCTTGACAACTGGTACATGCTAATAAACATAACAATGCAAGTGTTGCAATTACAAAAAAATGTACTGAGGAGATTTTCCATTGCAAGTGGGGGTGAATTCTGGATTGGTTCCAATGTATTGTCTATTAACTTCCAACCCCAGTCTTCTGGGTCCAGTTGGTGACCAAGCCACACTTAAACTTGATATAATACCCGAAATATAATATATGTTGATGAGCAGAAGCAGAGGTTGGAAGAAGACAAGATAATTATACTCGTTTATTGTTACGAGTATTTTTTACAAAAGATAAGTATCAAAACTTATCTAGAGGAGCTCTTTGGAGCTCCAGATACAGAAAAAGGGAGGCGAATCCCGTTGGTGATTACAGCTTGTGGAGTGGAGTTAGTAGTCTCTTTAAAAACTTTAGCATAATTAACTATAGGTATCTTGTTTTTCAAACAACTTAAAAACTGTTGTTTTACCCATCCTGAAAATTGCTGATGCCTCTTATCGCAGCCAGTGATTGCATGTAAAAATAGTATGTGATTTTGGCATTTTGAAAAAGCCGATAAAATTTTGGTTGTATATATTCCCGATCGCTGCTGAGCCTTCCCAGGTAAATAAAAAAAATAATTAATAAATAATTAAAACCAAAAAAAAAATAATTTTTTCGGTTGGAATTCGAGCATTAAGTAATACCTACCCATCATCATCTTCACATTTATTGGTTTCTTTTATGTTTATATCCTCAGAATCGTACAATTTGTACATGCATATAAGTTACACAGAGCAATATTTTTATTGTATTACGGAGTGATGTATAGGTATAGGCAGCGTACTATTATAGAAAACACAAGTTTGGCAACTTTTAAACGCTATATCTCAGAAATTGTGACTCTTAGGGAAAAAATGTAAGAACAATTTTTATAGATAATTGCATGGTCTAACCTATGTTTTTGATACAACTTACCGTTTGCCTCAAAAAAGCAAGAAAAATAAATTTGCGTACTTTGACCTTGAATAATTTGTCTGCAGATGTGGGATCATTGGGGACTTTTTACACTTCATTTATAATGGTGCGATGGTGGTCCCAACATTAGTACCAATTTTCAGCTCTATGCGAATTATTGTAAGCTTACCCCTATTTTTTCAGCTATTTTGACCGGGTTATAAGTATTTGGAGGCTATGTATATATATATATATATATATATATATATATATATATATATATATATATATATATATATATATATATATATATATATATATATATATATATATATATATATATATATATATATATATATATATATATATATATATATATATATATATATATATATATATACATGATATATATATATGATATATATATATATATATATATATATATATATATATATATATATATATATATATATATATATATATATATATATATATATATATATATATATATATATATTTTTATATATATATATATATATATATATATATATATATATATATATATATATATATATATATATATATATATATATATATATATATATTGTAATATTTAGATTTTTTTTATATTATTTTAAATTTCAACTCTTATCTCAGGTGGTTTCAGAGTTGCACGGTTATGATTAATTAATTTTAATATATTTAAAATCACGAAATAATAAAAGAAAAATATATATCAATCAATAAAAAAAAATAAATTTTATATAGCGATTACTTGTTTACAAGATCCTAATATAAATTGTAATTAACAAAAACCAAACTTACTTAGTACCTAACTACCAAAGTCTCGACAGTCTTATCTCGGACTACAGCTTCACTTTAAAATTTCTTCTATCTTCGTGCACAATAATTCCAAATCCCTGCTACTTACTGCTACCTACTGCTATGTTATCTCCTCCAGTCTCTAATCATCTATCAAAATATACTTTTCCTTTTCGGCTTCACTCCTCAGCTAAACTAACACCCTCCTACTAATGCTGTCACGATTTCTCAGTCTCTTCTTTCTGTATCTATCAGTTTCTCCCCAAATTTCTTAATTATTTTCCCTTCTGTCTTTCTAATTAATTTATTATTCCCGTCCGTCCAAAATTCCTTTTCCCTAACAACCATACTATCTCTATTTTTTTACAACAATTTTCTCTAATATTTTATACAATTTTATATCAAATGAATACCAATTTACATTTTATATTAACTCTTATAAACTTTGTCATCTTGTATGTAATATACATTCTTCGTCCATATTTATAAAATACACACATTCCACCAGATAAGAGTTAAGCAAAACAACCATATAAACATGTATTTATCCATAATTTCAGATTTATATTACATCTTTGGTATGCATGTGTGTGGAACCAGCTCATAATCTCTTACATTTCGTTATATTTACCCCCCTATTTTAGAAATTTCTTTTAAATGGAATTTGAAATAAGTTTCTAAAATGCATTTTTAATAACGATATATTTTACTGGGTTCCACTCATGTATCTGTCTCGACTGATAAAGATGAGTATAATAATTCTATATGAAATTTTCCACGTATCAAGTGTCAGAATCTATATGTTTCAATTCATATGTATTTTGATTGATAATTTTATTTATTATATAAGGGCCTTCGTATGGGTATTCATTAATCTCTTTTAACCTATCGGTTTCTATGCTTACACCTACCTAATTGTCCTATTTTATAACCTAAATATTTTACGTTTGACATAAATAATTGACATTTTCCTAAATTAATTTTTAACCCTGCATTATCTAGAGCTTCTAAGATGGTATTTAAATGTTCTTTGTGTTTATCTTCGTTATCTGAAAATATTAAAATGTCGTCTATGTAGTGAAGACAGAATTCTTTAAATTTGTCAAGTATTACTTGCATAGATCGTACCAGAGCTGATGAGGCACTTTATAAACCAAAAGGAACGACCTTGAACGAATAAATATGGCCTTCTAAACTGAAGCCTGTATACTTCATAGACTGAGGGTCTAGCGGAATTGACCAAAAAGAATTTTTAAGAGCTAGTTTTGAAAAGTATGTATTCTTACCAATTCTGCTAAGCATAGTATCAATCGTCTGAGGTTGATCAAATTGTTTCTTGGTGATTTCATTTAGCTTTCGAGCGTCCAAACATAATCGAATTGAATAATAATAATTGAATCGTCTTTTTTTTTTCACAATAACAAGTAGACTTATTTAATTTGTTTTCGACTTTTCTATTATTTTAGCTGCTAACATTTTATCAATTTCTAGCTTAATTTTGTCTCTATATTTATAAGGTACTGGATATGGTTTACACTTAAATGGCTTGGATTCATCTACTATAAGTTTATGCATGTATCCTTCAGCTATTCGGGGATCAAAATTTACCAAGGACTTATATTTATTTAAAAGTACGGTGACAAAAGTTTTGAATTTATGTTGACATGTAAAATTACTAAATCCCAACTCGTTTGTTGGTTTTTTAACACATTAAAGTGTTTTTACTAAATTGCAAGTTTCTACTCTTTCAACATTTACTTTACTATTCATTTGTGAATATGAACCTTGTTCATCAAAAACTAAGAAGGGTATCACTGCTTTGTTAACCGTCAAATATTTTTTTTCTATGTCAATCACCGTTTTCATAATATTTAAAATGTCCTCCCCTATTATTACATCAAAGTTCATGTCGCTCATAACAACAAATTGTCCCATGAATCTTTTATCCCCTAGTATGAAGTTTCCATTTAATACCTTATTGCATTCTGCAAATTTTCTGCCATTAGCATTGATTAATTTTATTTTAGTAGACTTCACAATTGCTTTCGATAATTCACTAAATTTATTCACCACTTTTTCATGTATTAAACTAATTTCAGCACCTGTATCGATAAGCGATATTAAATTTATGTTATTAATCTGAATATTTATGATTGGTAAGTTACTAATATTTATATTTTGGTTTATTTCCGTGTCATTGCCTATATCTATAAATTCTCTCATATGGCTCACATGGCATGAGGGCACCAGGTATCTCAGAGACCATTGCCTTCGTGATATTTGTGTTCAGCGGCCCCGAAACACCCCGAGTAGGTAACGAATTCCCATAAAACTCTATGAGACGACGTTGATACTGTTCACCCTGAACACCAGGTACCTCGGAGATCGTTGCCATTTTACTGCCCAAATAATCGGTTCAAATAAAGTTACTTGCTTTATTTTCTCGACTAAATAAATAATCGAGATAATGGCGGAAAGGCTTATTTTTTGCACATCTCATAATTGTTAATAACTTATTGTAATAATGGCCGTAAATGAAGACCTTGTTGACGAGCCAATTATAGGTCTTCATAGATGTGCAAAGTTTCAGGCAGATTGTTGTTGGTTTATTAATTTTTGTTTTAGGAATTGTTTGTTTTAAATATTTGTTTATCCCAGAGAGCGTTAATTTAAACAATCATCATAAGCAAGATAATGGACTCAGAGATGTTTAACAAAGTGGAGTTGAATCTTAAAAGGTTGAACTACAAGGTGGGTTGAAGAAATAAACTATTTGTTCAAAAAATTGTTGATAAAAGGTCTGTTTAGAAGGTGGGTGTTTTTTCTTGCTTAAAAACAAATAGAATAACTTTATTATCTTCTATGGTAAATGCTTGTAATTAGGTGCATTGAAAACCTGGTTGGAAAATGGAAAACACGTATTAATTAATTAAATAATTAACACGTAAAAATTAAGTCTTTACGACTAACAGCAGCCAAAAGAGCAATTAAAAAAAATCATCTGTTATTTTTATAAACATTAAGAGTTGAATTTTTCACAGATTTTCAATGATGGCTTATATTTTATCATTCAGTTGATAAGCCTGAATATATGCAGTGAGTACGAAATCGTAGCCCTTGAAAGTGAAAGTACCTTTCCAACAACGCCTTGAGTGGTGGGGAAAGAGGTCTGACCTCCGTTTTTACGCGGCGAGTTTTTGAGATAGTATGACAGAAACTTCAAATTAGATCGGTCATACCAAATTTACAATTTCTCACTATAATTTTGTATTTACGAATATTATTTACGGTCAATGGCAAATTAGTATATTTATTGGTCTTTCATTAGTTTTTAAATCAAAAACAATATCCACCGAGAAAGAATTTATGTCCAGTTAATTTATAAGATAAGTACATTGTTAATTCTTTTTTCATACATGTGAATAAAAACACCCCAAAGGCTGAATCAATCAAATGACATAATACATATTTCCCCCTCAGTTATTAATGCTTAAATTAACATATGTTTTAATCCATAATCTATCTGCGTTTCTAAAACTGAAAACATTTGACTGAGTACTCGATTTTTGAGTATTTTTGAGGAAAGAGGGCTAATTTTTTTCCTTCACTATATTTTTTTATATGTTGACGATTTTTTTACATTTTTACACACATTGCCAGTTTGCTTTCTATCATCTAACTGCAAAAATGAGCATAGAATTACTATTAATTTTCATATATATAGTTAATATTATATTTATTTATAAATTTCTACTTTATATAGAGGTCGATTTTTGAGGTTTGTCTTACGACAAATGCAGTTAAGAAATTTTCAGTCTGGGATTTATTTTCTGTACGTTCAGAACATGCTCACTTCTAAAAATATTAACAAATATTTTTTAAGCCTGGACGATGGACAAAACTGGATAAAATGTACGATTTACAAAAATAATGTTTAGATCCTCATTCATTTAATTATCTATCTGGGCATTATATAACTACTACCTATATACTTTTTGCAGCCTAATTGACCCCTATATCGGATTTCAATCGCCGATGCGATTGCAGTCACTATAGTTGGTCTGCACTTGGCCACTAGGGGACATTGTGGCGCTGACCTGACGCTAAGATTGCGCATGGTGTCTAATACCTCGACAATTACATTTGAAAAAGTCTGAATGCACGGCGTAAAACTTTTAATTGTTTAATGAATCCGAACAATGGACTAGGTAGAAATAGGAGTTTATATTTAGGTATATAGTACAACAAAGGTAGTATTTAGATTAATCCTAATCTCCTGATATCCTGATGATACTGATTTTGTTAGTGAAACATGCATCAAGTGAAGTTCGTTTTGCTGTTAGTGGATATGTGTGTTTAGCTTTTGTTTCCCCTCAATAGTCCAAAACCCCATCTAACGTGACATTAACTGAGAAACCATCATAATGGAATGTGGCCGTAAATGCCTTCATCATCGTCTAATCGTCTAATATATGATTTTCATGTAATAAAAAATATTAACAGCTACACATATTATGTATATCAGTTGTAACATTTGCAACTAAAACACACAATCGATCATGTATTACGTATCCTCTCCAATTTATGTATAATGCATTATCACAACACAAGGAATTATCACAACAGGTAGACAACCAATTATTTACTCGATAATTAGAACTCTATAATACTCGTATGTTCCTTAGGTAGATATTTAGATAAGATTGATGTATTTTATAAATGAACCTGACATTTTAACTAATAGTGACTTTCCTATAAACTTACTTATTTACTTTGAATTAGTAAATGTGTCATCCAGTAGGCCAAAGAAAAATATGCTTTAAGGAAATACAGCTTTAAATGGATTTTCACTGTACGTAAGGTTACTTATACATAGATGGATGAACCTGATTGTAGTTAACAGAGCTCAGGACAGACACGCAATTCTATTCCAGTGTAATTAAAATAAAAACCATTTTTATGTTACATTTTATCATACATAAGTGAGTAAGTTTGAAATTGCACTAGCAAGGATTGACGAACTAGAATTGTGTAAAAAATAATACTTTGAGAGAATATTCAAATAAGTAACAAATCATAAACATAATATTCAGATTAATGGGTAAAATGTTGAGGAATGAGAATATGATTCGTCCGAGAAGAAGTAATGGATCCTGGATCAATCATATCGAGACGCAAAAGAATTTTAATAACAAATCTCAAATTTTTAAAATACGGGACAATGATTTGACGATATCCATACCTCAGTATTATAATGGGTAAGTTAACTCATGCTAGATATAATTGTACTTGTAAACTCAACAACTGTATTTCTGCGTTGTCTGCAACCGATATTTTTATACAATTAAATTATTTAGTTTAGAATTATATTCATTTAGTTCCTATTTTCTCTAATTTTAATTTAAAGTGGGTAGGTATGTTTTTTGTTTCTACCCTTTGTTTTTTTCCAGTTCCTTTGATAATTTTTGCTGCCTATATACATATGTAGAAGACATTACAGGTAATTACGGTTAAGGTAATTTAGCCAGCTAGCTAAATTTAGCTAACTAACTAGGAGTTTAGAATGTGAAAAGTTTTATACAAAATATAAATTATCTTAACCGAGCAATGAAAAAACGGCCCTTACATAGCAGTTTTGACGTAGAAATTAATTTTATCATTTTCTTATATCCTAATTTCTTATTTCCTAATTTTCTTATTTCCTAAGAGAAATTAAGAAATTACAAAATACGAATTGTTTGGAAATTATTACTTGAATTTGAATAGAAAATATTAATAAATAACTCTGGAATAAAACCAAATAAGAGTCACCAAATAAAAAATAAGAGTCGTCGAGTCTTATTGACATATTTTTTGTTTATAATAGCATAACTGTTAGATATGTTAACATATCTAACAAAATATATTGTTACATGTATATTAAAAATGTATTAAAATATTGAAATTTTGAACAAATATATAGCTAGGTACCTATGTTATTGTTAATTAAAAACAATGTATATATATATATATATATATATATATATATATATATATATATATATATATATATATATATATATATATATATATATATAAATATATAGAAAATTATATTATACCTAAAATGTGCAGGGCTAGTCTCGCAAAAACTTTGAAAAACATGCATTTTACGTACGGAAAAGTA
This sequence comes from Tetropium fuscum, assembly GCA_964058915.1. Taxonomy (NCBI): domain Eukaryota; kingdom Metazoa; phylum Arthropoda; class Insecta; order Coleoptera; family Cerambycidae; genus Tetropium; species Tetropium fuscum. Next base: position 195,600 of record CAXKVY010018544.1, on the reverse strand, counting down.
GACAGAAAGAATATTCTCTAGAAATATATAAAATAGCTGCTTATCTTCGAAAATTAAAAAAGTTTAGAAACGAAGGGAAAATTTATTACACTGACGAAAAATGGGTTAATGAAAGGATAATAAAGGGGAAGTGGCGAACCACCCACTAAAAAATGGTAACGCGCTGAAAGCAATACCTCATCAGTGGTGTGGAAACTTTCATTCAATATCAGCTGTGGTGTTGAAAATATGCATATAAAAACCTTCTACTTTCAACCCCCTAAGAAAAAAATGTCTACGCCCATGAGAAACATTGTGTAGGTAGCCGGTCGTTGAACTACGCATACTTATTAGAAAGACTGTAAATTTAAATTACTGTTTCCCAATGTTGATTCTTTGTGTTCATCCCCCTTTCGCTTCTTCCTAAATGGCATGCATGAACAAAATATTTAAACTGAACGCATTTCTCTGAAAAATAATTTTATATATTATTAACGAGTTTTTTAGTAGCATCAGATTTTATGTCACTATCAAGATTTTTGTCAAATTCTCCATAAAAATCTGAATATTTTAAAAATCTGATATGCAAATATAAACTGATATGCAAATATATACAATAATATTGCTGCCTAATTTAATATTTATATCGATGTTATATGTCTAAACTAAACATCCTAATATAAATAAAACTTAGGCAACTTATGAGTTCTCGTTATAGGGTCACGTTTTAAAATTTATAATTTTCGATTAATAACTATTTTATGTTAATTGGTTTACAATGCAGTCTCTATGAACAGACAAACATTTGATAAATAGAACTAATCGTCCACTGACACAAAATCTTACCTCATCAGAACATAAAACATGATGAATAATTAAGAATGTGAAAATTAAAGGAAGAAAAAATAGAAACCATTTTAAGCCCGATCGACTACATTTCATTTGTTATTTTCATATTTTTTATGAATTTTTAAAATATGTAGACATAAATTAAGTGGTTTTATCTCACAAAGCACCTACCTAGCTGAAATTTATACAATTCAATGAGAATAATTTATTATTATTTTACTATGAAAATACCCTTGTCTATTCAATTTTTTTTGGTAAATAATAACGTTTGAGACTCCCTCTATTTATAAAAATTGATCAGGCAGACAGTTTTTTGTTAGTTAACACGCGAGAATTTTTTTAAATTAATTTTCACTATGAAAACACCGCATATAACATCTTTATAATTTTTTATTTTTAAAACAGTTTTAAACCATTATTTCTGTTTTTTTAGTCTGGCACAAAAAAATGTGATTTACTATACCATACTTAAGCATACATGTCGTCTAATCTAAAATTGATATAAAGAAAGATTGTAATAATGCTAGTACTCTAGAAATAACAAAACTAATCTCGAAATTCACAGGCCAGTAGGTTTAAAACTCAAATCAAAAATAATTAAGTACTACAAAAGGTTTTATTGTTTTAATGGCGTCATTTGTTGCATAAGCATAATATAAATATCCTAGGTTTCCCCCTCGGCGGCGTTGTGCTAAAGGGGTGGGGGTAAAAATGTACCCCCAAAAGGGCATTTTTGCGGTTTTACGGTTATATCTCGTGAAGCACAAACAAAATCGAAAATATTGTGCTATTAAAAGTTATAGAGCATTAATTCTGCATTGATTGAGATATACGCGTCAATTAGTGATGAATCAATTAGTGGTTATATTTTATAATAACAAAAAATATAGTTAAAGATATGAAGATGAAAATGGAAAAATGATTCTTATTGAACCACTGGACTCCTCAAAGTCTGTAATTTACTATATATATTTGAAACCTACCATCCCCAGAGGAGCGGATCCATCTGGTGTCCTAACCACATAATTTGTACTTGTAGGTAAGTTTTCAAGCAGTAATGACAAACTGCTTCGGATATATGTTGGTGGTAGGGATGCCAGGTTGAATTTGAATTTCACCAGGGCTTTGGTCGAATCACAATTTATCTAAAGTATCTCCTGCCCTACCTCCGTAGAGGGTTGTTAAAAATCTAGAAGATATAACAGCTTGACCGCCTTCTCCTTACCCTGCCTGAATAGTTGTGTCACATCCACCTATGGCGTGGGGTAATATGAATGGCCTTCTGATGTTGTCTGCCAGTTTGAATCTGTTGAGACCAAATACTTTTGATGGGGTCGTTCCTCTTCCAAGTTTTGAGAAATATGTTTCCTGATAGTGTGGCTATGGCATTCAGCATGGTAAGGGGGTCCGTATCCTCACCAACTACCACAACTTTCTCATGCTCATGTGATACCTTAAGGGCCGTGGCAACAATCAGGTGGTCCGCGTCGTCATTTGCTTGCTTTACTGAGCAGTCTTTACCTTCAAGCCTCTCAGTAAGCAAGCTAATAAGACACGCTTTATTTCTGTCGTTTGAAAGGAATAGGCCCTGAGCCATGGCCACCATTACCTACCTCGGTAAATATGACCTCAGGAGTATTGAGTCTTAAAATGAAAATTTTTCATAAATATGTGCAATTAGTGCACAAAATATTAGTCTGGTCTCATTCAATGCAGATTTTAATGCCGTATAACTTTTAGTAGGACAATATTTTCGATGTTGTGAGTGCTTTACGAGATACAACAGTAAAACCCCATTTGGGGGTAGCTTTTTTACCCCCCACCCCTTTAGCATAACTCCGCCGAGGGGAAAAACCTAGAATAATCATATTAGGTAACAAATTAAGCCATTAAAACCATTTGTAGCATTTATATCCGATTCGTCTATTGGGTTCTATTGGGTCTATTGGGTTCGAGCAGCGGACCTGGGTGTTGGATTCTAGCGGCGATACCTAAGACTTGGATTTTGGGTGAGCGATCCGAGTACGCGGATAGGCAGCTAAAATAAAATAGGCAGGAGAATAGGGATAGGAATTGGATAGGAATAGGAAAACGACGACCTAGACATAGACAAGGTAGAATTAAACAGTGCAAAGTCACAGTAAGGAAACGTGAACATGAAACTTAGTGTGTGATGTGTAAAAAGGATTATTAGAAAATACCAGAACGGAGCCATTCAACTAGAGAGCTCTAGGGGCTCGTTGCTTTTTTTCTTCGACCTAAAGGCAGTAAGTGTTAAGTGCTAGATACCTACCTAAGAACTAACCATTGCTAGCCTATGTCAGTATAGGCAAGAGAGTAAACTTTCTCCTAAAAGGTCCATATATAGAGTTCATGAGTAGAACGACGTTTTGATTTGATATACTACTTTGCTGCTTTGTAAAATTAAAAATTGTTGATATCAAATAATTACAGATTTTTGAATGTCCATTGACCCGTAAAAACGACGAGAATCCAACTAGTGGCGGAATCAACCAACGCCGGCATCATCGCTAACCACAAACGGCATGGTGGGGGTTCGTCATTTGTCTAATGGTAGGCTTATGGAGCATTCCTTCTCTGTCTATAATCGTTGGTTTAGAGTACCTCCGTGTATTGTGCATATAAAACTTTAACCTTAATATAGTACATTTTTATCGTATATTATGGTTTTCTGGAAACTACCTGGTTTTCAAAACTCCCTCAAGTCTACGCATAGTAAGCCGCAGCCGGATTTACGTGTCCTTTTTTACCGTTGCTGCAAAACAAATTCAAGGGCCAAGTAGACATTTTGCGAAAGTCTTAATTAGATGTAGTAATTTTGGTCTCCGCATTCCGTGGTCATATCGGAAGTAAAATACAGATTTTCTGGTGGCAGCGATACCGCTCTTTTAAATAATCAACCCTTAGGCATGGCAGCACCGTCGTCGTCTTAGCAGGACGCGACGTTCAGGGCGCCCGCCCTTGATAACCCTAAGGGTTGACGTTTATAGTATTATATCTCTTAATATTTTAAGACATGTTTTCACTGATCTTTTTTATAAGGTGTAATTGAGGGTTATTTAACTGCTAAAGTACACTTGCATCAACCTAAAATGCAGTTTAGTCCTGGACTGAGCTCTATATTTCCCTTATTTGTTAGTTGTTAAGAAGCTGATGCTAAGAAGAAAGTTAAAAAGTTCTTATTATTGTCTTATTAATGTCTTATTATTTTATTGTATTGTCTTATTATTTTATTATATTTTTATTGTATTTTATTTAATTTGGTACAATAGGTAAGTGAACCACTTAGTGCAAAAACTATACATATTGAGATTCTCTCATTCTGTACAACGGACTTTTGACATTTATGGCCAATATATTCTTGCTGTAAGCCTGGATCTCAAAATTTCTGCAAGGTCCATTGGAAGCCATAAATCCCAAAAGCCCTAACGAAATTATTAAGTTCTGACTACGAGAGTATCTGGGGCTGATTAGAAAGTGATAGAAACAAAACTGATGGAAACAAAAATAAACAGTGTTTCCGTAGTTCGTGGTACCAATTTAACTAAGTCAAAAAGTCGAAAAAAGTACGATAAAAAAATCTTTGTAGGCCTGGGTTATTTGTGACTAAGATAGATGCCATTTTCTCAAAACGGTAGCGATTTATGATCTATTTTCGAAAATTTGCAATTGTTCAAAATCTGAAATAGCCGTTACATACAATCTCGAGAATCTCGAATTTTTAACACGATTTTTACATAAACCCATCACACAAGCAATGCTGTTGCTTGTCAAGTCATTCTTGACAAGCAATAAAGATGACTGAACTGAAATAATAAAATAAAGATGAATGTCGATATGAATTTAGAAAAATCACGTGACAAATAAATATGACATTGTAAGTTAATTCACTATTACTACATGAGAAATCTTACTAATTATTAGAGATATATTCTCTAATAATCTCTGAGATTATTAGAGAGATTAACTAATTCAGCATATTAACCTACATTTTTTATGAAATAACACTACAAACAACATTTTACAAAAACACTGTAAGTATAAATTAATTGAAAAGTTGCATGAACCATGCAAGTTGTGACTCACATTTTAACATTGCTGTTGATATGTTCCAGTTTCTAGTAACTGCCTTAGATATGGACTATTTATTATTCTGTTGATTTTTTTTTGTTTAATTTTCACACATTGTTTTTCAGTGATACCAACTATAGCAGAAAAAATAACAAGGATGGTTCTAAAAGTATTTCCAAAAGCATGTTACAACAATTGGAAATATATTGTGACAAAACTACATTACATGGACTTAGATATGTTGGAGATTCCTCGTTGTCACTTGGAGAAAGGTAACTAATATTAATTACCTAGAGGTAATTGCAGAATAATATGACGATTAGGAATTTTTCATTTATTAGTATTTTTTGTTCTTAAAATATGGGTTAATAGCTAATTATTAACAAATGCCAGTTTTATTATCGTTTTTATTTTAGACATTATTTAATAGTTTTATATGAGGGCATTATTTCTACCGGTATAGACTAAAGATTATATAGAGGACATTATTTCTACCGGTATAGACTTGCACATATCGACGCACGTTTCGGCACCAGAATCTCTTTCGCCAGAACTGATGAAAACTGAATCACCAGAACTGATGAAATTATCATCAAATTATCATCATAATTTTTTGGTGTCGGTAGAATACTTTCCTCAAAAATGACCAGTGAATGTTGCGGGGATCGATGAACCGCACTAAAAGCGGGTAGTGGACAGTAGTGGTATTGTATAATCCAAACTTCTGCTTCAAAATATTTATTTTTTTATGCTGATAATTTATATAATTCTGTAAGAAAAAAATATGAACAAAGCAGGTATGAATTACGAGAAAAATTTATTTTAAAAATATTATTATTTACACCTGATTATTAACATTATGGGCGCTACTTTCAGTGTGGCCGGGTTCGGGTAGTGCTTCATCTAACAATAGTGGATCGATCAATATTTCAAGATCGACTCTTTCCACTTTCTACACGAGAAGTTGGCGTCGTGTCTGTTAATATCCTGTGATCATCTCCATCTTCATCGTCTTCTTGAATCTCATCGCCGACTGTGGTTGGACCATTCAGACAACTTCCATGGCAATTAAGACAAATCGTCGTACAATTAATTTCTGATTTTCTGCATCCGCGCATACCTGCACATCCGCTTGTGTATATGCAGAATACGAGGTATAACAAATTTTCTGGAACGATTGGGTCCATTGCTGATATTGGAGCAAGATTGCTCTGTATACATATCCAACCCCAATACTCAGGGGATAATTAATTCCCTTGCCATTTTACAACATGCCGGTACACCCGAAAATAATGTTGCTTTGGTCCTCCTTCTGTTAGTGGTAGTGAAGAAATATCTGATTTAATTTTTATAACGGATTTTGTGAAACAATTATATCGATGTTTAAAGAATGATCTGTGAGGCGAACACTATAGATGGATGGGAAACCCAGATCCCTAGCTCGAGTTTTGCCGTTTGACCAAATACTTTTTATTTTGGGATGGAGCTAATGCAAGCAATAATATAAGATCAACATCTTCACCAAGTATACATTTTCATGTGAGAAAGATGCATCGATAGCAGTAGCTATTAACGATGAGACAATCTGCGTCATTAGGGCTTTGTCGGGATGCAGTTTCTTTGGCAGCATATCAATAATTAACATGTACTTAGTATTTAAATTTGCTAAAGAAATATAGAAATTATCAAAAATAACAAACATTTTATCCCGCGCCTCCATTTACCGATAGATCTAGCCCTGACAATGCACTAATTACGTCGGAATTGTAGGTTAGTCGAGGAAATAAAGCACTTACACTTGGTTAACTATCGATTTTTTGAGCAGTAAGATGGATCTTCATGCGGTTTTGTGCTGTCTTTACGTCAGAATATTTGTACATAACCAAAAAATATCGGTACATTTTTTATTTTCTAAATCAAAGGTCGCATCATTAAAACAAACAACCATTCCTCGTCTCGAGCTTTGTGGAGCTCTTGTCCTCTCATGGTTAACAAGCAAGGCAATAAACTCATTGCGGTTGTGGTTTTATCGGGTTGTTTTGTGATTCAACTATCGGTCTGGGGTGGCTTAAAATGGCACCAAGCACGTTACAGTCATTCGTAGCTCATCGCATAGAGGAAATACAAGAATTCTCAAAATATGTTGAATGGCGTTACACATCAACAAAACAAAATCCCGCGGATTTCTTGTCACGTGGTCTTAGTACAAGATTAATCATAGTGATTGAAAAAGTGCACGATTTTGTTTGATATTGTAATGTGATCTTTTTATATTTCATTTTGACACTTATTTGAAACTTCAAACAAATGTCAGTAACTAACTCCGTAATTTACAAACCACTTTATTAGTTTTCAAGTTTTAAAATGCCGCAGTTAACTGAACCTGAAAAAATGCGAGCTGTTACATTGCTTGAAAATGATTGGTCATTACAGGCCGTTACAGATGAGCTAAATGTGAGTAAGAGTTCTATATTCAAACTAAAACAAAAATGGAATGCAGTAGGAAACGTTCGCTACGTCCACGGCGGAGGGCGTCGTAAAATAAGCACTGTGGAGCAAGACAACCTCTTCCTAGACCATCTTAGAACGAATCCCTTTGAAACAGCAGTGACGGCCTGTTTCTAAACGGAGTTTCCTGAATCTGTGAGGTCTGCAAGGCGGCGGGTGAAGGGTTCAGAGTTACGAAATTAAGCGGCAGCAAAAGGTATTTTTGCAGCCAAGACATAAAGAACAACGTCTTAATTTTGCGAACCAGTTTGTCGGTAGGCCCGACGACTTTTGAAATAATGTCATATTTTCCGACGAAAAGGTCTTTCAGTCATGTCATGATGGTTCCATTCGCGTCTACCGACCTCAGAATTCGAGGTATGAAGAGAGGTATATTAAACCTACCGACCGGAGTGGACGTTTTTCCATCAATGTTTGGGCATGGATAAGTTCCGTAGGTCCCGGTGTTTGCTGGAGGATAGGAGAGCGCCTTACCGGACAGAGTTACATACGCATATTGGACAATATCATGCTGCCGTCCGTCACTATGTTGTATCCTCAGAATTTTATTTTCCAGCAAGATAATTAGTCAATTCATACATCAAGAATTTTAACTAACTGGATTAATGAACACAACATAAACGTGCTACCTTGGCCCTCAAAGTCGCCCGACCTAAACCCAATGCATGGTCGATGATTGTTAAGAATATTTATAATAGACCTGGTAAAAGACATTTCCGCCCAGCAAATTCCGAAGAGTTGTGGGGAGCAAAATGCTTGGGACAATATCAACGTAGATTACACGAGGACACTTGTTTCATCAATGAGACGTCGATTGCAAGGTGTAATAGACTCAAATGGCGCCTGGACGAAATATTAATTTTATACAGACCTACTCGCGTTGGAGTTTTGTAGTTTTAAGTTACTTAATTTTTAAAATTTAGTTTATTTTGAACATTTTTGGGACGTTCTTTGTTAATTTGGAATTTTTTTGCTAAATAATAATAAAATTTTTAATTTTGATAAGTAATAATTAGACAACTGTGAATGTCATAATGACACATCACGTGAACCTCAAATTTCAAAGTCAGTTTTGCAAAGATCAAATATAACGAAATCTGATATGAGTCGTGCACTTTCAAATGGCCGCCAGAGTACGGGCCAGAATTTTTAGGGACGGCGGAGGATTGATGAAAAATTGATGCCAAACCTTCAATCGAAACCAAAATACAAAACGTCTCTTTTGGTAAAAAATATACCTAATTTATTTCCTTTCGAAAAATTTTTCTTAGAATAAACCGATGCATTGCTTATATTTGTCGGTTTATAAATAATTCCAAGGTTTCTCGTGCTGATCGTCAGCTCAGAAAATTGTCTGTGTCTGAGTTGTATGCAGCTTATAAAAAAATAATATACTTGTCGCAGCTTGAATCATTTCCAGAGTAATTTGACACCTTGGTTAATAAAAACATTTACATAAAGGGCATAATGCGCTAAAAAAACTTTCTGGAAGAAATTTGGAAATATGTACAATGGAAGAAAGTCCATTGTACATAACTGTCTAAGATGTTATAGATTTAATGCGAAAAATGCAAATCCGATTATGTAAAATTTGCCCGCACAACGTTTGCAACATGATTATCTATTCCGAGTAACGGACGTAGATTACGCCGGACCTCTAAACATAAAAGGCAAAAGAGGTCGCGGATCTGAGTTATCCAAGTGTTATGTAGCACTCTTCATTTGTTTCACGAAAAAGGCCCTTCACCTTGAACCCGTCGGGGATTTGTCAAAAGATGCGTTTTTGTCTTATCTTCATTTAAACGATTTGCAACTAGGCGAGGTAAACCATTAGAGATCTTTTCGGACAATGGTAAAAACTTTGTGGGCGCTAACGCGGAAATTCAAAAATTCAGAAATAAGTTTTTTAAAGAATACGAATCCGATATAACCCATTCAGCTATATCTGATGGTATCAAATGGCATTTTAATCCATTTTACGCTCCACATTTTGTTGGTCTATGGGAAGCGGGGGTTACGTCGCTGAAATTCCATTTAAAACATGTAATAGGAAACATTTCATTAACTTCTGAAGAACTTAGTATAGTGCCGGCTCAGACCGAATCCATACTCAACTCCCGTCATGTGACTCGACTGTCCGCGGACCCAGCTAACTTGCAGCCTTTAACGCTAGGTCACTTTTTAATTGGCAGACCTTTTATTTCATTGCCTGAACCAAATCTACAAGAAATACCAATCCCAAAACCAAAAAAAAAGTTTTTCGTTTGGTGAAAATTTTATTGTGTGATTTCTAACGTTGTGAAACGTTTTAAGAATATCTAAAAAACAATTTTTTAACCATTCCATACTTAGAAAGAAGCGCAAAAATATATGCTTTAAAATAAAAAGAAAATCATGATTGCTCAACTTCGTATGGAGATATTGGAGTAAATATATCAAAGAACGTGACTCAATGTTACCCATTATTTACTGTTACACCTACAATTTTGACATCACCGGTGCGGTGGGGATGAGTATCACTGCTAGATCTATCTGTAAACAAGTCCACGTAAAGTTCCCATCCTAACGGTGGGCGCAACAACCCTGTTTTCACGGAAACCTGCCCCCAGGCGGGACTTAAAAAGCCACGTTTTTTCGCGTGTTTCTTCAAAAGCATAACTCTGACGGGAAAAATGTACAAAAACAAAAATAGTCTTTATAAAATTCTACACCTGAACATATTCTAAAAAATGTCTTAAAGATTATTAACCTATCACCCACTGGTTTCCGCCGATAGAAGGAAGAAGGTAACAAAGTGGGTGTGGGTGGTAGTTTTTAGATGTAGCTGAAGACAGCAACGGATTCAGATTCGAGAATCGATTATTTACAGTGGACCAGTTCGTTATTGGAAATGAATATAGAAAATAAAAAAATGGACAAACAATTAAATTATGTTTAATTTAGTTATTTATCCCCTTATTCTTTCTGTTCAGCAAAAATTATATATAATCTCAGGCATTAACTGTCTCTAATAAACTCTACTAATTTGAAAATGTAGTTACCGTCAAAGTAGGATATACCTACGCATATTATCCATACGGAAAATACCACGTGAAGAACATCGAAAAATACAGAATACACAGGGCGTGTCAATTGTTTGGTTCACAAAATATCGTGGAGACCGGAAAGAGGGGGTGATACGGATTTTTAAACGGTTTTATTTAGCTCGACTTCGTATATTTGATTATAGGTATATCTTTGTTTCAAATTTTGCAACAGCTTTTTTAACTACTTCCCAATGAGATAGACTTGAAACTTGATAGGTGTATAGTGCTCCGGTGACAATACAATTATTTTTTTTCAAATCCAAAATGGCGGACTATTCTATTTATGAACTAATTTGCATCAAACTTGAAACTTTGCGGTGTTTAGTGTTTAAGGTCTTTTAATACAATTTTTGGCTTAAACTTGAAAAAAACAAAATGGCGGACTATCCTATTTATGAACCGATTTGTCTTAAACTTGGTACTTTGCGGCGTTTAAGGTCACTCAATACAATTTTTGACTCAATCTTAAAAAACAAAATGACGAACCCAAAATGGCGGACTATCGAATTTCTGAACCGAAATCGTGAAAACCGGAAACAGGGCCGTCGCGGATTTTTTATATCAACCATGCATTGCTATTGTCATATAGAACATATAGTGCGACGACGAGCTTCGTAAAATTTAGAATATACGGGGTGTGACAATAGTTTCGCTACGAAAAGTTAAAAAAATCGTGGAAACCGGAAACAGGGGGTCCCGGATTTTTGATGGTAACCATGCATTGCTACTGTCATAGAGAACATATAGTGCGAAGAGCTTCGAAAAATTTAGAATATACGGGGTGTGACAGCGGTTTCGCTACGAAAAGTTAAAAAAATCGTGGAAACCGGAAACAGGGGTGTCCCGGATTTTTGATGGTAACCATGCATTGCTACTGTCATAGAGAACATATAGTGCGAAGAGCTTCGAAAAATTTAGAATATACGTGGTGTGACAAAAGTTTCGCTAAGAAAAGTTAAAAAAATCGTGGAAACCGAAAACAGGGGTGTCCCGGATTTTTGATGGTAACCGTGCATTGCTACTGTCATAGAGAACATATAGTGAGAAGAGCTTCGAAAAATTTAGAATATACGGGGTGTGACAAAAGTTTTGCTACGAAAAGTTAAAAAAATCGTGGAAACCGGAAACGGGGGTGTCCCGGATTTTTTATGGTAACCGTGCATTGCTACTGTTATAGAGAACATATAGTGCGAGGAGCTTCGAAAAATTTAGAATATACGGGGTGTGACAATAGTTTCGCTACGAAAAGTTAAAAAATCGTGGAAACCGGAAACAGGGGTGTCCCGGATTTTTTATGGTAACCATGCATTGCTACTGTCATAGAGAACATATAGTGCAAAGAGTTTCGAAAAATTTAGAATATACGGGGTGTGACAACGGTTTCGCTACGAAAAGTTAAAAAATCGTGGAAACTGGAAGCAGGAGTGTCCCGGATTTTTTATGGTAACCATGCATTGCTACTGTCATAGAGAACATATAGTGCGAAGAGCTTCGAAAAATTTAGAAAAGAATAGAATTTAAAATAGAATAGAATAGAATTTAGAATAGAATTTTAAAATAAAAAATGTTGCATTCGATCTTGAGCGCTACAGGATCCGCCTACAAAATATTTTATTGTTATCTTCTGAAAATGTATTTCAGAAATGTTTGATATGCGGAACTTCCACTGAAAGTGAATACGTGGAATGCAGCATTTGCCATAGATGGCTACACTTCCGAAATTGTTCCCAAATAGACTCCAATGTTCCCCTTGCCTTTGTACACCAAAGTGATTTTAATTTTAAGTGCCAGTGTTGCTTAGTGTACGGAGATGATCCATTCAAAATTCGGAAAGATTTAAAAAATATAGATTTATATATAGACGAGATTCAATTTTTTGTTATTGAATATAAAAATTATCTATTACATGTCTATGAAAATAGCTTAAATAATGAAGAAGGTCGACGTTTCAGAGAATGTTTGGATACTCATAAACACCTCAAGTGGGACTATTATGTGACATTTCTTAATTTGGCTACATCTGTAAATATATTTCAATTTATAAAAAAACATACCAATATACCCGATAGTAATTTTATTTGCTATGTATTGTTAGGCGTAATAAGTAGTAAAAAAGTAAATAAATATTACGGCCTCAGCGACAATACAAATATAATAGAGAAATATAAGGAAGTAAATAACATAATTTGAGTTTGACTATCCAGTGCCATATACTCTAGACCAAGTATTAACTGAAATTGAAAAATCCTGAATGAGTATGATTGTAATCGCTAATGATTTCAATTATTATACCATCACTTCATTAACTATACAGTTTTTTATTTTACAGTTCATTCCCAAATATATGTCAATTCATAATACATAGGATCAAAAATCCGGGACACCCCTGTTTCCGGTTTCCACGTTTTTTTAAACTTTTCGTAGCGAAGCTATTGTCACTCCCCGTATATTCTAAATTTTTCGAAGCTCTTCGCACTACATGTTCTCTATGACAGTAACAATGCATGGTTACCATAAAAAATCCGGAACACCCCTGTTTCCGGTTTCCACGATTTTTTTAACTTTTCGTAGCGAAACCGCTGTCACACCCCGTATATTCTAAATTTTTCGAGGCTCTTCGCACTATATGTTCTCTATGATAGTAGCAATGCAGGGTTACCATAAAAAATCCGGGACACCCCTGTTTCCGGTTTCCACGATTTTTTTAACTTTTCGTAGCGAAACCGTTGTCACACCACGTATATTCTAAATTTTTCGAAGCCCTTCGCATTATATGTTCTCTATGACAGTAGCAATGCACGGTTACCATCAAAAATCCGGGACACCCCTGTTTCCGGTTTCCACGATTTTTTTAACTTTTCGTTGCGAAACTATTGTCACACCCCGTATATTCTAAATTTTTCGAGGCTCTTCGCATTATATGTTCTCTATGACAGTAGCAATGCACGGTTACTATCAAAATTCCGGGACACCCTTGTTTCCGGTTTCCACGTTTTTTTGAACTTTTCGTATCGAAACTATTGTCACACCCCGTATATTCTAAATTTTTCAAAGCTCTTCGCACTATATGTTCTCTATGACAGTTTCAATGCATGGCAAAAAATGTATTAAGTGACTCTAAACACCGCAAAGTACCAAGTTTAAGACAAATCGGTTCATAAATAGGATAGCTGCCATTTTGATTATTTTTAATGTTTGAGCCAAAAATTTTGTTAAGGGACCTTAAACACCGCAAAGTGTTAAGTTTGAGACAAATCAGTTAATAAATAGAATAGTCCGCCATTTTGGATCCGCCATTTAGATTTTTCTTATCAAGTTTGAGAAGAAAATTGTTTTGAGTGACCTTAAACACCTCAAAGTTTCAAGTTTGAGACTGTTGATAAAGAGGATAGTCCGGCATTTTGGATCCGCCATTTTAATTTTTTTAAGTTTGAGTCAAAAATTGTATTGAGTGACCCGAAGAGTGACCTCAAACATCGCAAAGTACCAAGTTTGAGACAAATCGGTTTAGAGACGAAAATCCACCATTTTGGATCCGCTGTTTTGTTTTTTTTAGAATAAAAAAAATTAATTGTAATGTCACCGGAGCACTATACACCTACCAAGTTTCAACAACTTATCTCATCGGGAAGTAGTTAAAAAAGCTGTTGCAAAATTTGAAACAAAGATATGTAATCAAAAATACGAAGTGAAGCTAAATTAAACCGTGTAAAAATCCGTATTACCCTCTCTTTCCGGTCTCCACGATATTTTTTATTTTGTGAACAAAGCAATAGACACGCCCTCTGTATTCTCTATTTGTTGATGTTCTTCACTGGTATTTTCCGTATGGATAATATGCGTAGGTATATCCTACTTTGACGGTAACTACATTTTCAAATTAGTAGAGTTTATTAGAGACAGTTAATGCCTAAAATTATATATTATATTATATAATTTTTGCTGAACAGAAAGAATAAGGTGATAAATAAATAAATTAAACAAAATTTAATTGTTTATGTCCATTTTTTTGATTTTCTATATTCGTTTCCAATAACGAACTGGTCCACTATAAATAATCGATTCTCGAATCTGAATCCGTTGCTGTCTTCAGCCACATAGTTTTTAGCGCTAGCGAAAAATCGTTCCTACGCCATTTTACAGAGCGCATATCTATAAAACTGCTACTATGACGTAGAAAGTGATTACAATCAAAGTTGTAGAGCCGAATATCCCCTACCACAATTCTTCTGTCACTTTTTTGTTTTGATTTATTTTGTTGCTGTTTTTCACATTTTTTTGCAGTGACTCTATTACAAATAGAGTCACTGTAGGTAGAGGTAGATAATACAATGAGCCCTCATGCTCGCTGCAATGTTCCTCTTACCCTAATCTTACTAATAATTATACATATTGTAAATAAAGTTTGGAAATTGAATTGAAAATTGGTACCATTTGTAGTGTCAGGATATCCAATATCCCTATTATTTTTATAATAATGTTAATGTACCTATTTATTGTTACTATTTTCAGAATTTTTTGGTTGATCTCATTTACTGTTGCTATTGGATTTGCCGCATACTATATAAATAATATTTATATAAAATGGAACTCCAGTCCAGTGATAATCAGTTTCAGTCCTTTTGACGCTGACTTAAGCAGTATTCCTTTCCCTGCTGTTACAATATGCAATATGAATCAAGTGAGAAAAACTGAGGCGGAGAAAATTTTAAGAGATGGGTAGGTAATGCTAATGGATTAAGCTAAGTGGCGAACCACTTAGAAATTGTACAAGTTCTTTCACCTTCATTGAAGATCTTCAGAGTGGTGTACGACCTGTTTCATTGATCATTTATACTTGAATTTAAAATATTAATACTCCAACACTTGCAGTGACGTTTTAAGACATCAGTTTTTGACGAAACTCAAATTCTTAGAATACACAAACCTAGTCTACTATTTATATTTGTTCTATTTGAACATATTATATATAAAAGCATTAGGCATACAGTTATCCAGATTCCAGAAGATGTTAAACTTTAAAATGCATAAAATCTTGTAGAACCTATTTAAAACAACTACCTTCCTATAGCTATGTGCTAGAAAATACGTGCTAGAAAATATGTGAAGTACATATACAATAGAATTCTGAAGCATTCAAAGAGGGAGTGATATATAAGTTGCTTGCTTAGTAAAAACTAAAATCATTTGTTGATCTTATGTATTAATTGTTTCGAAAATTAAAAAAAAAACAATTTTCACCCTGGATATATTTATTAGCTTTGAAGCTTTTTGCTATTCATACACAGGAAGATACACTTACCAGTCCTATATACGTCCTTATTATTCATCTATTTGCCTATTTCTCTATGTAATGAAACGCGACAAACCGAAGAATATAAATAATTCATATTCGTATAAAAACTATTCATATAAAAAAATACCGCCAGTACTATTCCACAGAGCAGCCAGGGTCGGATTTCCTTTGCTTTCGCATTTCACAGAATGAATAAAGTATTTTTAACATAATTTTAAAAATACTTTATTCATTTTTCATGAGTTATTCGAGACATAACAATTAATAAAATAGGAGCTTTATTTTAAAGTACCTATAATAAACGTTATACGTACATACAAAATTTAATAATTTATATAGGTAGTATCCTCAATTGAAGCTCTCATCTGAAAAAACATCTGCATCATGATCCGATTCCTCTGCCAGGTTAGTAATACTTATAATATCATTGATAAGAATTTGTCGTAGTTTTCTATATTCTTCTTCATATTTACTTATTTTTACAATTGCCTTTAACCAGTCATCTTTTGAAATATTTAAAAATTCTTCTTTAATATATTCCACCACTTTTCTATCGAATTTTGGAAACAATTTTTTTATACGAACTCTCGTTTTTAATTGCGACCACATAAGTTCAATTGGATTAAGAATGCAGTGATACGGTGGTAACCTTAAAACAGTATTTTTTTGCTATATTTTCAATCAAATACTGTCTTCCCATTGTTTGGTATTAAGTACCTCCAACAATTGCTTTATGGTATATGACTTCGAAATATAGGTCATTTTTAAGAAGAAATTCTTGAACTACCTGTTTTTTATAGCAGATATTGGGTATTATATGATCTTGCCTTGAATGGTAGGCTGCATTATCTAATACAATGACAGTTTCAGGATTTAGGTTTGGAATTAAACTTTTTTCAAACCATATCTCAAAAATAATTGAGTCCATATTTTTGTGGTAATAAGCATTACATTCCTCCAGCTTTTTACCACAAAATTTAGGGGATTTTTGAACCCGACCATCCGTAGATCCACAATACAAATTGACCATACGGGATCCTCTGCTTGGAGGTCTTTTATCTTTTAGCTGACACGTGCTAGACTCATTAGTCCAACCTTTTTTCGCAATTTCGCAGTGACTTGGGTGTCATGCCAGGTTTTGTCCAAATCGTCCATTTTCCTTTATCTCTAAATTCTTTTATTTTCTCTAAATATTCTATTCGGCAATTTACGATTCTTTGACTTCCGATTACGTCAGCACCCTTATTAACAAATTTAAATTTGCAACACAATTTTTAAGCCTACGTAGTAAAGGGCTTTCGGAACAAGGTGTTGAAGCTCTGTAAGTTGCTTTAAAATTATTTCTATGGTGGGAACTTCATTGTTTTTATCGTTTTCCTTAGTTTCCTTTGTCGTTTCCTTTATCGTTTAGCTTTGATAGTTTTCTCAGCACTGTATTACCTACTATCTCCTATATGCACAGGATCTTGTTTTAAGTTGTTATACTTACACATTTGTTTTACTTTGTAGTCCAAAAATAAATGTTTCTTTTTGTGAAGTCCTAAATCCTCACCTAAATCTGAATCGTCGAATTCAACCTGGGGTTCTACCAAATTCATAGCAGGTTCGTTTTCAATATCAAGATCCATATCTTTACAATAATTCTTCTCCAATGGCCTCAAAACAGTAGACATATTCTGCCACGGTTGAAACAATGTTTGCTATAAACGATTAAAAGACTCTGGTTAACAATGAAACTCTGCGGGCAATACTAAGCACAAAATAGTTAATTTAGCGTATGGTTGCTACTATACTTACACTCCTCAGAAAAACCAAGTCCGACCCTGCCTCGGTTTTTACTTAGGACAAGGCAGTAATCCGACGCTTTTTATATGATTTTTTACGACTTTTTCTTTACACGACTTTTTATACGAAGATGAACTATTTCTGAGGGGTACTATAGGTACACATAACATGGGTTCTAGAGGACAGAATTGCAAAATATATCCATTCCTATTATATCATCCATGGCACATAATTTTTTTGCAATTCGTAGACTGAAAGTAGGTACTAATTCATTACCCCATTATATGATCTAAGTTTACAATTAAAACCCCGAGAATTAAAAAAATATGAGACTAAAAATATCTCTGCTATGGTAAAACAGCATCAATCAATAGCTAAGTATCATTTATTTTTAGATTACTCGATCCAAAACCATGAACAGGTTTTATTTTTGAGATTTTTTTAAAATAATTATTTTTTTTTTATTTCAGCCTACGAAGTGCAAAAAATGCATGGAGTTAAAGTAATTTATTCCATTGAGTACCTAGTTTACAAGTAAATAGTTTAGTAGTTAGGAAACTCACTCTCAAAATTACTTCTATTCCCTTCAATCAATCTAACTTCATTTATTGACTATATTTAATTCTTCATTGAACTTCATTGAACTATATTTAATGCAAAAACTGGTTCTTAATAGCACTAGTGCAATAAAATTTTTATTGCACGCATCTGTCATTCTACTACAGTGTTTTGACATAAATATCATGACAAACATTTCACCTAATGTCATGACATTAATACCACCTAAATTAAACATTTTTTTGGTTTTTGCATGAACGTAGAAAATATATTGTATGCAACTCGTACAAATAGTGTTTATTACACTGGACGTGTTGTCCTACTCGGCCTCACGGCCTCATTAGACAATTTCACGTCGTGTGAAATTGTCATTTACTTTTTCCACTCGTTGCATAAATAACTATTAATAAAATGATGTTTTAAGGAATGAGCAAGAATTAAAATTACTGAATGATGCGTGCAATGGCAATAAAACGTATTCAAATTCAAATCAGTACAACTGGACAACCCTCCGCAATTTCTTAGTGAGAGTAAGTGAATGCTTATGTAGCTTATAATTTTACGACTGCTTATAATTTTATACAAATACTGGTGTTTCGCTGAGAACCGTCATTTTTTCGTCAGTTAGGTATTTTGAGCATGATAGGTATATCAAAAATAGATACCTAAGTCATATACGTACTTTACTCTTAATAAACAATCATTATTACTCTTTAAAATAATTATATCCAAAAATTGTTTAAGAACTTATTACTGTCCAAGAATATTATTTCGAATATTGAATAAATTTAACTAAAACTAAAAAAATATAATTTTAATTAATTATAATGGTCAAACAAGTCTCACATGAACAAGTTTGCTTCGACATCTGCTGTCATTAAAAAGACTCACGGTTAATGGAACAGGATGTTAATAATTTTTTTAAAAAGTCAGAAATCAATAGCGTTCTATTCGGAATAGAATATAAGCGGTACCCACCTACATCCTTTCTAAAAAGAATGTGTAGTTCAAGGACCGGCAACCCTGACCTACACAATGTTTCTCAATTTTTTTTCTTAAGGGGTTGAAAGTAGAAGGCTTTTATATGCATATTTACAACACCACAACTGAGGATTTCTAAAAAAATAAGAAAAAATTCTATGAATTTTGTCGCCCCTCTTTAAAAGTTTATATTATTTACTATAGCCAAACAATATCTTCTCATAAACTGAAAAAATCCCATATGGATACATAGGAAGCCAAACTGACAGGCATACAAAATTATTTTGATAATATTAACTTAGTAATGTCTCATGAGTAGTAGCAACTGACCGCTAGAGGGGTCTGGTATCCCTCGCTTGCACACTGGGTGCTGGCATCTTATTTTCTATCTGCAAAAAGAATGCAATTTCACCGATTTCTGCACGTTTAGAGATTTCTGCACGTTTAGAGAGAAAGTATCATAAAAAATATCGTTCAGAATTAGACGTCCAGAAATAGATTCTTCTGTGCTTGCATCTTAGGCACGGAAAAGTCCTTATTTCCAGACTCCTAATGAAGTACCTATACTATTTTGGATTCACTGTACCGTCTGTATTGGGTATTTTTGATGAAAAAACCACGCACGTTTCTTCTAGAAAATGGTTCTCCTCTAGAAACTAACTTTTAACTTTCAGTGCTTATGGGACTGAAATACCTATGCCATTTTGCTTATGAAATAAATTGACGTTTCTACAGGTTTCTACAAATGCTAATCACATGGTCCAGGTTCTTGGTTTTAGGTTACGCTTGTTTGATATTAAGAAGTTAGAGCCTTTTTTATCATATGATTCCATCGACATGATTTGATATTTGATATGCTTATAAATTGCATATATGTTGCATTCTAAAATTAAAATTTAACACATAAAATAGTATTATGATTTGGTACGTTGGCTACCGAAATATACGTGCATTGCAGTAGGTTTAGTATTTCGATGTTTATGTAAAACTGGGCTTCTCGTAGTCCAGTTAATATGTTCTAACGTAGTCTTGCTAATACCCACTATTTTTTATTTTTAGGTGGGAAGTTCTTGCTCTGATATATTAAAAGTTTGTATATGGACAAATGATAAAAAGGATTGCGAGGAATTATTTAATAATGACTTAACTGATGAAGGACTTTGTTGTTCCTTTAATAGACTACCACCACAGAAAATATTTCGAAATGAGTATGGTTCTCTTTAAATTCTCCTCATCCGACAGTTGAAATTTAACTTGGCCGTAGGGGTTTCGTGGCAATCTAATCATAACAATTGTTTTTTTAATTCTTGTTACGTCGATATAATGAAATATAAATGAATACATAAAAGAATAGAATTAAAATTCTCAAAATCGTGTCTGCTTATTCATACTGCGATTGCAAAAGTAGGTACTCTAAAGGGCAAAGCACATACCTATTCCTTTTTAATTTATGGTAATTTCAAAATGATTCAAAGCGATTTATTTCACGTTCCTATGCCCGCTACAGTGCTACATGTGTTACTTGTTATATGCGTATAATTATTTATCTATGCATTCCAGAAATGACATTTCCATACTCAATCAAACCTATCCAAGTAATGTCTACGATTGGAATCCAGAGAGAGGGTTTACTGAAGAGGATAATGGAGATGAAAATACCATACCAAAGAGACCTTTAGGTATGTATATATGTATAACACCAGTATGCCATAATTCCATGTCATCATGTAAGCTGCACACTTAAAACACTTTGTTCTTCAATGGCAGGATCGCCATGTAATAGATTTAAAACAACGTATGGGTAGTGTTTGATTGAACCTCTATTGTATAATGATACAGAGTATAATCATTTTGTTAACACATAGTTTTCCTATGACCCAATTGACACAAAACAATTATCTAAGCATTCATATAATGTTATTAAACAAAGAATGTATTAATCGTCACTTTCGCATAATACACAGGAAAATAGCAGTGCCTTACGTATGTACCCTAATAATATCATGTCAACGAACCTGTTCTATTCAAATATCTTAATACTTAATGAGGACATTACAGATCAATTTTAGTTCCTCCACCATACCCCATCACGCTTCAATTATGCAGCTGTATAAACACAGTTGAGTAGATAACCATACCACTCGAGCGATGCGTATCTCAGTATTACGTCATATGACCTCGACACTATTTAGGAGAAAACCCAGAACTCTGGTCCTATGTGGGAACATTAACATTTCCAATGTTAAAAGAATTTCAAGTCAAAAGGCAAAGTGTTCGTTGGGAAGTTTCGGAATCGGAGTCGTTGTGTGGAATTGATTATTCAAAGAAATTGTTCTGGATGTCGTATTTAATTGAAGGTGTGAAATGCAATAAGGAGCTCGATTTAACAATTATCTTGGTAATGTCACGAGAGGCTGTCGTAAGCACAGGGCTTATTGGGAACATATATGGTGTGCATTAATGTTCATAGAATTAAGAAAAAACCTTAGTGCAATTGCAGACGCTCTGAGGGAAACAATTTTAGATAGTTGAATTGGAATTTGATTTTGAAAATTTGGTGACATACGTTTTGACAATTTTTTTACTTTTCCTTGTATAAATTTAAAAAAAAATGTATAATACATTATCTATCTAAAATAAATAGTTTATGAGAAATTTAGTCTAATACAGAAAGGACCCCGCACGTTTTATATGGAAATCGGTCTTCCGGTGAAAATGGCTGAAAATTTGGGAAATGGTTCATTTTGTATCCCTGATAAATAGTCTCAATGGGGTCAAAGCTTGAAATGCCCATCTTTAGGCAGTACGGCCATTTTCAGGGGCACAAACGGCAAAAATATTTTTGCTGTACTATGTTTAATTCTTGTATAGTCTGCTGAGTTACTATATTATTGAGATACTTTGCATGTGTATGTGTTTTTTTGAGACTATGTGTGTGTGTTTGTATTTGTATGTGTTCGTGTGCGTGGGGATACCTGTATGTACGAATGAATGTTTGTTCCATTTATTAACTATGATATGCACAGACACTATAGTTGCGATACATACATTGCCCATGTGTGAATCACAAATACAACCTGGGACTAAACTAACCTAAAAAAAAGTGTGACATTTTCACCCCCCTCCCCACTTTCCTTAAATGTGCCATTAAAACATGTATTGAAAAAAATCGATGAAGGTATTACCTCTGACATTAGAGTCATCCAATATGCACCACGAGGAGGTTGTCAAGTCGGATTTTGCACATTATTTGACCCCGAATAGGGCCAACAATCGGCCTAATCAAACATTGTAATTGAAAATGTTTAAGTTTTTTTTTGTAATGTGTATAAAGCAAATGTTATAATGTTCTAATCTAATAAAGTTTTGTATGTTTTTGAACGAACAGGTGTACGCCTTAATTCAAACCAAAAAATTTTTGATTATCTAGATCAACTGTAATGTCATTAATTTACGTTTTTTCATATAATTTTATGATAAGATGTTTTACTATATGAGATATGAGTAATATGCAGTCAAAACAGTGTCAAAAGTCGTAACTGTATTTTTTTTTAATCGCATAAAACACTAAATGTTTTATTTTTTTTTTAGTACACAAATATATATTTTATTTTTTAATGATTTTATATTAGATTAAAAATTAGTTAATAAAATTAATTTTATATAAGATTAAAAATACAACTGAATTGAAAACTTAATTACCCGGTATTTTTCAAAAATATCTTTTTCTGTAACTGTTAAAACATTAATAATCTTTTTTTTTTACAAAAGTTCTACACAAAGTTCACAATATATTCCTTTACATATACTATATTTGCAAAATAAATTGCATATTTTTATTTAAAAAAAATCAGTGCTTTAGGTATACAAACTAAATATAAATATAAATAAAACTCGTGGGGTCCATATCTGTCAAATGTCATACACAAATACACAAATAATAAACACAATAAAAACGTGCCTACAAACACTTTTTTAAATAACAAAAATAATAATGCTTTGATTACTAAAAAGACGCAAATCTATATTTATATATGACTACACTTTTTCAAAAATCAGAACATAAAAACAAATATTACATTTTACAAAAAAAACATAAACATTTTTAATTACAATGAACAATCGGCCCTCTTTAGGGCCAAATAATGTGCAAAATCCGACTCGACAACCTCCTCTTGGTGCATATTGGGTGACTAATGTCAGCGGTAATACCTTAATCGACTTTTTCATTACATGTTTTAATGGCACATTTAAGGGAGGTGGGGGGGGGGTGAAAATGTCACACTTTTTAGGTTAGGTTAGTCCCAGGTTGTATTTGTGATTCACACATGCGGGCAATGCATGAATCGCAACTATCATATCTGTGCATATCATAGTTAATAAATGCAACAAACATTCATTCGTACATACATGTATTCCCACGTCCACGCACACGCACACATGTAAATACAAACACACACACATAAGACAAAAAAAACACATATACATGCAAAGTATCTCAATAATATAGCAACTCAGCAGACTATACAAGGATTAAACTTAGTACCCATTGTGCCCCTAAAAATGGCCGTACTACCTAAAGGTGGGCATTTCAAGCTTTGACCCCATTGAGACTATTTATCAGTGATACAAAATGAACCATTTCCCAAATTTTCAGCCAATTTCACCGGAAGACCGATTTCCATATAAAACGTGCGGGGCCCTTTAACCATTCCCAGGTTATTTGTCAATAACATTGCCTACTTTTTGAAAATAGGTTGCCATGGGAAAATTGCACATATATAATACACACGTTCCAGCGTAATATGTTTCCTATAACCCTTGTTACGTAATATGAATGTTACTATTATATAAAAACGTATAATCTTAATGTGTTTAATCATAGAATAAAATAGCAAGCAAGATACAAGAACAATTAAAATTGAACAATTAAATAAATAAACATTAGTAACTACAAATAATAAACAATATGAATTTAAATATTAATTGCAGAAATAAATAACAGTAACTGTTTGAAGTGTTCTCCATTTACCTCCAGACATCGTTTCCATGGATACAATTGTTTTGTGCATGGCTTTGTGAATTTCCTCCGGACGAATTTCTTGGAACGCTAGTACTATCCTCTGTCTAAGATCGCCAATCGTTTGAACTGGTGTTTTGTTCACATTTGTCTTCAGCATACCCCACAGAAAAAAGTCTAATGGTGTAAGGTCCGGAGAACGCACCAGCCGTGACCATGGACCGAGACGTCGCAACCAGCGATCCTCAAAAAGTTCAGATAGTACTGTGCTAACATTATTTGCGCAATGAGATGGCGCTCTTTCAGCTCTTGGAAAATCCTCCAAAAAATAGACGGCGGTAGTGTAAAAAATGTTCGCGTATCTTTCACCATTCAAATTATCTTCATAAATCGTAAAACTCAGTATATCATCTTTTAACGAACAGTAAATATTAAGGCTAAATTATTGCTGAAAGCCTCGCTCGCGAACCATATATGGGATTATTAGCTGCTCAGAAATGATTATTTCGGGCATTGAATATTCCCTCCGGTTAAATTTAGTCTCATCAGTCCAACATACTTTCTTTAAATTGGTCTTCTTGAATTTTTGCTAATAACATCTCAAAGCAATTATTGTTCTGTGTATAGAATATTTCGAAATTCCCAATGCTTCAACGGCACTTGGAATAGATGCGTGAGGAAGCATGAAAAAGTCCTAAGACGTTAATAATGTTAACTTCGGATTCCGTTACAATTTTAACACGTTTTTTTGCGTTTACAAACCCACCCGTTCATTAAACTTGATCCGCAGCTTTCCAAACTTTTGACGTGTCATTTTATGCAAACGAAGATTCTCGTATTTTTCAATGAAAGCTCTGCATGTTCTCTCAGCACCTCTCTGACATTCCCCATAAATGAAAACAAATATATAATAACTTGATTAGAGTGAGACATACCAATAAATTGTAGAAAATAATCTCAAACACAAGTGTCAAATTTGATGTAAGTAAAAATAATTAATAAATATTCAACTTTTCCATGGGAAACTATTTTCAAAAAATAATCTACCTAATAGATAAATAACATGAGATTAACGTTAAATTTCTGTATTATACTAAATTTCTCATAGTTTAATAAAAGTTTAATTTATTTAAACCAGTTTAATAAAAAAAATAGTCCGTAACATATTTCAGCAAAAAAAAATGTCATTCGAAAGCTCATCATACCTACGATTACAGTGACTTTATACAAGTCAGTGGCGACAATAGCATCTAAGCCCCGCCAACCCGCCATGTTGCATCAAATTCAAAGCAACAAGACCTTACACGTAAAATTTATAGGAGTGTAAACTTTTGCCGTTTTGTTAATTAAGTTAGTAATAAATGAAGGTGAGGAGGATTTATGTATCGAGAATTTATGTAAAGGAGGATTTATGTAAAGAGAACAGATTTACCCACTACCTAAATGACTGCAAATTGATTGTAAATAGATCCCAAAGAACCAGGGCCGCATTTGAGTACTTTAGTACCCTAGGCATAATTTGTTTTTCCGCCCCCTTTATATATAGGTATATTTTTTATTCGTAATTAAAATTAATATAATTTGATAAAATCAGAAACACTTCAATTCTGAGAACAAAAATAAAAATCCTTTAATAATAATAATAATAACAATATGATAAGTATTAAATTATGATGATAAGTTAATAAAAATTCCTAGACTTTTATTCTTCCTAGACTTCATCATAACACATTTTTTGTTATGTCGCATTCTGAAGACAAAATAGATAACGCATTAAATTAAGTTTTAGAGAATTTTGAAAATAGACTTTCAGATGACGTATTAGCAACTGGAATTAACTAATACATTCGAAAGGCGATGTCTAAATTGGAAAATGTTTCTCTGAGTCTGTTTTTGCTCAAATATTTACAAATTTCCGGTGGAGATTGTGACTCAATTTTATTCTCTAAATCTAAATACGTGTTTAAATGAATGCATTCGTGAATGAAGGATGTATCTAAATCTTTACCTTAAATATGCATTAGCTCTTCAGCTTCTTTAATTATTGTTTCATTATCCAAGTGCCAAAATGAAATAAAAATATAGTCGCTCAAACTAAATAAGTACAATCGAGCGCATAATACCTACTTGTATGCCCAGATGTATTTTTTATGTTCCGATAAATGTTCAACCAGAAATAAACAAATAAAAAAGGAAACAACAATGTATTTTTAAAGGATTTACAATAATAATGTATTTCTAAAAAATGAAGAAAAAATATAATAATTCGGATGAGAGCCATCCTCCCGGGTTTTCTCCCACATATCAGCTACAAATAAAGAACAAACAGTATCATACAACTATCGTATCCAATAATTAATACTCGTAATATAATAAATACACAGTATGAAACAAGTATTACAAGCATACCTCACATAAATATGAATTATTTGTGGGAGTCCAATTATCCCACCTAGTTTTAATATTCCATTGCCTCCTTCTATCAGGATCCCTTGGAAAACGTTTCATTAAAAACCCCTTTTCTGAGGAATTGTTGCAATTAATTGCAGCACAACCAGTCATTGCAAATAAGCTGTAACTTGAACATAAAAAACTAGTGAATTTATTTCAATATAGGTATGTACATACCTATTTTTCTTTTTGCTAAATGTACGATAATTTGTAGTAAGATATTATGAAAATTTCAGTAGAAATCTGGTAATATAAGCAATACTTACATTTTGAATTTCGAAGATCTGCAACAATAACAATAATTCCAGACAGCTAAGTCACAACTTTTCTTAATCACTGATCACACAGTCAATTATTATTAGGTACTAGAACTACCACATGTTAAATAAAATAACAGAAATACTTATAAACTACACAAATATAGAAATCTTCAATAAAAGTCGATGGTAAATACAAATGTCATATAAATGTCATAAACTAATTTTGATGCAACATTGCTGCAAAAACCATATGATCTCTATATCCAATTAAAAATTGAACACTCTATTGTCGCCACTGTCTCGTATAAAGTCACTGTACCTACGATAAGCTGTCAAAAAATTATCCGTTGACATGTATTGGTTTTAGAAATAAAGAAGTTAAATTCACGCCTTTCAAATGTGCAAAATTATTTTAAAAAAGCCCGAATATCTCACAAACAGATTACAACAGAAATTATAAATATGGAAATAAACAGAAATTATAAATATGGTTATATTCAATATAATAAACTGTTCAATATAATTCAAAGAATTCAATGGAAAAACTATAATATGGTGTCCTATTTAAAATAAGTGTCAGTTAGTGTCAACTTCTGGAATAACTGGAAATGTTAGCAATACAAAAATACTTTAAAAAAATAGACCAATTGTCAAAACGCAAGTCACCAAATTTTCAAAATCAAATTCCAATTCGTTTTATATAAACAATAGCAACATTACACCCACCTGAACACTTTTGTACCTACTCAGATCAAACTACATTATCTTATCCTTACGATAATGTTATATTAAAAATCACTTTCAGGTGCTGGGGCACATTTGGGGTTGACCCTTATCCTGGACGCACAAATTGACAATTATTATTGCTCGTCGACAGATAGTATTGGCTTTAAGGTAATAACAATTACTGCCAAATGATTGTTTAAAACATTTAAGTTATTTAACCATATAGTTAATACTTTCGAATCCTATCGAAACTCCCAAAATGGCCGATTTTGGATTTCTCCTGAGTCCCGGAGTAGAGGTTAGGGTTTCCATTACTCCATCTGTTAGAGAAGCTACCGATAATTTAAGAACTATTTCAATAGAAAAAAGACAATGCTACTTCTCAAATGAGAGGCCTCTACAGTACTACAGGTAGGGATTATATTTATATATTTAATGTTCTCGCATTCATTAATGGAATAAAACATAAAACTAACAGAATTCGATAATCAGAAATACCCAATACAATACATATAGCACAAAGCACAACACAGAACTTGCCCAGTTACATTTAGCCACATCTACCAAAGCCAAACCGATAGTGTTCGGTCAATAATGAAGATAATATACCTAGAATGACTAGTTTTTTTTTAGATCCTACACTCAAAGAAATTGTATCTTAGAATGTCAGTCAAACTATACGTTTGAGAAATGTAGTTGCATACCATATTTTCTACCAAGTAAGCACATTGTAGGTAATTACATTTGAGTCTATATGATAAAATTATGTTATTTTTCCAGGAAGTAGAGCCATTAATGTTTGTGGTAAATCAGATCAGCGATGCACCTCTAGAGCAAAGGAAGATATGGAAGTCACAATTGGAAATGGGTAAGTATAAATAGTCTAGACTAAAAGCTTGGCATTTTTTTAAATTAAGTATTATGGCCAATTATACTGAACTCCATTTGAAGTGACCCAACGAAATTTAGGATCAAATTTAAGCTATCGTAAATTTCGAACCCAGTGGCGTAGAACTATGATTTTTTTATTTTATAGGTCTCGTTACAGCAAAATAATATATGTTATGTTGTGTACGTCTCCAGTTTGCTTATTTTAAGAGATACAGCGGATTTAGTAGAACTATATGTTTTGTTCGAAAATTTCAAATGCAAGAGATATTGAGGTTTCCGTAAACAACTGTTTTTGAAGTAAAAAATATCTTAAAATTTTGTTGAAATAATATATGTAATTTATTAAATTTTTAATAATGCATGTGACATATTAGGTTATACATTTTTAGGGATGTGGAACCCCTAGTAACTTAAATTAATTCTATAGACATAGAAAACAAACCAAAACAGATAAACATGCAACGAGAATGAAATAACAACAATAACAACTACTATTTATTAATATCTTGTTGCACCTCCTCTTGCTGTTATTACAGCCTGGCCTCGTTATGCTATTTATGCAATTATGCAACGAGGGGCCACTCTTCCATAACGGCGGTAGCCAATTCGTTAGGATTGACAGGCTGTTTACGACGATTTCTTAAACGTCTTCCAAGAACATCCCACACATGTTCAATTGGATTGAGGTCCGGTGATCAAGAAGGCCATATTAATCTAGGAATTTCATTATTTCAAAAAAAATTATTTATAATTCTAGCTCGATGTGGTCTTTTTATCATCGTCGTAAAGTTAGGTCTTCTATGAATTGCAAAGGGGTCGTAACACAATAGGTCGTAAAACCTGACTCAGCTACCTTTCTGAATTCATAGTTTGGTGAATTAAGACGACTCGCTCGGTTCTTCAACCTGTGGATATACCAACCCATACTGTAACTGATCCCTCCCCCCCCCTACATAGGGATCCACTGTGATTATATAGTTTTCTTGGTAATCGTTTACCTTTTTCTTACCTTCGCCATATTTTAGTACAGCCATCAGCATCTTTTAAATTGAACCTCGATTCATCCGTAAATAGACAGTTGCTCCACTGATTTAAATTCCAGGTCAAATGTTTTCTACAAAAATACCTATAGACGATTCCTCTTGTGTACAATTGGTAACGTGGAATGTCTAGCTGGTCGTCTTGCCCTCAAATTTGCTTCATGTCATTGCCTCCGAACTGTATTTTGGGATATGCGTACATTATTCACTTCTCGAACTAGATCTACTAATTCTGAGGCTACAACAGTTCTACTTAATGAAACGTATTAATATATCAGTTCCAGCAGTAGTTTTTCGAACACGACAGCGACGTCCAGCAAGGACGAAAATGAACGGAATTTAATTGATGATTCTTGCCTATGCACGTCTTGCAACACTATGACTGTGACCAAAAAATGCTACCATGTTTCTTTGAGTGCTTCCGCTAAGTGACATACCAACTGCCTGATTTAGTTGATCTATTGATAAACGTGCTAAACGTGATTCCGCTATTTAGTGTGACAATCAGAAAACTAGTCTATTTTCTTAAATATGACAGTTTGCAATAAACTTTTCAATACGCAATTTGGTTCAGTGTAACTATTTCTGTAACTTGCAGTGAAACACAAGTACATGTTTTAAATAAAAAAATATTTAGAAATTAATGTATTATAATGGAAAGAATCGATAATAGTGTAACTGTGGGCGAATATAATCAAGGGCCAAGGAAAAGGCAACGACGAAAAACAAAACGAGAAATATATATTGTGAAAAGAGGTAAGCATTACTTCATTACAAAAGAAAATAATAATACCGATATACTTCTTTTTTAACCGACTTCAAAAAAACGATGAGGTTCTCAATTCGGTTATTTTTTTTATGTACGTTACCGCAGAACCCCGTCATTTATAAATCAATTTTAAAAATTCTCTTCTTGCTGGAAAGGGGGTATTTTCAAGTGGGTCTCATTTTAGTCTTATTGGCATTGGACCTTGGTTTCCGAAGATATACCGGGGAACCCACAGATATACCAGAGAAAATGGCGAGTGCGCCCGTCACAACCCTAATTTATAGATATTTAAATTAATTTTAAAAATGTGATAGGCCCTGGTGCAGGATACCGCGAGGCATCGCCAAGTGTGCACAATAGCCCACGGACTGCTGCTTCGCGTACAACGTGGGTTTGCATTAACGGGTGCATCGCCTGGGCACCATTTGACCGATCTGCTGGATGCTAATTGCACTAAAACTTAAACCGTTTAGACTTGTACGGCCTAGCTATCGTGTAGGAGGCTTCCACGTACCAAGGAGAGTTCAAAGTTACAGCTCTAGGTCCTGTAGGCGAGATTTAGGCTATGATATGCACATTGGCGTAGTGCAGTACACGGCTAGTGTGTAATACTGAACTGCGTCCCATGATTCCATAAATCTTTACTAGATTTTGTATTTATACTTATAGACCTATAGCAGCAAGTCAAGTCAATAAGATGCTGACAGCTTGTGTCAGCATCTTATTGACACACTGGCGGCACTCATGGGGGGGGGCAATGTAGCTTACAGCGCGACCGCGCGGCCAATTGCCATCTTCTCGTCAGGTACCTAGACAAAACATAATTAATATTAGTATGTTATAGTTATTATTATATATATTTTTTTCTTTTTGTTAACTGAATTAGATCATCCTCTCGTTGAGGACTCACGTTTCTAGTATCGTTTTCGTGGTACACATGTATATTTATTCGTATTTTGCTACGTATTAATTATCGGATATGCGTTCGTGGGTGTAGGTGTTGAGTCGACTCGTTCGTGATTTTTGTTTTCATTCGTGATCATCGTCAGTTGATGTTTTGTCATCATCACTATCTAGAGCTGTATCTTATGGCTTCAATTTATCTATCGCTATTACACCTTAGTAAGGTTTTTTGGGTTCTCGTTGACCCTGGCAGATCTTTCACCACATAGCGATCGTTATCTAGAACCTAGAACTACCGTAATTACATAGGGACCACTAAATTTTGGTAAGGTTTCTACTTTTACCGGCGTTCGCTTCCCTGATCCGCAAAGTAATAGGGACATTACTTTGCGGATCAGTATGTGTTGACCCACTACGTAGTTAGTTGGTGCCTTACGTTTCACGTTTGGCATCGTACCTTTCTTTTTGACGGGATTGCAACGACTATATACGTTTAGAGGTGATGGCTCTTGTTTTAATTAAATTTTCATGTCGTTTAGGAGAGCATATACCTAAGAACTTACATAAGCAACGTTAGCCTGTCTTAGGTGAAATCCCATCAGTAATTCGTATGGTGTTGTTTTATTTGTTGTTTTATTTATTGTCTTATTTATACACCATCGTACCTGTTGTAAGGTGTCGTCCCTTCGTGTTTCATCATCAAAAGTACTGGCACGTGACGCTAAAATCGTCCTGTTGTAAACGCTAAAATCCGTCACTCTTTTGCCCGTGTAGTTGCTGTTGCATTATAATTCGCCTTTATACCTAGATGTCGGCAGTACTCTGCAAAATTCTTACAGGTAAAGGAACTTCCTCGATCACATATTAATCGCATAGGTACCTACACCAAACGTGTTAATAATTTCGTCTAAAAACTTCAATACTGGTCCTACTTTAGTCGATCTTACAGTCTTCATGAACATAAATTTCGTAAATCCATCAATGGCTGTTATAATGTATGTTTTTCTTTTTACTTGGTACCCTGGTAACCTGGTTGCTTACCCGTCGTCTCGTCGTTGTAGAGACATGCTAGGCAACAAGATACATATCTTTTGAAATACTTCGTCATGTTTGGGAACCAGTACTTTCTTCTGATCAGGTCCAATGTCTTTTCAATCACAAAATGACCAACATTGTCATGGTGGTTAAATAATAGATATTCGACCGAGACCTTTTAGGCACTACCCAATTCTTTCCAAGTGGTAGGTATTTTCCTGAATATTCGGTTATTTTCTATAACAAATTCTTTCTGCTGTCTACTTCTTTCAGCAGTCTCAGCTTCACGCTTCAGTACTTCATATATATTCTTACAATGTTCATCCTTTAGTTGTGCCGCCAGTATCTAACTACTACTTAATCGTATCGAACTTTCTTCGGCGAGCTCACAGTCTCGAACAGCGTTTCGGCTTAAGGCATCAGCGTGCGCCAGCGTTAGCCTGGTCTATATTCTACTGTGAAGTCCTATTCCTGTGTTGCTCTCCGCCATCTTCCGATCCGGGGTACAAAATCTCGTTTTAACATCGTGCTTCAGATGGCATTACAGTATGTGACTACTTTAAATGAAATGCAATTATAACAAAGTTCTTAGTAAATTTTCTGAAGTAACTGGTTAATCCTACGAACTGACGATTATCACGTATGTTCGTTGGTCGCGGATAGCGACTAACAGCTTCAATCTTCGTGAATCCCGGTCTTATCCCTTCACTACTTATCTCATGCCCCAAATAATTGATTGTTGATTGAAAGAAGTAACATTTTGATAAGCGAAACGTCAAGACAGCCATTTAAAGGTCTAAAGGACAAGAGTCAAAAGGATTCTAAAGGACAAGACTCAAGGATTCCAGCCCCGAACCAAAATCTGGCATACTGTTACAATACATAGTATATCGTCGAGATACGCCAACACGGTGGTAAATCTCAGATTACCTAAAACTGAATTGATTGCCCGCTGGAAGACGGCCGGTGCATTCACAAGACCGAAGGGCATTCGGAGATATTCATAATAGCCATACAGCGTAATACATGCATTTTGGATACGGACTTTGCGGCCATGACGATCTGATGATAACCCTGGGCTAGATCAAGCGGTGTTAAATATTTACTTCCCCGAATCCTATCTAAATATTCATAAATTCGTGGCAAGGGATCCTTAATCGTCTTCGCATTTAAAGCCCTATAGTTCACACACATGCCTCTCCCGTTTTCTTTTTAACTAGTAGGATTGGACTCGAATACGGTGAGGCCGATTCTTGGATGATTCCATTATCTACTAGATCCTGGACTAAGCCCCTAGCGTTTTCTCGTTCAGTGAAAGACGAACGGTATGGTCGATAGGTCACCGGTTCATCTGAGTGCATCTCAGTGACGTTTGTTTTTCCCAATTCAGTCGTATTTTGGGCAAAACAATCACGAAAAGAATTCAATACATTTAACCACTTAGATTGACGATCGGGAGATAATTTACTGTCTACTTGTGTGATATTCTCTGGCTGAAATAATTTTAATTTACATATTTATCAACATAAAAATGCTCACCCCTCGCTTGGGACAGCACCTCGGACATGCACGGTTGACCTCTTGCTAGTAGTTTGAACTGTCATACGAGCAGTCATACGAACTGTCAGAGCTGCGACCTTGCAGGTGCAGGTGGTCGATTTCGCATTGCTCGTTGCCATTTCCAGTTACGTTAATTTTTTCATTCAATATAAGATATTACACTTTTTTGTACACCATCTCTTTGTCTACAACTAAACATTTCAGAAAACATCCTCAAGTATTAGACAACAATGCAGAGTATGCTTCCATTCTATGTTTGTTAGGGTGCTGAATCCGAATCTGAGGTTTGCTGACATAATTTTGTGACGCAACAGAGATTATTCATTGGAATTACAACTTTTTTGTAACTGAATTTGTAAAATTTCGGATTTCATTATATAACTTGAAAGTTAGTTAATTTTTGAAAAAAATACCTGTATAAATAAGGTATGTGCAGAGTATTAGGATGAATTAATTAATTGACAGCCTTTAATATAAATTAGAGTTTTGGAGTGGAGAAATTGAGTTTTTGCAGAGATACGCCAATTTTCAACTAGATAGCGCTTGGGCGCGAACTTTTGTAGGAACTTTTATGTACTTTCATTTT
The DNA here is from genome assembly GCA_964058915.1 of Tetropium fuscum. Lineage (NCBI taxonomy): Eukaryota > Metazoa > Arthropoda > Insecta > Coleoptera > Cerambycidae > Tetropium > Tetropium fuscum. Next base: position 161,225 of record CAXKVY010018544.1, on the reverse strand, counting down.
GAATGGATATATTATTTACGAAAACTTTATAGTTTCCGAGTGAAAAGTAAAAAGCCGCCAAAAAATAGATTTTCACTTTTTTGCATTTTTTTCAATGTTTCGTCACGAAATTTTGACAGCAAACCTCAGATTCGGATGCAGCACCACAAAAAATATGTCTTCCTAATGGAAGAAGGGTACTTTCTACGCTCACCCCCTATGAGTGGGAACTTATATTGTTTACCTTCTAACTAATTCAAACAAAATACCAAAGTTAAAAATTATGTTATATGTGCGCATTATGTTATACATCACAGCAAAACCATGCACCAGGCAAATACTTTGAACTGTTTCAGGTCCAGCTGTCATTGCTTGCCTGGCTGTTTCGAAATGAACTTTTCAGATTCAAAATCTTATAGTACACTATCAGATAAGGGCGCCACTAGCCGTGATATTGGGAATTCTAGCATTGAATATTTTATGTAAGACTTTTATTAACATATACATCTTATTTATTAAATATTTAATATTTCAGTACAAATATGGCATTGGTGCATTTCTTCTTTCCCACATCCAAATTTAGAAAGCAAATTAAGAGCGAATTATACGGATTTACGGAAATTTTATGTAAGTGCCCTTTATCTTAAGATATATTAGGTATTCAATTGTATTTTGTTATGTATTATTACGAACGTAAATTATTTAAAATCAAATTGTGTATTTGAACGTCTTTATACATAATATTATTATATTATATTCAGAAAAGATGAGTGTATATATTAATGTTCCAGCTAATGTAGGGGGACTACTAGGATTATGCATGGGATTCAGCTTCTTAAGTTTCGTGGAGTTGCTGTATTTTGTGTCTTTAAGAGTTTTATGTAATTATCTTAAAATGATGAGGAAAATAACTGAAAAGAAGAAAAACTCCCCAAATGCACACAGTGTGTATCCTTTCATGAAATAAGAATTGTTACTCAAAATTCATCACATTTCAAAAAAATAGTTTTGTATCACTCCTATGAATAACGTAAAAATAAAATAAGGTGGAGTGGGGTAAGTGGGAACATATACCTATATAAACGGTTGACTATTATAACGCCGTAGATTTTTTAGAGATCAAGTTCTAAGTTTCTGCTTGGGACAAACAAATTTTGGATGGATATTAATGAATATAGAGAAATAGCTTATTAACTTTTCGTTAAATGGTACCTTTTGTCTACCTGGAGTTGTTGCCTTGGTGGTAGAGGTTGCGCTTTTGCACTAATATGTGTGCATATGTATATGTGGGTATATATATTGATATAGTTTTTTTATGAATGCGGAAATTAAGATTTAATATCACTTCCATTATTTTACGGTTCTTAGCCTACGCACGCGCTTGAGTTCGAGCGACGCATCGTCAATAATATATTATTAAGTATTCGTATATCTGGTTGCGAATTTCGTGCACGTCAACCAGGGCGGTTGCGCTTAATTTCTGATTAGTTTATCATTACATTTATAGTGTCTTATTAATCATTTAGTGTCTTGTGTTTTCTAATGTTATACAAAAAAAATGATCATTAGTAGGGTTTTGTTGAAATGTACATTAAATTGTTATATAGTTCAATTGGCCTTTTTGTGCAGGGGATCTCTGATCCGCAATCCGAACAAATTTCAGAAATTCCAGAATTAGCTTTTTTTTGGAATGTCCTGTTTGGCTAATTTTGAGGAATTAAAATTCAACCATTCAGAGGTGTTGGATTGGGACTTAAAATTTGCCTGGCCCCACTGACTCGGCCGTAACGCTTTCATTTTTTTAACAGCCAATTGTAGTTTGTAGGTTAGTTTAGTCAATTTTATTATTCTTTTATCTGTTACGCAAAAAGGCACGTTATAATTGTTAGAATCGAAGTTTTAAGACATCTGAAAAATTATTATGTGAAAGTGCATAGAGACGCTCCAAGCACAAGGACGCTCTAATGATGGTATTTTAGTAAATATACGCACGCTTTAATGATAGAATGATGAATTGATGACACTTTTGTAGTAAATGTACGGACGCTTTAATGATAGAATGATGAATTGATGACACTTTTGTAGTAAATGTACGGACGCTTTAATTATAGACAAACATTATATTTTATATCTTCATAATCTTTAATTTGTAATTTACAATATTTACATACAAGAAAACAAACTTAACTTTAAAAAAGTAACTTTATTGTCAATAATGGATAGAACACTGTAAAAATATCAAAAATAAAACAATCTCACATAAAAAATTCTTTGGCTTATTTAAACAATTAATTAATATTTATCTTGTGGTGATTCAATGATGGTGATATATTGATATTATAGACAATCGATTAGGGATCGTACAATATAATTTAATTGTGGCCGATACTGATATATGCATGGCCGATACAAATATAATCGGCCATACATTTTTTTTATTTATGGCTCCGCGGAGGGTTTCAGGATTAGTTCCGAATCAGTAACTGACCATTTGATTTGACTAATCCTCCGCAAACATATCTAACATTTTGCTATCAAAATAATGTAAAATTGAAATGTAGAATTGAAAAAAATAAAAAAACAAATAAAGATAGCGGTACTATTTAACACGGTTTAAGCTCCGATGTGAGCGACAATGATGATGCTCCTTTAACAAAAATCCCTAACAAGTAAAAGAGGTAAACCAAGAGATTCAGGACAATGTCGTGACTCAATTTCTCAGTTTGTTTGGGAATAGTTTTGAAGAACTTATCGGTATGACAATAAGTAAATCACCATCATATGGGAAGAGGACTGCTACGATAAAAAATAAGGGTGAACTTAAAATGTACATTAAATGAGAGAACATTTCAAAAAATTAAGATCCTTTGACTTAGTGGGCAAAAAAGATATTTTTCCAACTATATAAATGTGTAATAATATACTTAGCACCACCACCAAATAGTGTGGCTAGTGAACAGCTTTTCTCTACAGCTAGAAGTGTATATGAAAGCGCAAGAAAACGCAAGTCTAACCGGAGAAAGGACAGGAAGTTAATTTTGTTTGTTTTGGCAAGTTGTAAAACTTGCTAAAACTTAACTTTTCTTTAAAAAACTTAGCAATTGAAATACTTAATAATTGATATTTGTATTAGGCTGATACTGATACAGGCCAATATCGCACTTATATTTCGTACGATATCGGTATCGATATCGGGCAAGAAAGCCGATATGGCTGATATATATATATATATATATATCGGTATTGTTCAATCCCTACAATAAACATATCACTCACATTTACAATAGTAATTTTTGAATTTGTATTGTTCTTAATAATTATAATTTATTTATTTATAATCAATTGTCAAATCAACCTGTTAGCACCAAAAATGTAGTTTGAAAAAAATAAGTCATTAATATATGGGGGTTGTTTCAAACCTAAGCTTACCTATGTTCAGAATTCAGAAACATATTAAAAGAGTCCAAAAAATGTATTTACACTTATTAACATCATATCATATCTGTTCATAGTCGCTATTACTCAATGCATTTTTGGTGCTGTTCAAGAGTTTTATACCCTCCTTGTACTACGGCATACCTATTCTCACCAGCCAGGCTTTGACTGCCGTCTTCACTTCGTCTGCCACCCTGACACGGTTTTTGCTGTTCATCTGTTCGTAGTCGCCATTACAGTAAATGTATTTTTGGTGCCATCACAACGGTTCTATACCTTCCTTGTACCATGGCATAACCATTCTCACCAGTCAGGCTCTGACCGCAACCTTCACTTTGTCTGCCACCCTGACATGGTTTTTGCATGAATAATTTCGGGCCTTTCCGCTTTATATTGCCAACCGAGAATTTCAAAGTTCAAACTTTACAAGGGTCAAACTGACAAGTTCGTACCTAAATGATTGCAACCAGTTTTTGGACAATTAAGGGTGTGCCGATCTGGCAGCGAGCAACTATCAGTTGTTACCTCAGGTGGGGGGTACCTGTCCGAGATCAGCGTTCAGTGAAGTCAAGATGCCAGTGACAGACTGGCTGGCCAAAATGGGCACGCCATGGTACAAGGATGGTTGGAAAATTTGTTGTAATGCTACCAACAATGCATTGAGCCTATGGCGATTATGTAGAGGTGATAAGATTTTACTGAATGCAAATGTTTCCTTTAGATTTTTTTGGTTTCTATTTTCCCTAACAGGGAAACTTAGTTTTGAGACAGTCCTCATATATTTATCATAATGGCAAGAGCTTGTCACATATCATAAAGCTCACTCATACTCATATTTAATCTTATTAGATTATTATAAATTTCGACTCCTATGTCATTACTTTCCAGATATCTGTTTTTACTAGAATTGTGTACATGTTAGACGAAATAATGAATGTGATGTGATATGACAGAAAAACTAAACGTTTCACACTCCCATTCTTGAATAGCTTATTAAATTTGGTACTAGTATTAATACATTAGGAACCATGAAAATTTTAAAATATATCATAGTACATATTTACATACAGGATATTTAAGGGTGTAATATTTTAATAAACTATTGCAAAAACAGATAATGTGTCTGTTCCTATTGAAACTATAATAGATTATATAATCAGTAACTGAGAATAAATTATTATTATTATATCCATTATTTATATGCCTGTTAAAATTAGGTACCGTAAACAGGGGTTACTTTGCCACACCGTGTCCGCTACAAATTAAAAATTCATTGCGTGAAAGTTGGTACAACTGCATTAACCTCGCATGTCTAATAATATTCAGGCATATACAAAGTAAACGTTAGTACAGGTTCAGTAGTTGTAAAAGGAGCGTGCTCAGTTCTGTTTTTAGCACTTAAGTAATAACTGACATTTTTATCTATTCAAACATGCTGCATCGAAAAGGGTTGTATAGCCTGATATGTTTAGATTTGAGAACTATTGTTTGTAGTGCTTATGTAGGAACCTTATAGCAGTTTAATAATTTCCATGGTATTTTTCATTTCCATTTCATTTCATTTCCATTTCCAGGTATTTTTTAAAATGACTTATGGCAAAGCAAAATAATATGTTTGTGACAATTACTTTGCACAAAATAGGTGATTTCAAGCTAAAACATTGATTGGTAAAGTCTCCCCAAAGCAATTTTTGACGCTTTAATAAAAATTACTCGGTTTATTGTGTTAAAAATTGGGGAGCACCGTAAAAATTTCATATAGTTTGATATCAAGGCATTTCATGAAAGACATCAGTTATTTTCAGGAAACCACGAAAATTTTGCAAACAAGCCCCGGTTTACAGTACTGTAGAAATACATTATTATAAATGTATTCTGTGAAGGCTACAGAATGATAAGACTATTTCAATAGTGTAATACTTTAATAAACTATTACAAGACCAGATAATGTAGGTATAGCTTTTACTGTGGAAACTGTAAATATATTATATAATCAATAACTAAGGGTAAGAAATTATTACCATTATTGGCAACAAAACTTGTGGGTAAATTATACTTTTATTATTAACATTAATTTACATATATAAATATATATATATATATATATATATATATATATATATATATATATATATATATATATATATATATATATATATATATATATATATATATATATATATATATATATATATATATATATATATATATATATATATATATATATATATATATATATATATATATATATATATATATATATATATATATATATATTTATATATATATATATATATATATATATATATATATATATATATATATATATTTATATATATATATATATATATATATATATATATATATATATATATATATATATATATATATATATATATATGATGTATTTTTGTATTCGTATGTATATGTATTTTTTAGACTTCTTGTGAGGGGACTAGAAGTTACATTATACATTATAAATCTAGAATTATTATTACACTTTAATATTACTAGAATTGCTAGAAATTGTTTCAGCATCTGAACTCGTGGAACTGCTTTCAACGTATGGATTGTGAACATGCACTTCTAAATTATCACAAACATATTCCCTCTCGTTTGTATCCAGACATTGTTCTGAACCCCAATTACTGATATTTACGCTTTGAAAATCACCATTAATACTGTGATGATCTGAAGCAGTTACAAAAGTAGCAGCTCCAGATTGTTGGGAGATAGATCTAGCAGTCCTTTGAAGAGCCCTCTGAAGAGGATTCTCTGATTGGTCCTCAAAAGTACCACCTTGAGTGCCACGATTGCTGGAATTAATTAAGGGAGTAGTGTCATCGGCATCTGAATCACTGTCGGAATCATGATGTGGCTCATCTTGTGCAAAAACCTTACGTTTACATATTGGACACACTCGTCTATTTTTAGTTAACCATGGGTCAATACACTTGGTATGATATACTGAAAGGAAACAATGTATTAATTAGTGGCCAGTTACCTATCTAGTGACTCAAACATTGTTATTAAGGCTTTAATAAATAGATATAGGCTCATTTAGTTTTTTTATTGCAAAGTTTCTTTTACATTTAGTAATAATTTTAATAAGTAACCTTCACATATGTAATAAAATTTCATCTTCATATGTAACAAAAATATTACCGTTAGCAGGTGCACAAAGCTTGGTTATCAAACTAGAGCACTAGAAAAAGAAGTCCCATCCGCCATTTTTCTTCGATTGTCAGTTTGACGTCAACTGTGTCAATTTCAACTGAAACTAGTTAAATACTGCAAATTGTATTGTTTTAAGATTTGTTCAGTATTTTAATGGTTATATTTTAATATAGATAGTTAATTTTCTAAATCTATCAACAGTTCTGAATTAACTTCGATCAAGTGAACGTCGAGAGAGTTCAAACAGTGAATTAATACGTATTAGTACAGTAAATAATAGGTAAATAATTGTGATAATACAATTGCATATAGTTCTAGTGAGTGTATATATAAAAAAATAAATATCAAGCCCATTATTAAGTGTGAGAAATCAGATAACACAATATATTAAGAACAGATGAATCAACATACAGGCGGCCTCGAGTCGCCCTCAGACTTTGTAAGTGAGATGGTAAGTGAAAAAATTAGTAACAGTGATAAGAATGCAGATAAAAATGGATTAGAAACATATAGATATATTGATTTCAATACTAAATATACACCAAGTCCATATTTCGTCTTTATAGAACACAAAGATATAAGTAAAGAACACAAAAATATAGGTAAACCCGGCTTCCCGATTCGGCTAGGTTATTATTTACGTGAAGCATATAAAAATAAAATAATAGACATTAAATCAGTAGGGCTAAACAGAGTTAGAGCCATTTTAAATAACTTTGTAAGGGCAAATTCATTAATTATTAGCAAGGTAATTAAAAAAAACAACTGAATCGCAGATGAATACCTAAAATGAATACCTAAAATTTTTTTGGATGAATACCTAAAATATTGATCCAAAAAAAGAAAAATGAAATACATCCAAATGAAAAATATTTATTATAGTCAATTATGTCTGATAAACAAGTTGTGGAGATTAAATGCATGGAACGAAGATATATAGATAAAGAGGGTAAGACTTAGTTGATTAAAAGACAAATAGTTATATAATTTCTATGAAACACTATACCCAACGAGGTAAAAATTAATTCTGTTATTTTCCCTGTCGAACTATATATTCATCCAGTAGTTCAGTGCTTCAAATGTTCGAGGTACTGACACACAAAAAGATTGTGTAAAAGCACTATTAGCCACTGTGGCAATTGCGGAGAAGAGCACGAAAAGGAAAATTGTCCTAATGATTTTCAATATTGTATGTACTGTAAAAGTAATGATCACGGTTCTGTTGCAAGATCATGCTCAGTCTACTTAAAACAAAAAAAATCAAAGAAATTATGGCAACCAACAATGTATCGTTAGAAGCAGAAAAATCAAAAGCAGAAGTTTCTTTAAAATAGTTAGTAACAGTAAAATTAACGTAAATAATAGATATGATATTCTTAACACAACTAAGAATTTTCCCCCCTTAGCACAACGCAGACCACCGCCACAGATGAATAGAGCAGTACAAAATCAAAACAACTCACAACAAAAGTTATACCAAAGACAGTCTAGATCTCAGACATTAACACAAAATATGCAAAATAAGAAGCGTAAAGCCTCACCCATTCGCGTATCACTACAGAAAATATAGAGGAACATAGATCAATATTGCCTAATCCATATAGAGAAGAATTTTTAGAATATAAAGAAAAATTAGCCACACAAATTACACTATTTGTTAAACATGTATCCAGCGGTAAATTTATAATTTAAATATCGGCGATTATCAAATAAAACAGTCAATATCAAATTTTTTGTCTAATACTGACTCAACTATTTATTGATTGACTATCTATTGATTTAAATCTTAGCGATAATGACTAAACATATTAAAGAGGGACTTAGTATCATACAATGGAACTGTCGTTCCATTGTTGAAAATAAAGTTAATTTAATCAACTATTTAATAATAAATGCAGCAGATATTGTTTTGTTAAATGAAACATGGTTAAAAAAGAAACATAAACATGTTAAAATAATGGGTTATAATTTAATTAGGAAAGATAGGGAAAATAGAAGAGTTGGCGGAGTTGCTATCCTTCTCTTGAATAATAATAAATTAGAATGCTGTGGCGTTAGTTTAAAGAGTCCTGATCCTAAAATAGTTACCGTTTATAGACCACCTAATGACGACCTATCTACATGGGAATGGTCAGATTTTATAACCCAATTTGGATCGAAAAATATTATAATTGAGGGAGATTGTAATGCCCATCATAGCCTCTGGGGTTCATATAATAATAATACAGCAGGAAATAGATTATCAGAGGCCATCGATGATACAAACTTTATAGTGATGAATGAAAACCTTCAAAAATCAACGTGACAATAGTCGCTACGGACATAGCAAGTAAGATTCTATGGCTGGTGATACCAGACAGCCTTGGCTCGGATCATTATTAAATTAATATAAAGTATGATATTAAATATACTAGGGAATCATGAAACCCATATCTCAAATGGAAAGAAACCACGGCTGATTGGGATCTCTTCCAACTGCACCTAAATAAAGAAATATCAAATCTCACGGAAACACATTAGATAATACTCTATCACAGTTTGTAAAAATCCCTGACAAAGCTGCAGATTATGGTATAAAAGAAAAAGGAAACTCAGAAAAAAGTAACACCGAACATCCAATATGGGACCAGGAATGCACAAACATGATCAGAAAAAAGGAGAGCTTTAAAGAAATATCAAAGATTGTCAAACACTGAACACATAGAAGAAGATATATATATATATATATATATATATATATATATATATATATATATATATATATATATATATATATATATATATATATATATATATATATATATATATATATATATATATATATATATATATATATATATATATATATATATATATATATATATATATATATATATATATATTCTTCTTATATATATATATATATATATATATATATATATATATATATATATATATATATATATATATATATATATATTCTTCTTATATATATATATATATATATATATATATATATATATATATATATATATATATATATATATATAAGCACAAACCAAGCGTCTATTTAAACAAAAATGTTGCACCAGTTGGAGAAACTTTGTCTCCAAACAGAAATACTCCTTTAACTGATATATGGAAATTCGTTAGAAGAATTTATAAGGAAAAACCAAACCAAACATACCTATCACTAATGACGTTATAGAAAAAACCTGGAATACACTTGCTATATCACAAGCAGAAGAGGACCTAGAACTACAACTCGTTGCTAATGAGTACAATATAATTAACCGACCATTTTCATTTCATGAATTGGAAACTACTTTATACCAAAAAAAAAGTACATCGCCAGGTATTGATAAAATAACATATTTAATCTTAAATCATTTAACAATAAAGGCTAAACATCAATTACTTATTATTCACTAAATAATTGGTGGTTACACGGAAAACCAGGAGATTAGTATATTGAGATAATCATATGTGTAATATTAAAACCTGGAAAGGATACAGAGTTATCCAGTTCGTACAGACCTATCTCATTAATCACATGCCTACTTAAAATCTCTTATCTTATCAATCTAAACCTAATGACTCTTAAATACTGAAGAATGAAATTTGATATTATTTTCTTTTACAAAATTATTTGCAATAATAATTATTATACAATGTACTCAATTACTGGAACTTATATAATTGAAGGTCCCTTGTAGTCCACTGAGGCATCACAATATTTTTCATGTTGTTTTTCATTCCAAAAACAATACGAAGGAGTCTTTTACACCCAGATCCAGCGATTTTATAAATAAAAATACTTTCGATCTCTTTAACCTAAACCTATATGTTGAAAAATATAATATTAAATAATATTCTGCAGTAAAATGTTCTACTCTGTATACACTCACTTCAATGTTAATATAAGTTAATTCACAAATATTCTGATATTTGAAATATTTTTATTTCTATTATTTTTTTACCTCTTATATGATACAATTATTATTATAGTTTCTTTATGATTTGTATGCTTCCCCTTTACATGTTTTAGTATTTTTTATACATATGTATATATTTGTTTCTGTATTATAATGTGGTTTATCCCGTATATTAAAAAAAAAATGTGTACCTCGGTTACAACGTACCAATTGATATGTGTATGAGCGAAAACAAATCTCATACTACTGCTTAGATTGTGTTGTATACAGGCCAATAACAGTGGCACGGACTTTATTTGATTTACTGAAGATATGAGCAAAACTAAAACCATTAAAATTTTTAAATTAATATTAGCTGCAATAATTTTTGTAATTGATATGTACAGTACTTAAGTGTTATGTTACTGGTATTAAAAATATAATATATATATATACACACCATGATTACAAGGCAGAATTCTAAGTTTTTCCCCCTCAACATAGTCATCCAAGCAAATGGCACATGTTTCATATGGATCACCCTTTTGGAACTTGCGTGTTGGAATTTTATTTAAAGCAGAAGTTGGCAATCTATGTCGCCTTTGCCGTCTTCTATCTTTAATATATTTCACAATCTGAAAACAAAGATAACAGTCAGTAAATTATAATGTATCCAATTTAAAATTAAAGTAGTCTATAAAGTAAAATATTTTGAATAATCAGTATATACATATAAATGTTTATATTATATTGCCGCTAATTTAGCAAAGTGGCGTATATTGTTTTTGCCAACTTTTCACAAGAGTATTTTAAAAAGTTTAGTAGTTTGTCTTTTCTATAAAGAAACAACTAAGTGAGATACAGCAATAATTTTTAAAATCACCTTAGGATAACTCATATTAGGTAAATGTATTTACAACAAAGATATTTTTGAAAATATGATATAGGCCACTTTACAAAATAAAAAAAATATATGTTTTTCTATAAGCCTATCGCAAACTACAAAAGATACGTCATACACACTACTAAAAGATACACTTTGCCAAATAAATACTTTTCTCATTTTCTAACATACTTCCTCTAAAATGTAGTGACGATCGTCCATTACTCTAATAAGTTTGAGTATATAAATATATTGTGAAAATAACTGAAACAACGTGCTCGTACTGTATACACAACTTTAATATTAGGTTTAGAACTAGATAAAAATATAAATTTAACCCAAAGTTAAACCATAAATTTAAGAATTTTCACAATACTTTAGCGTAGGGTAGATTCCTGTAAAAATCTTGATAGTTCTTCATTCTTATCACCGGTCGAAGACCTTCACATAACGACATAACGAGCGCAAAGAGAGATACTTTTCTTCTGAAATTTTTTGTTGCATTTTGTTTAATGGAAGAACATTTATGTTTTCTAAATCTACTTTTCTTCTTTCTAAGTTCTATACTTTTCTATATATATATATATATATATATATATATATATATATATATATATATATATATATATATATATATATATATATATATATATATATATATATATATATATATATATATATATATATATATATATATATATATATATATATATATTTATATATATATATATATATATATATATATTATATATATATATATATATATATATATATATTATATATATATATATATATATATATATATATATATATATATATATATATATATATATATATATATATATATATATATATATATATATATATATATAATATATATATATATATTTATATATATATATATATATATATATATATATATATATATATATATATATATATATATATATATATATATATATATATATATATATATATATATATATATATATATATATATATATATATATATATATATATATATATATATATATAATATATATATATATATATAATATATATATATATATATATATACATATATATATATATATATATATATATATATATATATATATATATATATATATATATATATATATATATATATATATATATATATAAATATAATAAATATATATATATATATATTTATATAATAAAAGTAGAAAAAAATTCCAAAGTGTATTAGTCCAGTGCAACCATGTAAGCCAACCTTTATAAAAGTGTGTATTGTTATGTGCATATATACATGTGTATTAAAGAGAATATAATTTTGAAATAAAGTATAAATAAAGCCATCAGCTATTTTCAAATATTAATAGTAATAAAGATTTGTTACACATTGTAAAATGGTGAATGTATTTTATAAAAAAAATGTATTGCAATATAGACTCACCATAAAAACAATCATTACTATAAAACAAATCCCAACAACAATAGCAAATGGAATCAATAGATGAGTCTGTATATTAAATGGCGATTCACCAGTTATCACCACAAAATATTGAGGGTCTGTATAAACATCCTTCAGCATTAAACCTGAAGCTCGACCTACAAACACTGCTGGTATATAAATTCCTGTCTTATTCTTGGCATACATTGCCACTAATTCGTCAGAATTTATGTTATAGACTATTACAGCATCATATCCTACTGATTGCGCTAAACGAACTTTTTCCTCAAAGGAACAATTAAGGCTATATGTATATCGTGGAACAATTAATATCCATTTTCCTATTTCATTTGGTATATATGTTGGTGGTGGCTTCAATGACTTGTCACATCCACTAGGCGGATCTGGGTTTACCAAAATGCCTCTCACAGCTAAAACCATAAAGATAATATTAAAGCTATAATTTAAGCAGAATACATCACTAAAATTAAGAATGTAAATGGCAATATATTTAAGAAATATAATCCCTGAAACAGTTATATGTTGCATGAACATAACCAGACAGTAAAAAATGTACTAGCAACATTGATAACCACCCAAGTAAATATCTCGTAACCACTGAAAAAAATTGGGACTATCATTAACAAAATCCAAAACCCTATGGATCATGCGGAAATCCTAAAACCTTCAAAAACAATTTAATTTTTTTAAGCATGTTTTACCATAGTATCAAAGTTTACGGAACTAAAATATATTTTATAAAATATATTTTATATTTTAACTCCGTAAACTTTAGTAGTATGTACCATATTTATGGCTTACTATAAATCCGATGCAAGTACCATAACAATGAGGATTCTTGTACTCATGTGCCTACGATTTCCAGCCAGTTTTGATATATAATTTTTGGTGCTACTTTTTCTGAGACAGCCATTAAAACTCAACAACTGAAGGCATCTCTGTTTGGCACACTGGATCACTGGAGGGGTTTAATGGGTCTTTTCAATGATTTTTTTTATTGCATTATGTGATAGTGTTTCATAAAAATAATTCCGTCGTATTTTTTTATTTTCTTTTCTGAGCACGATTTCTATCGATTTTTCTTTTAAAGTGGGGAAATAAAACGCGCTTATGCGTGTTTACGCATACGCGTAAAGAGCCTACGACCTTGAACATGACACAACGGTGTATTAGTACTATATTCCAAAGTTGGTGCCCTGCTTTTTGACAGTGGACGTTGAAATTGACTTTGTTGACACTTGACTTCTACTGATAAATAATCTGAATTTGACATGTAAAACTCGCCCATGTTAAAATCAACTTACGGCAGATATTCTGCACTTCCTTTAGAAAATCCTGGCTCCAATTTCTTACAATAATGTACAAAAACAAAGAAAAACACAATTCGTAGAGAATGCACAAAACATAACCACAAAACTAAGCATAAACAACTATTGCTGTGGGGCATGGGCTATTCTTCATGTGACTTCTGACAAATAATGCTGCCAACTTGATTCCAGGCTGTGTGGCGTCACTCAGTCTCAAGGTCAAATGAGTGTTCAAATTGCTGTAATAAATGGTTAAACACTTTTGTCACCTTAATAGCTATACAGCTTTAAAAACTTTAAATTATAAATTACCTACAGAACGGTGTAATTATAAGTATACATTTTAGATTAATTAGATAATTTAATTATATAACTGTACTTAATTGAACTAATTTATAAATAGAAATAACTTAATTTTCTGTTCTTATAGATACCTATACACAAAACAACATGTATACTTATGTCCTGTATATTGCTGTAATATTAGAATTATAATATTATTACTACCCCTCATTCTAACTACAATTGACAGCCCATAAGAGACATGCGGGAGAGGGGTCGGCCCATTATTATTTTGCTGGTATCAATAGCACCCAGAAACAACTTAGTCAGGTAAATTGTTAGGATTTACCATTCAGTGCAGGGATGAGGGATACCTGAAAAACATCATTAGGTAGATCTTAGGAAAGAATTAATGAACATTTATTTCTCAATGAGTAGAACCTGAAAGCTACTAGGTGTTGGTTTTGAATGGCAACCACAATAGACCACTCAGCCACCGTCTGCCGAGTATACATGATTTATTTTATCCAAGTTTATCTTTCGCTTTACAATAGACCTATCACGAATAAGATATTCTTTATGTCACAGACAGAAAAATGTCTGTTGCAAGTGTGACGGTAGTATAATTAAAAGATCATACATGTCTCCATAATTGTGATCTGCTTTTCATATCCTTTTGCTACATCAACCAGGATCTAAAAATCATTAGGGTGCAAAAAGCAGTATTGATAAAATTCATGTTCTGTCATATATTTCATTAATATATTATATATATTGGTTTCAAAAAATAAATAATAACCAACTTCTTAAAGTATCTTTAAGACAGCTCATATGAGAACTAAAATATTGTATAAATACTCCTAGTGAATATCAATACTTTAGTTTACCTTAAAGTAAAATATGTTAGCATGAGTCCAGCATTACTTAATGTAGCTTAAAAGGTTTCTATTTTTATGAGCAACGTACGTACAATACAAGTATACTTTTTAATGCATGCTGTCACTGGCTAAAATGTCATTTTAAAACACTGGTGTTAAAAGTAATTTTTTCTCAAAATTCACCTTATAAAATCTCTCAAATTAATTTAGAAACACCCTGTATATTCGTATATTCTTCATATGATTTAGTTGTTCAGGTGCAAATATTTCTGCAGAGTTGCCTACATAAACATGCCTATGGGGAAAAACTTAGTTTATATTTAAAATAGGAAACCCTTTTCTTTGCCTGCTCATTGTCGGTAAATGTGACACAAGTTAAAATATGGCTAATGTTTCTTGACTAGACAAGTCCAAAAATGTCAATCCCGGCAAACCTCTATAACATGAATATTTCCCACATACACTGGGCTTGAGAAGTGTTAACAATTATTCAGCTATACCAAAGAGTAATTATTATTGTTGGTACATTTGATAAGTACACCAGTCATGGGTTTCCCCCTTAAACCAGTGATAAACCTAGTGTAGGAGACTGGATAGTTACAAACTTTCACAAAAAATAGCTATGTGAAATAGCTATTAGCTAGGTACTTATTACATTTACAGTATGTGATACTTACCACGAGGATCTACAACACTTTTCTATAGACAAATGTATTTTACAATATGCAGATGACACTACCCTGCACATGGCAAAAATATTGGAACTACTATCGAAAACTTACAAGAGCTATCGGAATCGGTGGTGTTATGGTTTGATAAATGGAGAATAAAGCCTAACCCTAGAAAATCCCATTTAATAATATTCTTTCATAAGCCATCACCAGCAACACTACTATATAATCACATTCTTCACGTTGGAACTAATATTAAATCTCTGTGACTAACACTCGATAATAAAATTAATTTTAACCTTCACACTAAAAAATTATAAGTTACAAATTATTAAAGTCTCGCGCGCGAGCGAACCGTTTCAAACAGGTTCGTGACGCCACAGCCTACAATTTACGAACGACGAGGAGACCGATTCGGTCGGCTACGGGAGATCCCAGCAGTCGACCGCTTGATATCATAGTTCATGCGGCCGCTTTCCGGCACAACGCCTACCGAATATTGTAGTTTGTAACGTCACAGCTCTTTTCTGACCGTTTCAATTTTATTGCTGTTTAGAAATACACGTTTTATTACAACGTTATGTTGTTTTTTAATGTTATCTTAATATTTAAAATTTCAGTCATGTTCCCTATTGCAAGAGCACGACATTTCAGATGCTTTTCAATAAGAAAATTGTATTAACGTTAAAACAAAAATAAAAATCTACAAACTGATCTGCAGACCTATAATAGAATATGGAAGTCATTTTCTTAAATGTGAACAATCAAGCAAAAAAAACTCAAAGTTGCAGAAACCACAGCCATCAGAAACATCACAAGATTCACCATCCCAATAACAATCCTCTGCACAATCCTCCCAATGCATTACTTTATCAACTGACGCAGGTACAACCCATAGAAGAGACTTTCCAAGCTTGCATACAGCTTTAGGCAAAAACCATGTGAATAAAAATTCATATACCCCTACTGTTAAGAAGCTACCAAATTAACCATTACAGACACCCAATGCAAACGCTGTGGGAAAAGATGAGTAAAGAAACTCCTCGAGAAACTATAAACAATAGTTTTCTTTTTTTTCATTTATATACTATACTAATATTTTCTACAAAAACGAAATTATTAATTTGAAAATTTATTTTATGTATACAGGCTGAAGAACCTCGGCCGATTAAGCGTTTAAGCTTATTGTATGTTATTAATAATTAATAAACATTTATTATTATTATCTGGTTTTCGCATTTTAAGTCAGAACTAATCTTGGTGATTTTGAGGTAAAGCGAAAATTTGTAAATAACATTGTAAAAGAAGTTCTAGAAGTTGTTTTTTAAAACCCCGTAAAATAATTTCCAGTCGTTCTTAAAAAACATAATAATTCAGGTTAATTTAAAAAAAGAAAACCCAATATAGGTATGTTTCTTTTACCTTAACTATTTTTTTGTATAATATGTAGGTAAATACCTCTTAGGTACATAATAGTTTCCACTTGCCATGATGAAATTGAGTTATAAATATTTTTTACATACTCTTTAAATAGTAGCAAATTGCATGTTATTATCCACAAATATGTCTCCAAGTTGATATACTTTTCAAACGTAATTATCTGGAAACTGACATTTTGTCACTTAGGTTTTACATTACACCCTTTCTCCAGCTTTTCACATTTTCATCCTGCCAAGTTAAAAAAAAAAGTTATGAGCCCCCTTTAAAAAAACAGGTTGTGGCACCCATTCAAAGGGACTTTGGAGACTTTTAATATACTGTTACGGAATCGTCAGAAGCAATTGCGCACGATATATTGAAAAATCCCTAGATCTAGGGAAAAACTGCACAATCTGGCAACACCACACCCGACGATGTGGCAACATCGCATCTGGGGGTGCCAGATACAAGAACAACACTGTCTTAGGAAGGTAATTAAATGTGATAATGGTTGACGCGACGTAGGTGACAGAAACAACCGGTTATTTTCTGTTATATTTACAGCCACAAATTGTTAAGTTGCCATAACTTGCTTTGGAAATGTCAATTATAGCCTGTGTTTTTAGCTATATAGCTTTGTTTTATTATATAGCAGACAGTATTTTGCGAGGTATTTTGAGTGTCATATTATGCTCTTCAACCCTCATTTTGTACCTTTATCACATTCCTGACTTCTACCTTGACACTATTGTGCACATCACCATACATGTCTCAGCATGTCCTAACGCTCTTATGTGGACCGGGAATCTTGCCCGCAAATAAATATACTTATTTGTATATGACCTCTTTATATATTCCCACTAAAGATGGTAGTAACACGAATCTATGAGTTTTGTATATGCGTGTATGTCAGAGTCTGCTTATCTGTCAGACCTGCACATGCCTGCTTCAGAAATAGTAGTATACAGGAAAAAGTTCTCATTATCGATGCATTTATCAGCATTAATCAGTGAGAAGAATGTAAGGATATACGATACTTATATAGTGGTATATCTTTCAGTTCTGTGAAATCTTAAATACAGGGTTAAATATTAACACATGACAACAATGTTAATATTTACAAGAAAAAATATTTTATATATCAAGACGATAGCGTTAGGGGGCTATAGTATTTTTGTGGCAGAATATGGCATATCTCTGAAATTTGTAATATTCATGAGTATGGAAGTTTTCTACTTATTACTGCACTGAATGGGTTATAATAATTTATTAACCTAGGTAGGTAGTTCCTGGGCACAAATGCAGCCAGCAAAAAAAGTAATATGCTGCCCCCTCTCCCCAACTTGACTTCTTCTCTGACCCAATAATTTTAGCATGTATTTAGAAATCGATAAACATTACCTCCATCCGATAAATTGGGTCCAAACTTTGCCTGAGCATCTGCAAATTCCTCATAATACAACCGCGACTCCTATAAAAACAATACTATAATTTTACCATTATTAACTTCATTAGAGCTACTTACAAATTTAATTGCATATATATCCGCCTGAATCTTTCTCAACACACATAATAACATAAATAATGTCAAACTCCTATAAATCATTGTTAAGGATTCACCAAAATTATTATCACATTACAAGACTCCTGAAGAATAATTTGTCAATCTATTACATACAGGGATACGTAATTTTTATCCCTAAATATTAAGGATGTGCTGTTGCACACAAACATTAAAATGCACTCCAGAATACTTAGTTACATTAAAATTTGATGTACCTATATTATAATACTATTCAATCATTAAGTCTGTCAAAACAATCGACCTTCCACAATAATTACGCCTTAAATTGTGATAACTACTTCTGTATCTATGAATTATAATTGGATTTTAAGTCCATCACTTAGCTTCAGATTCGCCGTAGTCAATAATTTAAAAATAATTTATTAGCATGAGGAAAATAAACAGACACCCATAAAGAGAATAGCTGTCTAATAGCTGCAGTAACTGCACTTTACTCTTTTTGACAACACTGACACTTTTGACAGTTTCTCGATTCTGTATTCATTCTTCTGTGATTCTGCGTTAACTTCTGTGGCAATTTAGAAAACAGAAGAAGCACAGACCCTATGTATTGACCACAGAAATTGAAAGCTCTAAAAATCCACCCAGCAAATATCCGAAACATAGATAATTGATCCGAAAGACGACTTATACATTCCGCAACGATTAGAGGGGTAAAGACCGATGGTACCGCTCGGCCCCCTATTATCGAGGTCACATCTTTAGCCAAGGATATTGTCGCAACGATTATAGACTAAACAGGATTGCTTATCCCCATAAGCGCAACGTTAGACAAATCTCGTAGGCCCCCACCACGCTTTTGACGTCAGCGGATACGTACGGCGTAGGTTCGTTGCCCCACCGGTGTATTTCCCGGCGTTTGTGTAGTGTGTCATTTGTACATTAACATCGTGCCTAGAGAAGCCGAGCATCAATTTGGAATCGACCGTTGGCGCAAAAAGATGCCGACCGAACTTAACCGCTGACGTCAGATCGTGTCTAACAACACGTGGCCGATAAGCAATCCTGTTAGTCTATAATCCTTGTACATTCCGTACCTGTATTTAGCACCCAGCGCGATGTCATTGGTCAAATTGGAATTTGAAACGAATCAGAGAGTTCGAGTGCGGAATCTATGCATGGAATATAAATCACAACGGTGCCAAATGCGCGTATGCGCATTGGGCACCGATAAACTGTTACATTCTGTATAGAATGTAACAGTTTATAGAAGCAGATGCGCGCTATGCGGCCCAATATAATTTTGAGCAAAATTGCAGCAAAAACGTGAATATGCCGAAAGTAGTAAGTTTTTCCGAGTTTATATGCACTATGCGCTCAGTGCCGCATCTAGAACCTTTGGGGCACTACGCCCGCTTGAAATTACGGGGCCTCATCAAGATCTTTACCGGGAGGGGTGGGCCTTCAGAAATTTGTTGGTAAAGTGAAATATTTTAAATCAAAACCTAATATTATGTTTTAAAGTTTAAACATAGGTACAATCTCAATTTTTATTTGCATAAGTAAAACAAAAAATATTTTTAGGAAAATCTTACAGATTGAAACAAAATATTTAAAAGAACATAGGTGTTTTAAAAAATGTAGGTACATACAAAATAACAAAATACAGACAGAATAAATTTGCTCCTTTTACTCTAGATTATTTTCGCCGCGCCGGCGCCGTTTACGTTTGTAGTTTGCGTATATTGCAGTGTTAACCGGAACCGGAATATTTGGATTGAATTAATTACCTTACATTTCGAATAACACTTTTGCAGTAGTTTTGTCTCTTAAAAAATAAACAAAACAAACAATAATTAAATCATTGTTAATATTATAAATTAATATTTGAATTTTAAAAATCGTTTATGAAATATAAATAAAATAACTAGGTATATTAATGTAGCGATAATTAGGAACTTAAATTTGGTTAATTAGTCATTTAACCGGTTTCGCGAGAACCGGTTATTTACCAACGTATAGCCGCTTAAGATTATTTTTCGCAAAAAAAATTAGCGGTTATCCTATAACCGGTTATTTTTCAATAACCGCCCATCAGTTTGTGGTATTCAGCTCCCTCTTCATCGGTGATTGGAGTTGTGATATGAATAAAACTCACAGTAAACATACAAAACCTGACAACCAATAATTAAGAGGTGACATATTTTATTATTATTCTATAAGAAAGAAAATGCGAATTAAATTATGACTTTACGTAACATACACTTAACAATAAAATGACTTATTCTCTCTGGTATTTGAAAAAACTCGTTTCTACGTATTATTTAGTTATATATACTCAAGGCTTATATGCTACGTTTATAAGCCTTGATATATACTACAGGGATATATGTAGGTTCGGTTCTGGGTTCAGGTAAATTTGCCTACCAAGATTTATTTTATGCGATGCCGTTGATTCAAGCAAAAGACAACCCACAAGGATAATAATCCTTTACCACTCTTAATCCACCTCTTGATTGGAAAAATCTCTCTGCTAATGTTCAGAGCAGTGGATATACCAGAGTACAGCATTCGTTTGAACCGACAAATGCCGTCACGACGGCCATATTTACTCCATGATACTCCAATACTGTATAGTTAACGTCATTAAATAGGGTCAGATAAAAGCATTTTGAAATAATGGATCAAAGAGAAAAATATTCTCAAATGGTAAATACTGTAGAGTAATACGTTTAAGCTTTGCTGCGAGTATGCGATGAAGTAAAAATGGCAGACGGCGGCCATATTTATTCCATAATACTCCAATACTCAATACTATTTAATAATACTATAGTATTATTGAATAGTATTTTGAAACAATGGCTCAAAGAGAAAGATATGTTTTTAAATGGTAAATACTGTAGTACCTAGGTAGTCATTGCCGCGAGTATACGATAGAGTAGAAATGGCGGACGGCTGCAACTATTCGGTACTCTGTCTATCTCATTAGTCTATCTACTGCGCTGCTAAAATGTTAAGATTACAGCGCCACGCGCGGCCGTTTTATGAGCCTTGTAAGCTACAAAATATAGATTATTAATAGAATAAATAATAATAATAGCACAACAATAGATAGGTATGTCACTGCCGTGTGGTATGGAAAGCTTCTTTTATTTCTCGTCAGGTGGCGTATGGCTTAGCTGGATTGCCGAATGTTTGACCAATTTCATCTTAGCCGTGGCCTTGACACAGAAGATAGCTGTGACCTTGATATTCTCTTCTTTTTCTGCTCTCTCTCTCTCTCTCTCTTTATACGTGGAATATGTGCATTTTCACGACTAAGTTGAATTTGGTCAAGCGTTACCTACAAGATTTTAAATAATATATTTTTTATGCACAGCAGTCGCTCATGACATTTGCTATAATATAATAACAGAATGGCACAAATTTCATGTTTCATATTCATAATTCATGGCCGGACTTTTGCGATATCAGCTGTTTCACTCTTACACGCAAAAGTGTAGGTATTTAATGTCTGTGATGAAACTTAAAATGTAAAATGTCAGCACAGAAGAAAAGTCATAGGTTATAGGTTAAGTTAAGATAAAAATTACTATTTAAAGTGATTAACATGAAAAATATGTGTATAATGTATTTGCGATGGGTCAAGTAGTTTTAAAAGTTAAGCATATAATAGTTTTTCTGGTAGTAACGTTTATAGGTAAGTTATCAGATGTTTTTTACTGTTTGTAGGTTATGTAAAATATTAATTTATTTTCAGTCTTATTTTTGGCAATAAAATATTTTCACGGAGATAGTGTACAAAATTATAAAGAATATAGAACATATTTAGAAGAAAATGCTGATTTAAAATTTCCAGAAGATGTGAGAAAGGCTACGTCTGTATTAAATGAAGCTTATCACAAAATAGAAGCTCTAGAGGAGAAAATAATATCTTTAGAAGGACGAGTACCTAAGACTTATCCTGATGTCCACTTTTTAAATTATCTTTCTAGGAAACGAATACTGGTATCTATAATGTTATTACTATTATTCATTTTCACTGGGTGATGTTGGTCCCACATGTCTATGTAGTGCTCACTATTCACTCTTCTCAGATATTCGTGCATTCTCTTAAAAATCTTCTGAGGTGATAATGCTATACAAAATCACATAAATTAATGAACGACTTGCACTAATTTAATATAAAAATAGAGGTGTAAATAGCCAATTCCATATATTCTATTTGAACAATCCAGTGGCCAGTATTTCATATACCAATGTCTATATATTCAAGCAGAATGTTGGTTAAATACAATAGGTTACAAATTGGTAGATACTAGCAGAGATGATATAATTTGCTTTACTAAAACAGATTTTTAGGTGAAAAGAGGTTAGATGTAAAAACATGTTATATTGAATTGTTGCGTTAATATGGGTGGGAGCTGATATAAGGAATTGACAGAAGATGCCAATTTTTTTATGTCTACTGTCGAAAGCCCTGTAAAAAATTGGGGACTTCATATCGGAGGAATGGTTTCATATACGCTATGTAGCTGTACAAGTCAAAGTAATGCAAAAATAAATTGTTCTGAGTTCCCAAAATATTTGAGAAAACTTTTTGTGTTTGTGTTAAAAGGGCAAACATTTTTTGTTTTGTATGTTCTATTTTGATTTTGTGTAATCATGTTGCCGTTGATAATAATTTTCATGCATTCAACTGCCTCTAGGTAAAATAAATAGTGTATCAACTTTCTTTAATCGGAACCTGGTAAATCGCCCATATAATAAGCAATAAGCCACTCGAATTTTTACAATACAATAAACCATCATTTCGTCTCCTGCTCCTGTATATATTAAATCAATGCTTTGAAATTTACCAAAACTAGTGCAGTCCACCGTTTCCGATGGTGCCATTCATGTTCTTATAGTTGGTGGATTGGATTCTGTCACTGCGCCACTCTGTTGTAAAAGTTGGATTGTAGCAATTCACAAGTACATACAGCCATATGTGTATCTTCTTTCAGATGTTTTTTATATACATGGTGTTTCTAAATTGATGCGGCGATTTTAAGGGGTATTCACCCCTTCAGCAAAAATTAAGGTGGTATTTATATATTCTCTTCCAAAATCCCTTCCCCTCAAAGTTACAGCCCTCTAAAGTCAGGATAACAAATTGTTTTTATTTGTTTTCTCTATGGAAGAATTTAGATTTTTACTAATAAAATGACAGTTTGTGACAGTTTTTATAACCATGAGATATTTCTACAAGGTGTAAAAAAACCAATAAATGAAAAATAATATTTCATCAGAACTTTACTAGAGTGGGAAGTTATTTACAATTTTATATTTTTTAGATTTTATAGATAGGGATGTATTTAGAAAACAATGGTAGAGGGGGCCACTTTATGGCCATATATTTTTAGAGGGGGCCTCAGTCGAAATAAAGCAAATCATGTTTTATGAGTCATGCTAGAGGGCAAACGCAAATACGCTAATTACAAAGGTTTTCCAATTGGTATGGTATTTAGAAGTAATTAAGTAATAAAATTTTAAATGAAAAAACTGTTTGTTTTTTGTTAATAAAATTATTTTTGTTAATAAAACATATAAGGCTCATATATTATTTATAAAAATTTGAATATAAAAAACTACAAAAAAAATACAGACAAGTCTTATTGCTTATTTATTTTGTCATCTATCCGTGTATATTTTACTAAATTCGAGGAAGATCGACTAAAGAGTAGAATTAGATATTATAAAATATCCCTGAAGTTTGCAGTTTCCGTCTACATTACATGCCACTCAAACAGAATCATGCCGTCTGTAGTCGTCAATGAGTTGGACAATTGGTGATATTGCCTGGGGAGGCTATACGGGGGCATGGTAATTCTCAGGGGAGGTCATGGCCCCATCTGGCCTCCCTTTAGATTCGTCCCTGGTTATATAATATATAATAGTTCATTGAACTGAAGTGTGTTCGCTATGTGCAAGATCTGTTAAGTGACATCTGGTGTGAGTAATCACCAAACCCAGTAGAATTTTCATTATCATTTTTTCAGCAAAATCATTGAATTAATAACCATAAGAATTATTTTTATCAGGTGTATATAATTACAATGAGTTCTCTGTATCTAATTGCAAAAAAACAGCAAGTATTACATACCTAATGTTTATTATTACCGATGTTTTTTATAGACCTGGCTGATACGTGTGAGCTGTGTCGAGATTTTTTTGCTCTATCACGAGTGATAGTAGCTATTTTTTATGTATTTTCACAAATGTTGTATCAACATTTGTGAGCTCCCATGTTTCAACAATGATATTACAATCATATAAGACCTGAACATTATAGTTCACGCCACGGGGTGCATGATCGTTCACCGCCTCCCACCCAGCAACTGCACATAGCGTATAGGTAAATGTGTCACTAATTATAATCATATTATATTTTTAGGTAACAGGTGGTGCTGGATTTGTAGGATCTCACTTGGTAGATAAACTTTTATTGCAAGGTCATGAAGTTATTGTAGCAGATAATTTTTTTACTGGCAGAAAAAGCAATGTAGAACATTGGATTGGACATGAAAACTTTGAGCTAATCCACCATGATATAGTTAATCCAATATATATTGAAGTGGATGAAATTTACCATCTTGCTAGTCCGGCAAGTCCTCCTCATTATATGCATAACCCTGTGAAAACTATTAAAACAAATACCCTGGGAACCATCAATGTTCTAGGTAAAATAGCATAATGTACTTTCTATTTCTCAGAAACATTTTCATTGATGTTATCAAATTAATTGTCAAAAATGAATATATAAAGTTTTTTTACTGATACTGAGTTAAAACTGGTTATTACTGATACAGTTTATTAACCCATATAGTGATATAGCTAATCATTTTATTTGAATTTTTAGTATAAAAAAATTGATATAGGACTGCTTGACTTATCACTAAAACAATAATTTATTTATTTTAGGAAATGAGATATTGAAATCATTATTTGTCTAAATACCACTGAATATAGAAACAATAAAATTAAACAAGCTGTATCAAATAATCATATTACATCATAAATTTTATTTATTAAGTTGTTAAATAATTATATAAGTTTCAATTGAAATATATTATGGAAAGTACCTCGCTATATAACAGGCAGCGGCGGCTGGTGAGGGAATGGCTGCGGGGCGCCGCCCTCACAGCCTCCCTAGGAAAATGATGATGTACATATAGTTAATTATTGTTTCATATCCATACTTTTCTCTTCAATTCAATTCAATAAAATGAAACATTTACTTATATTAAAATCTACACCCTTTCTAAAAAGTATACAACGACCGGCCATCCTGACCTACCCAATGTTTCTCATTGGCATAGACTTTTTTTTTCTTAGGGGGTTGAAAGTAGAAGGTTTTTATATGCATATTTTCAACACCACAGTTGATATTGAATGCAAGTTTTCTCACCACTCATGAAGTATTGCTTTCAGCACGTTACCATTTTTTAGTGGGTGGTTCGCCAGTAGCCATATTTCCCACAAGAAACAAAAATAAATATGTACAAACAGCTAAGTAGCCATGAAATAAAATAAATATATATTCTTAAATAGAGCAAACAATTCTCAACAAAAAATAAAAACAATAAAATAAATATATATTCCAAAATAGAGCAAAGAATTCTCAACAAAAAATAGAAACAATAAGACAAATAAAATAAATCACCTATATCCAAAAATAAAACAAAAACTTTCCAACAAAAAATAAAAATACCTTAATGCCTTACATCTTAATACTTATCTTAAAAACGTGTAATTAATACCACTATTTTCTATGTCACTATTTAATAATATTATAATCACTAATATCACTATTTTCAGTCACTTTCCACTTCGTCTTCACTGTTGCTATCACCATTTCCAATATTAATCACAATGGATTCTATGGCTTGATCAATCGCCAAATCCACATCCCACATTATCTGTTCTTCTTTCATCACATGATTAATACACTTCTGCCAATTTTCTGCTGTGACATTTTCCATTGCTCCTCGAAGATGTCTCTACGTCAGCTAATTTAAAACTCCGATTCACTCTCGCCACTGCCCCTTTTACTTGCGCCCAGATCAATTCAATGGGGTTCAATTCGCAGTGATAAAGAGGTAATATCAGCAATGTGACTCCATGAGTCAATGTCAAATCATTCACTGCCAGTTTCTTATATTTATGGGCATGGACCTTAGCAACTTGCAATAATTCCGCCTTCAAGTAATTTTCTTGGTAAGGAATACCCTTTTCTGTTAACCATTCTTGAATTCTTCTCTTTCTCCATGATTGTTGGGATATTTGTTCACATTTTCGGCTATGATAAGGCGCATTATCCATCACCACGAGACTTCATGATTCCAAATGCTTAAGTACGCCGGCAAACCACATCTCATATACTTCAGAATTCATTTCCTCGTGGTAGTCTCCGGTCTTCTTAGATTGAAATTCTGAAATCGATTCTCCATTACGCAAAAAACCACTATCACTTCCAATGTGCGTTATGGATTAAACGGCGACCTTTTCCAGACGGCATTTTTAAACCAGTTGTCCTGCCTTCAATCGCAGCTTGCCGACTCTCTTCGCAGACTCTCTTGCAGACTCTCTTCACAGACTCTCTTCACAGTATGTCCTTCGTAGACCCATGTTTCGTCAGTGTAATAAATTTTCCGCCCTTTGTTTCGAAATTTTTTTATTATTCGAAAATAATCCTCCGCCAAGCAACTATTTCATATCTTTCTATGAGAATACTCTTTCTCTCTACTTTTCCATACGTAAAATTTGTGCCTTTCAAAATGTTTGCCAGACTAGCACTGCACATTTTAGGTATATTGGCTCTATTGTAGACCCAACAATAGAGCGGCTTTGCCGCTTTTAACTATAAAAACAAATGTTGCCATAATTGAAGTAGACGAAATTGCCATCATTAAATCATCATACAACTTTAATATAGTATTGTGGAATTTGATATTTTAATTGAATACTGAGAAATTTGTGAATTACTGCGGTTTTTCCTATACGCGGTCAGTCAACTACACATACTTTATAGAGAGGGTGTAATATACCTATATTTACTATCTTATTTACAATATTTACATTTGCGTTCAGCACGCGCGCTATAGAGCCCGCCCGCATCGGCTATGGAGTACATAGGTATTGCATAAATTGTAAACCTGCTGGCCGGGTGCCGATGCCGAATGCTCAGCTAGAGGCCAACCTACTCGTAGCAAATAGTCTGTTGCCATTGAAACGACATGCTTCTTATCACGCGATTCTTATCTCATGAATTTAAACTGTAGTTCTTTGAATTTGCCGGACAAGGTAAACGAACGAAACGTTAAAAAAAACGAACGCTGTCCCAAACAAAGAGGTCACCAGCCGCCGCTGATAACTGGCCAAGTGAAAGCTATCTTAACCAGTTGCTGCTCCAGGGGATTCAATGAAGGACTTGCCAGAGGGAGTTAGTAGTTCTCTCTGTGTATTTCTAAAATACACACTTGTTTACTTTAATATATTATATACTGAAACGAATAATATATACGTATTTTTAATGGACTACATTTATTGAGGATTTGCATATATAATGAACTTATATTACTCTCATTTCAAAATACACTATAGGTCTATTATTTATATCTATTCTTTATTATTTATAATCTGGTTCTATTATTTATAATCTGGAGTATTTTGAAATTTTCCAATTTTAAAAGACCTCTAGAGCACGAAAATACTGCCCTAGTATAACAACTTTTTGAAGTTGGCATTATGGAAAATTGTTGTTAAAAAAATATGGCGGATCAAAGATGGCGGTGCACGACTTTTTTAAACAAATCTTTTCTCCATTATTTCTTAACGGATTTTAAAAAACAAAAAAAGCAAGTACTTAAGTACCCATTTTAACTACACCTGTTATTAAAATATAGTACTGTCATATAAAGTATGATATTTTGTAGATTTCCTAGATAAATGAAAATATCAGAATTAATTTATTAAGTTCTTTACTTTTAGGGGAAAATCCATTATATAACATGAAAAACTTCAAATATAATTTGTAGAGAATTTATGGCTGGTTTTAAATGTCCTCACTTTTACTTTTGCTCTAAATAATAATAGATTCAAATGTCAAAAACCTTGAGTGTGTCACTTTTAGATCGAAAGAACCTACTACGGTTTAGTACCTGTTGTCGATATATTTAATAGCAGTGGCGAAGCGTGCGGGTAGACAAGGTAGACATTGTCTACCCAAAATTATTTCCCTTTTTTTAATAAAATAATTATTCATGTCTCAATTATTGTTTACTGTATTAGCAACAAAAACATTGAAATTAATTGTTTGAATGATGGCGACAGACCGAAATTACATATATCGAAATACACCGTACCATGTACCTAACAGTACCTAAGTCCGACGCGCCGGACTGCCGAACGCCTAATTAAAGCCGGGAGCCGGGTAGACATTCCCGAAGTTGTCTTCGCCCGTTGTCAGCAGCAGGCGATTGCACACAGCGCACAGCCGAGGCAGGCGAAGGCGTATCAGCCGAGATTGGCCGACTAGCGGGCGCGAAAGACAAAACGTCATTTGTCTACTGTAGCCGACGAGCTAAGTATTGCGCTGTTCAGCGCTCGGAACTGCATCGTATGCCGGCAACAGCATATGATGACTGGTCTACTCGTCTACTGCAATCGTTGCAATAGGTACTCCGCCCGCTCAGTGCCCGTCTTATTTTTGAATGGGCAGCACTATTTTAATTTACTTTTTATTCTGGTTTGTGCATTGTGTGTAAAATTTTAAAATGACAGCAAAGAAGAAAAAAATCTTTAAAAAGAAGATAATTTTAAGAAAAAATGAGACCTGACTAATACCTGTGTATATTTGTAATATTTTTGTTACTATTTCGTCAAATATTTATGTTTATAGTTTATTTATATTTTAGTTTCTCTTTTATGTATTTTTTGCTGTGTAACAAGTGTACACAATAAATATTTTTTAAACAAAAACAAATTTGAAAAAGTATTATTTTGAGAGTGCAAGGTTTTGTAAAAACGATTTTATCATTGAAATTCTGAAGTGCCAGGAAAACGCGTGACCTTGAAAATTTTAAAAACTTTCAAAATCAAAATTTTCAGCAATATCGTATATCAAAGTTCCTGCAGCTGTCAGCCAGACCGAAAATTTTTGCTAGTCTTCTGAAAAAATTGTATTCTTACTTAAGCTGTTTTTGTTTTTACCTAAAATATATTGATCTTACGAGCCTCAGCCTTATCCAGCCTTATTGATCTTAATCAGCCTCAGCCATTCCATGATATCATCTCTTACAAATACATAAAGTGGAAAATTACGTATTACGTATACCTATGCACCGATCTAATCCTTTACCACTATCTAATTCTTTGACGCTATCAATTACCAAAAATTGTCATCAATTTTTACCATAAATTTTTATTATTGTACCCATCTATTGGGAATAAGGAATAGCAACATTTTATTTCATGTTCTGCCCTACTAAGATATGCAAAATATGACGCCTTAATTACCAATAATAAATTTGTTATATATTATTAAAGTTTCACGCGCGAGCGAACCGTTTCAAATATCAAAGTCGTGACGCCCACATCCTACACTTTACAAGCAACAAGGAGACCGATTTGGTCGGCTACCGGAGATCCCAGCCCTCGACCACTTGATGTCATAGTTCTTTCGGCCGCTTTCCGGCGCAACGGCCACCGAATATTGCAGATTGTGCCGTCACAGCTCGTTTCGGGCCGCTTCAATTTTATCGCTGTTTAGATCCTTCATACTGATCGCGCGGAATTAGAAATCTTGTTGCTGTTCTTGTACTTGTCACTGCACACGACTATGCCTCTTGTTATAATCTTTCAAGATCTTTCCCTGGACCAATAGGATCCAATGCCTAGGATTCCTATCGCCTAGAGCGGCCTCCGAGACAGTATTCGTGTTGAGCGAAAGATTATAATAATAATACTTTTAATAAATTTTTTCAATAATTTTCATTTCAGGTCTCGCTAGAAGATTAAATGCAAAAGTGTTAATTGCTAGTACATCTGAGGTATATGGAGACCCTGACATTCATCCACAGCCGGAAACTTATTGGGGCCATGTTAATCCAATAGGTATTAATAATTGTTATATCTATACATACAACAATAAGAAGTTTCGCAATTTTACAGGTTTTTAAAATTAGCTTCATATTAAATATTCAGAATTTAATATGAATTATACATATTGAATACTTAAATAAGATATAAAATTTATGAAATTGCACATAGCGTAATTTATTAGTAGACATATTTTAATTATTTTAAATTTTTTCCGTACGTATTTTTTTAATTGGAATCGTTTAGTTCAATTTTGAATAAATACATTTGAAATGGATTAAATAAATGTTCTATTTATTTAATCCATTTCAATCTTAATACATATCTAGTTGTGCCAACACTGTTTCCCCCTATATTCAAATCATCTTAGATCATACTATTCTCGTGATGTAGGTATGTACACACCAAGAACATTGATGCTTTTAGCACAACTATATAAAACCGGCTTGCCAGCACTTGAAAATTGAACAAGCAAGTGTATTCTAATGCATGGTTCGTGAAATGAAAGAGGTTCTTATTAAGTAAATAGCACAACTTTTTGTCGAACTTTTCATTTTAATATGGGAAATAAGAACTTACGAAGTAATAAAGCAGATGCCATGAACAAAGTCAATACTACTAATACAGCTTTGCATAAGTGTACTGTAATAATAGTAAAAATTTCATGTGAAAAATAATATATTTGATATTAAATTATATTATTAGTAGTTAACAAATTCATAGGGTTCCAGAAAATCCTTTCAACTTGAATCTGGATCACCGTAAAGCTTCTAACATTATTTTTATTATTTATTATATCTTTGGTACTTTCGAATTTAGAAATACCTTTAGAAAAACCTTTGGTATTCATCAGAAGTTGACAAAAATTTAATGTCCGAGCAACTTATCTGTTAACATTTCAGATTTGTACCTATACAAGGGGTCCCGAGTTCGATCTCAGCCAGGAGTTTTCTTTTTATTTGGCATTGCAGTAATAGATAATAAATAATTTAAAAAATGTATTTTAATATAATTATTTAAAAAATAGTTTACAGTAGGTTGTGAGATATAATTTATCTAAAATACTGATATTTTGCTTCCTAAATAAAATCTAAATAAAATAAAAATACCTAAATAAAATCCTAAATATGTAATTTTGCAATTCCTTACATAATTTTAAGATATATAATTAGTGATATCTCCTCTTATACAAAAAGTTCAAAAGACGAATCAGTAGTAGTATCTTTTTTGGTGCCAAATATATACGAACATATTTACAAAAGTCATAAAATAGCAATAACCGCTATTGCTATTTCATAAAAATAAATAAAATAAACAGGGATAATAAAACTTAATTCTAAGCTACTTTCTAGAAATTCCTGGGTGCTGTAGAAAGCCTTATTTAGGAGATATTGTTTAATCCTGTATTTCATATTGAAGAATATTTATTTAGGCTTTTTATATGTTAGGCCAAGGCGTTAAATATTTTGATTCCCCAGTAGTATACACAATATGTTGATCTATCTAACCTTAAATAGTTGCTTTGTAGTATAAACTTATTGTAGAATTTCGTGTAGGTTGTTTTTCATGTGCATTAAGCATTGGAGTATATATGTACATGGGACTATCATTATCCTCAGTTGTGATAAAAACTTGGATCTGCAATCGTCTATGTATTTAAGCCTGAAATTATTCTTATGGCAAATTTTCGTTTAATTTCGTAAATGATAGTCCCCATTGCTTCTTGTGGGTCACCGTGGTTTGTATAATATTTATCGTCTGCAAGTTTTTTGCATCTCTGCAGCTCATTCCTGTACGAAGTTCTGAAATATTTAAAAATGGAAACATTTTTATTGGATAGATAAAGTTTTGAGTAATTATGCAGAAAGCGTAAGTGTCCTCTCATTTGACATAGTTGAGGGGTAACCCACTTGATTTCGTTCCATTTTCTCACGCCAAGTAGTCTGGACTTCAATGGGGAATATACCATTGCATTGCTTGTTGTACTAATGAAAAATTCAAACATTTGATTCAAATTTAAATTTGTGTTCTGGATAAATGACCAATTTACATATTGGAGACAAGTGTTTATAAGTGAGCCCTTTGTCGTTAAAAGTTTATCAAAGAAAGATTTGAAATTGAAAACATCTGATGTTTGCCAAGAAAGGTCATGAAGGACACTCAATGCCATTGAGTGTCTGATAATAAAAGAA
Source organism: Tetropium fuscum (assembly GCA_964058915.1). NCBI lineage: Eukaryota > Metazoa > Arthropoda > Insecta > Coleoptera > Cerambycidae > Tetropium > Tetropium fuscum. The sequence goes on along the minus strand of CAXKVY010018544.1, from coordinate 127,987 downwards.
GACACAAATTATTGTGTATTATTATGTACTAGGTTTCAAATCCATGTAATATGAATTCGATTACCTAGTCAAGAAATAAAACAGCTTAAGTGAGAGCAGAAGCAAGAAAAACTAACAAATTTGAAATCTCAAACAAGTCACTTTTTAATATTCTAATTTTCCATAATATACTAATATTCCGTTTTTGTTTTCTAATTTGTTCAAGGTGGTAACATTCAGCAATATTTGGTGTCTTGTTCGGTTTAGGGGTTAAACCGAAATAAAAAATATAAACTGTATGATGGTCATGAACAATTTTTGAACAAATATACGAACTTTTAGTTAGAATTTGATAACTAACATAGGAAAAATTCAGGATGTTTCATTTAAAAAAATATATTTTTGTTAATATCTCGTGAATACATTATTTAATTGTTTTCCTGATAGGATATCGGAAATCAGCGAAAAGTTACAAGAGCTTGCTGACTCTGTATCTCCAAAAATAATAGTCACAGCAAATTAAAATGGCAAATAGGAGAAATTATTTATAAAGTTTTAAAAATTTGGGTGCAGACTCTTAATAGACATCCAAATACAGATCAAAAGAGTTCCCACCTCTTAGGAGGGTGCTTCATCCCCTTTTGCTTCAGATACCCCCCTCTAGTGTTACTATAAGGAGGAAAATTAATAGGACTTAAAATATTCGTAATAAAATTCTACATCATTTATGTTCCATAAACTTTCACAAATATAAATATGGTTTGAAAAATTAGGATATGTCGCTAAAGTTAGGCAAAAACGTGTGACAAATATCTGGAAATACATTGGCCGTAGAAAAATGTTACATGCAAATCAGATTGTCCTCCATAAACTTGGCTAAAAGGACAAAAAAATATGACTACAGAAAATTTTGTTATTACTACTGTCTTTTATATTTGACCCCGTTTTTATAACACCGCTGAGGTAGAGCTGGAGGAGCGTTTTGTTAAGTGTTTTTTTTATTCTTCGAGTGATTTGGCCGAAATAAAGTACATTTGCAGACTTACATTAATTACATTAACCTCCTACATTAATTTCTTTAAAAAAATGGTACGACCAGAGAGTAATTGTGGTATTCGACGGTTATTCTGAAAATAAGGAGAGTACAAAAGGTATTGAAAGACAACAGAGACTTTTATAATGAATATCTGCTGAAATCATTTTCAACGAAAAGCCCTGTTCCTGAATCCTGACAAAAATTTGCTGACCAACTGATGGAAAAATTGGAATATGGCGGTATCGAAGCTCTTTCTGCAACAGATGATGCAAATGTTCTAACTGTCCAAACTGCTATTAAGGAAGGAAGGATTATTACTTATAATAATCCCACAGTAGTTGTCGTGGGACAGGATGTTGACCTTCTCATTATCATAATTGGTCTTTGTCCTCTTGATGAAGATATTCGATTTTTAAGAGATATTCAAGGAAACATCAAGGAAAGGGCATATAGTTATCTCGATTTACAGAATTCGGAAGTTCTTCATAACTGTAAAAGAAATATATGATTTGCTCATGTATCCAGTGGATGCGATACTACATCAGCATTTTTTTGCAAAGGAAAAGCACAAACTGTAAAATTGATAAATACTAGAAGGGACTTGGACGATGTTTTGTATATATTTAACCATCCATCATCGCTGAAATGAGCTGGATAAAAAATCACACTAGCTTTATACAAGACATCTTGAACTGTTACATCGTTAAATCAATTTAGATTCGTTTTATTTAACAAATTTGTTGGTCAATCTAATCAAGCAGTGATATTATCAAGACTACACCTACATGTGGTGCTTTAGAACAACATTCGTAACGCGTTTTTCAATAAATTCATTCATGGTGTGGAGAAAATTTGAAGCCTAATGGGGTTGGAAAACAATCAGCCAAATTTTGGTGCCCATTCCTACAACTGAGATACAAACTCCTACTCTTCAATTAATATCTTGCTGTTGTAAAAAGGGTTGCGAAAAACGATGCGGTTGTACTAAGGTTGGATTGAAGTGTTCAACAATGTGCTCCAATTGTCATGGTCAAGGATGCGTTAATTCAGTGGTAGAATTCGAAGAATTGCCTGAAGATAATCCAATTATTGAATAAATAGTAGTTAGTTTTTAGTGGATTCGGCATCAAGGGGAAGCCGCTTTAAAAACTCCCTCTCCGAGAGTTCTACCTCAGCAGTGTTGTAGAAACAGGCTCGAATATAGGAGACATAGTAATAATAGCAAAAGTCAACTTTTTTTTGTTCTTTTAGCCGCGTTTGTGTAGGAAAATGTGCTTTACATGTAACATTTTTCTATCGCCAAGGTATATCCAGATATTTATCACTTTACTCGTTTTTGCCTAACTTTAGCAACATATTTTTCAAACCATATTTGTGAGGGTTCAGTTAAAGATAGAAAAAAGTTTATGGAACATAAATGTAGAATTTTATACTGAATATTTTAAGGTCCTATTCATTTTCCTCGTCAGAGTACAGTTTTTGAGAAAAATTTAAATAACTAGCGTGAGTTCACATCAGAGGGTGGTGTCTGAAGCATCTTCCTGGGAGGTGGGAACTCTTTTGATCTGTATACATGTCTGTAAGGAGTTCGCACCCAAATTTTTAAAACTATATAAATTATTTTTCCTGAAAAACCTAATATGCTGTGACTATAAGAAATTGAATAAGCTTATACAAGTTTGAATAAGCCTGCACATGTTTTTTTTAGGTCCCAGAGCATGTTATGATGAGGGAAAACGTGTATCTGAATCATTAACATACGCATATGCCAAACAAGAAAATATGCAAGTAAGGGTGGCTAGAATATTTAACACATATGGTCCTCGTATGCATATGAATGATGGTAGAGTTGTTTCTAATTTTATTTTACAAGCACTTCAAGATGATGTAATTACAGTAAGTTTTATCTGAAGTAGGAGCTTTACTTACATCTACACAAAATTACCTACTACACTGCTGGCCAATAGGTTGGAATAATTCAAATTTTTAGGGTAAGTTTCGATACATATATCTTCTGAACGATATGGAATATCAAAATACGGATTTCAGGACGTTTTTGGAAATTTCATCGACAAAAACTGGTCTGAATATCAATTTTCCATTATGCTCAAAAAAGGAATATACGGGGGTGTAAACTAAACCCCTAAAAAAATCAAAATTTCATTCTTACCGAGAATTTAGGAAAACCAAAATTGAGTTAAATTTTTTATACCGGGGTAATCTATGGACCAATTCGAAAAAACAAATTTGGCCGATTTTTGATATCTCGCTTATTTTTGAATATACGGCGTTTTTATTGAAATTAGGACAATTTTTTGGAAATGTATCTCTTACTTTTTAAAAACAAAGTAAGTAATGGATTTTTTTCTTATTTTCAAGTAAGCTTACATGCCTCTAGCTGCCTCAGTAGCTAGAATTGACATTTCTTATACAGGGTGCCTGCGAAAACATTTAATAAGCATGTGTCACGAAAAATCTGTATATTTAAATAAACTGTGTGCAGAACCCTGTATGATTAAAATTAACGATAATTTTAAAATTTTAAAACTGTGAAGGGAAACCTTAGAAAAATATCTCGAAACGGTTTTTTATTTTTCTTGATCGGATGAGTATTATCATAATTTACAGTTTCGTTGTAATTACACGGTAAATCCCTATATAAAACATTTAAAAAACTTGCGGTAGTAACGATTAGCTGGTGGGCTAAGTATTGTTATATTGGTGGGCTAAGTATTCGAGATATTTTTCTAAGGTTTCCCTTCACAGTTTTAAAATTATCGTTCATTTTAATCATACAGGGTTCTGCACACAGTTTATTTAAATATACAGATTTTTCGTTGACACATGCTTATTAAATGTTTTCGCAGGCACCCTGTATAAGAAATGTCAATTCTAGCTACTGAGGCAGCTAGAGGCATGTAAGCTTACTTGAAAATAAGAAAAAAATCCATTACTTACTTTGTTTTTAAAAAGTAAGAGATACATTTCCAAAAAATTGTCCTAATTTCAATAAAAACGCCGTATATTCAAAAATAAGCGAGATATCAAAAATCGGCCAAATTTGTTTTTTCGAATTGGTCCATAGATTACCCCGGTATAAAAAATTTAACTCGATTTTGGTTTTCCTAAATTCTCGGTAAGAATGAAATTTTGATTTTTTTAGGGGTTTAGTTTACACCCCCGTATATTCCTTTTTTGAGCATAATGGAAAATTGATATTCAGACCAGTTTTTGTCGATGAAATTTCCAAAAACGTCCTGAAATCCGTATTTTGATATTCCATATCGTTCAGAAGATATATGTATCGAAACTTACCCTAAAAATTTGAATTATTCCAACCTATTGGCCAGCAGTGTATTTAAAACTCTATAACAAAAACAAAGTCATAGGTAACAAAAAGTCATTTATTCCAAATTACTATATATTTCTATAAATAATTTTTTAACATCTATTTATATTGAGTTGAGCACTAAATATTCTTAATTTTTTACTTAATTATTTAATTTTTAAGATATTTGTAAATTCAAACTGATGAACATATGCTGCGGCACTTGTAGTACCTACCTATATTTTAAGTTTGTTTTTAATGTCACTAATTTTAGTTAAAAAATGTATCAGTAGCTTATGAGTTATTTATATGTTCGGAACCAGCTTCAGTGAACTCCATTGATGCATGATACCACCCCCCTCAACTAGAACTTTTCCAATACAGTAAATTAAATATTACGTGGCCATAGAAAGTATAATAAGCTTTCGATACTAGTGAACCGAGTGCCGAGTGGACGGTTACCATGTTTTAACAAAAGCATATTTCACATAGTTCGGTAGCCGGGCGAACACATCCAATTTATTTATTTTATGTTTTAAGGTATTGGGAGGTTCTAAAACGTGGAATAACCCACCCATTTCGGTATCTTAATCTATGATAGGTCAAGGGAGTGGTGGGTGTAATATTGTTGAATATGTTCAAAACAAGGTAAAATATTAGTTTCTGAAATATTTTGAGCTGATTTCTTTAGAATTACAGTAACATTGTAAGTGATAGGCTATTTAATAACGTAACTGGATGGTGAGATGTTGTGGACAAAACGGTTGACGTGCATTTACGGAGTTAGCAAGAATACCTTGTTCACGGAGCATGGTAACTGGCAGATTTGCTCGTAATGAAAAGGTTAAGAAGTAAAGGTCGTTAACATATCAGAAAATATAATTAAATCAAATATAATCAAATATCTTATATTATTACGTAGTTTTTCTAAACTGCCGTTAATTTCTTTCTTTATTTATTCAGTACAAAGCCCAACAGACCATTATCTATTAATAGATCCGAAAGATATATTTCCCTAAAGGAAAGATAAAGTATACAGCATCTTCTGTACACTGTGGGCCAAATTAAGTTGTAACCCAGTTTTATTATTAATAAATTTCTTCTTTCTTTTCTAACAATTTGAACGAATTTTTAGTAAAATTTCATATTAGGCAATTTCAAATTATGGTATGGGAGGCAGTGATTTTTTTTGGTACTTATTTCCCTACTTGATGAATATCGATTAGATTGTTCTATTAGTGATACTAATAAACTATTTTTGAGCGTGGCAAAAAATTTCCAATGGGTTGCAAAGATGATAACAACAAATAGTGGACTTATTTCTCCCATTAGAAACGTTATTAGTGATACGAAAATATGGTAGAAGTTCAGCCATAAACTAGCTTTTACCTTATTTACGTAGACAAGTTTTGGCTCGTTTATTTTTATGATATACCGAATTTTAAATAAAATCGTTTTGTGTTTTTTAGGTCTATGGTTCTGGGGACCAAACCAGATCTTTTCAATATGTCTCAGACTTAGTAGAGGGACTTGTGGCACTTATGAATTCTAATTATACACAGCCCGTAAATTTAGGAAATCCAGTGGAACATACAATAAATGGTAACAAAAATATCAATATTTAATTGTTTAAAGTCACAAAGGACAAATGCATTGATTGGAATGATGTAGGTCTCTGAATGATGTAGGATGAACGATCTTTGATCAAGTCAAGTTACCAGGTCTCCAAATGCTAGTGGATATTGACATCATTTTTTTTTTATTAGATAGTCAGTCCTTGGCTCTAAAAACAGTAACAAAAACTATTAACACTGACTGAACAAATAAATGGCATTCTCATGCCGCTAGATAAAATTACACAAGCCATGTGAAAACTTATAGCCTCGATAGTACATCATTCATCCCTGTATTAACAACTTAAATTTAAGTATTTGGTACTTACGAGTCCAAACAACTAAATATTTGGACACAAATTTTATACAAATAGTCCCATCAATGAACTGATCAAGGTTGAAAACTTATAACAACAACATTTATTGGCAGATTATACATATTAACAACTATTTTCTTTTAACTTATTTTCTAAATCATTAATTTTAAACAAAAAAAAACGCTACACTATATGAAAACATGTGACAACTACATATTCGAACACCACATAGTATATAGCGAACCGCCTCGCCGCGAGGCTTGGCCGGTAAGATTTCGATCTTCCGAGTTAAGCAAAGCGGACGCCGGCTGGCTTTTGGATGGGTGACCAGGCACAAAAACTTATCACTTCTCTTGATATCACTGGTTGGTGTTGGTACACGAACTAACAAATGCTGCTGGGATCTGGTAGTGTCATCTAGCGGATGTCGCCGTAAGGCCTCTGGAATCACAAATCTCTTAAGCTCTTGTGTGGTGGGGACGCTACCAAGCCTCCACTTCTTGCTTGTTAATTATGACGAAAACACTTAATTTGTAATTATTTCTGCTTGTATACCCTTTGCACTGGTGTTCTTGCTTATTTAGCACAAATTTAATATCATTACTTTATATTTTCTATTAATTTATAACAAATTTTATGAAACTACGGAGCGTGGCTGGTACCTCATCGAACGCCTTAGCTGGACTCTTAATTATTGATTGTAACTAGGGATATGCCTTATTGAAAAACATTTGCATTTCCTGGTTGCCTTACTACTTTCTTGTTGTGATGTTATAATCTGGCCTATCAGATTGATGCATAATATTTAATTTATTTCATTGGGTTTTATAATGATAATAACACACCGAGGTCAGCAGTGTACTTCCCGATAGAATATATAATACCAGTGGTGCCTTCATAACACATAACACCAATGGTGCCTTCAACGTTAAATGTGCCCTCATTAGCAAAAAGACCGTAACACTGTCAGCATTACTTTAGAGAAAAAAGCATAAAACTGGTTTTCCAAAGGCCACCAAGAAAAGTTCAATTTACATGAAAATTTGGATGTTAACTTTTGAAAATATAAAACTTATCACTTCTCTTGATATCACTGGTTGGTGTTGGTACACGAACTAACAAATGCTGCTGGGATCTGGTAGTGTCATCTAGCGGATGTCGCCGTAAGGCCTCTGGAATCACAAATCTCTTAAGCTCTTGTGTGGTGGGGACGCTACCAAGCCTCCACTTCTTGCTTGTTAATTATGACGAAAACACTTAATTTGTAATTATTTCTGCTTGTATACCCTTTGCACTGGTGTTCTTGCTTATTTAGCACAAATTTAATATCATTACTTTATATTTTCTATTAATTTATAACAAATTTTATGAAACTACGGAGCGTGGCTGGTACCTCATCGAACGCCTTAGCTGGACTCTTAATTATTGATTGTAACTAGGGATATGCCTTATTGAAAAACATTTGCATTTCCTGGTTGCCTTACTACTTTCTTGTTGTGATGTTATAATCTGGCCTATCAGATTGATGCATAATATTTAATTTATTTCATTGACGTAAAACTCTTACAATTTGATTTTCATTTTATATAATTTCGAATTGTAAACACTACAATACAATCAGATTCACTTTGTGTTACGTAACTTCAATTTACGTGTGAAGCGTTGCATCGACATTTCATTTTGGTTTGTGGCTAAAAACTCTCGAACCCCTTTTTTAAAATGATGCCTTCGCATTAATCTTTTAATCTAGATATAGTTTATTATCGATCGATACTCTGTAATTATTATTGTGACTTGTCTATTGTGATTATGCTAGAAATAGATTTTTATGCCAATTAATAATTTAGTTATAAAGATATTGCATTCCGACCAATCAGGCGCTTAGCTGGTTGGCGTTCCGCTATAGTCTGTACGTTGGTCAGTGATGCATGTGTGCTTGCACTTCTGAATTTGATTTGATATATTTACTGAATTTGATTTCTCTGTCTGTTTCTCAAAGACCACCTTGGTCACCATAAGGTGGCCTGCAGTGTTACTTTATTAGCCACTTTTGTTGAACTTGGTTATTAATGATTGATTAAGTCTACCTTAATTGCATGTTTTTGTTATTGGCCGATGTCCTATAAAAATTGAAATCATCATGATAATTCCCTCATATTTAGTTAATGCAGAAGGATTTAGATAATTTAAATAACTTAAATTATCTCTAAACCTTGATAAATGTTACGGGACCCTCATCTGTTCCCAAATTTATGGGAAGAATCGCACTTTCGTTAGTTAAAAACATTAAGCATATAATCGAAATAAATAAGAATAATAAGCCAAAGTATATTTTGACTTTATTTTTACCTCAAAAAAACTTGTTTACAGAAAATATAGTAATTTAGTATTCCGCAAGTAACAAATAATGCTAAAAAAATACCTAACTATAAGTAAGTAGAATATATACCTAGCAACTATAACTGATATTAGTTGCTAAAATATTGTTTAAAAAATTAAAATTTATTCAATGGCTTTGACTTTGACTAATCTTGTAGGGCAGTTTTAACATGCTAACCTGAGCATTTTAAACAACACCAACTGGCTCTTTGGAAACTTCTCATTACTTATACACTTCAGACTTTACATTTAATTGAGGTGATGCAGAAATCCGACATTGTTTCGCATAACACACCACACATTTAGTACAGATATTTATTACCGTCCTTTTTGGACAATATATTTTGTAGAATACTCCAGCCATTTTCAGTCAAGAATGGCCGAATTAAGGAGAGATCAACGATGGTATCTAAAACGGCGTCCGATACTTTTTCTGGATTACTTTCTATATGAAATCCGCAACCATTTCACCCGTTTGAATAACACAAAAGGGGCCGCCTCTTCTTTTTCTCTTAAAACCCAAGATAACATTTTCTCTTGCTTTTATTTTATACCCAAGTTGTAAAATTCAGTAACTTTTTTTCTTTAAACCGATTGTGGTGAGATCAGGACCTTTATTTGGTCTACCTTTTTTTTAACATCTCTGGCATTTTAATATCAACATAATTATTTTGATTATTTTCATCTTGAAAAATTTCATAGCGTGTTAGGTATTAATTTTTATCTCTTTGAATTTGGTCGATCAACGAACAGTTAACTAACAATTCGTTGCTTATAATGATTATATTTGTGCTATTCATGTTTGTAAACTATGCTACCTATGACATCATTTGGGACTGGACCAGGGTCCTGAGGCGGGACTCTAGTCACAGCATAAATGTTTTTCAAAGTTAATAAAAAATGCAATACTTTGCATATAATATTGCCGGATCTGCTCTAAAATCAGTTTCATTCATAAAAGACCTTGGTGCTATATTCGAAGAATAGTTAACTTTTCTAGGAAATATTAACACTGTAATGGTAAATAAATGCTGCAAAAATATTAGTATGTATTTTTATGTATCACTAGCTAGAACGCAACTTGAATATGTGTCAACATGTGCTGTCTAATATATTTAACATATCATATAAAAGCATTAGAAAATATGCAACATCAGTTTTTGAGGTGCTGCTCTTTGATAGTAATTTAAGGTACCAAGGGTTTTATAATGATAATAACACACCGAGGTCAGCAGTGTACTTCCCGATAGAATATATAATACCAGTGGTGCCTTCATAACACATAACACCAATGGTGCCTTCAACGTTAAATGTGCCCTCATTAGCAAAAAGACCGTAACACTGTCAGCATTACTTTAGAGAAAAAAGCATAAAACTGGTTTTCCAAAGGCCACCAAGAAAAGTTCAATTTACATGAAAATTTGGATGTTAACTTTTGAAAATATATGATTTATCATTACAAATAATTTTTAGTTATTTTTAATTACACAACTGATTTAAAAAAAATTTTGATGTTGCGGCCTTTTTGCTACGAATTTAATGGTTACGGTGTTCTTGCTTCCTGAAAGAATTATGTAGTCAAGTTACGGCCTACTTTATTTCAATATTTTTAATACTAAATGGTATTTTACGGTTTTTAGGCCTGGTAAGAACGTGAATAATAATATTATCAACATAAATATGTAACGAACCAAAAATCACCAAAAATTCAAGTTATGCCCTTTTTGCTGCTGAGGGCAGTAATGTCCTATTAGTCTGTTATTTAATTCGAATTTTTTTTGACACTTACAGTTTGTTAATTTGACATCTATTGGGTATGTTCAGAATGATTTGATTTAAAACAGTAATTAGTAATTAACACCATTTAATTTTTATTTACGGTACTAAAGCTTATTTGTAATTTCTATTTTAGAATTGATTTATTTCCATGGTTATAAATTTATAATGCCCAAGGGCTTTATAGATATTCATAACGTCCAAGAGTGTTATTTCTCATCTAATGTATCTCAAAATAGGGTGGTAATTTCAAAATAACAGACTACTAGGACATTATAGTAATTAAGGTATCAAGGGTGTTACAAGGATAATAACGCACCAAGGTCGGCAGTTTACTTTGGCCGAGGGCATCATTATCCTATAACACCCATGGTGCCTTCAACGATTAGTGTCCTATTAGGCTGTTATTAAATTCGATTTTTTTTGCGATTTATTAATTTGACATCTATTACGTTCAGAACAATTTAATTTAAAAGAGAGTAAAATCAAAATTGTTTGTAAACACCGCCGTTATATAGCAACACATTGACAAACAATATGTCAATAACTGTCATCATTTACTTGTTTTGGGTTGTGTTGTAGTGAAAATGTTAGAAGATAATCTATCTGAAGAAAGGCTGCAAAAGCAGCCGAGGCGTTTGTTCCTCATAAAACCAAAAAGGTATATGAGAAAGAACACTGCCGCTTTGAGGAATGGCTGAGAGAAAACTCTGTGAGTAGTATCAGTGAAACCGTTATGATGGCTTACTTTAAAGATTTGTCCGAGTTATTTTCGCCTAATTCGCTTTGGACAAAGTGTTCAATGTTGTAGAAAGAACTGATAGTTAAAAGATTAGAAGTAATGAAAAGCTTGTTCATTTGCAACTATATCTGAAACAAATTGGAAGAAATTATCAACCGAAAAAATCAAAGGTTCTGACCTGTGAACACGTACTAACATTTCTGATAAAAAAACCCGACAGAAAAATATTTGCTGGATAAGGTTACGTTAGTCATTGGTGTATTCGGAGCATGTAGAAGGGATGAACTTGTAAAGATGCGATTTGCTGACGGTCGAAATCTGGGTACGCATATACTTTTGACATTCCCCAAAGCAAAAATGGTCAGGCAAGGAGCATTTTGGTTATCGAAGAAAGTGAAATGTGTGCATTAAAGTTGATAAGACATGATATATCATTGCGACCTGGCAAAGTGTCACATGATAGATTTTTTTTGGCTTATCGTAGTAAACGATGTACAGTTTAGCCTATGGGTAAAAACACCTTCGGGAGTATACCTTCTAGGATTGCGACGTATTTAGATTTACCTGATGCTAAGGCATATACAAGGTCATTGTCTAAGGCGCACAGATGCAACACTACTCTGATGGAGAACGTAATTCAGAAAGTTTAATGAGACTAGGAGGCTGGAAGAGTTCATCGGTGGCACGGGGATATGTAAATAATAGTGAATGTTTGCTGGTGGCCGGCGTGCAGACGTCCACGCATACTACAATGGGAGAATTTACCACTGAGATTATCTTCGACGCTGCTGGTACTAGATCGTTCAAAAATTCTACGTTCTTGGGCCACTTTGACAATTGCACTTTTTATGTTATAAAATAGTTGGTATAAAATATAAATTTGTTTAACATTTTTATTGACGTTAATAAAGTATGAAGCAAAAGAAGAATTCGAGTATTTTCCTAGGATTTGGATTGGTATGTGGATGACATTTTTGCCGTGTTTGACACTATGATTGCAGATGTAGAAAACTTCATTTCCAAATTAAATAGTCGTTTCACTTCTGTAAAGTTTACATATGAACTAGGAAATAATGGAATATTTCCATTTTTCTTTCCATGTATTAGTAATTAAAAATAGTGACAATAGGTTAGAATTTGATATATATAGAAAAGATACCAGCACGATCAGATATATCCCTAATGACCCTCACCACTGCTATCAACATAAAATGGCAAGTTTTAATTTTCTTGTCCATCGTTTACTAAGTTTCCCTCTCAGTAATGAGAGGTTTGAAAAAGAAAAAGTATTAATTAAAGATATAGCTGTGAGTAATGGTTATCCTAGAGATATAGTTGAAAAACTAATTAGGAAGCGTAAATTTAAGGACACACTTCGTAATTCTACGACCTTTCAAAAGGATATAGAGGCTCCAAAATATGTATCCATCCCGTACGAACCCCGGTTTACTCGTGGTTTGAGTAAGGTTTTCAAAAACGTGGATATAACAGCGATTCATTCGTCGAGCAACAAATTACAACAACTTTTAGACAATCCAAAGGATAAAATTGTTTCAAATGAAAGGTCTGGGATTTACGAAATTAGTTGTAATGATTTTGATCGAAAATATGTTGGACAAACGAGACGATCAATTAACACCAGATTTAAAGAGCATATGGCTCATCTAAAATATGGAAGAACAGATAAGTATAGGGTTGCACAACATGCTTTTGACAACAATCATAGAATAGATATTAGTAATTTAAGATTAGTTAGAAATGTGACCAATAATAGACAGTTGGATGCATTTGAGAGCATAGAAATTGTAAAATGTAATAGTAGTATGAATAGCGACAAGGGACCTATACCGTATAGCCCGCTTTACGCGTTGCTTAGCAACCGATGATTGAAGCGTGATTAGTCACGCGTAAATTTCACGGTGATATCATAGCCCGCTTTACGCGTTGCTTAGCAACCGATCATTGAAGCGTGATTAGTCACGCGTAAATTTCACGGTGATATCATTAGTGACGTCACCATGAAAATAGTATAAATATGGTAGATTTTGTAGTTTAAGATTAGTTTTAATCGTCTCCGGATGATGGCAACTTGGTTGACGAAACGCGCGTCGAGCGAAGTGAAAGTGTTTTGGTGTTTGTGGAAACTACTCCGAGTGTTACGTTAATAAAGGTTTATTTCTAATTTCTATTTTAGAATTACTGGATACGGCTGGAACCTTTGATGTAACTGTAACACTCGGAGTAGTTTCCACAAACACCAAAACACTTTCACTTCGCTCGACGCGCGTTTCGCCAACCAAGTTGGCATCATCCGGAGACGATTAAAACTAATCTTAAACTACAAAATCTACCATATTTATACTATTTTCATGGTGACGTCACTAATGATATCACCGTGAAATTTACGCGTGACTAATCACGCTTCAATGATCGGTTACTAAGCAACGCGTAAAGCGGGCTACGGTATGATATCACCGTGAAATTTACGCGTGACTAATCACGGTTCAATCATCGGTTGCTAAGCAACGCGTAAAGCGGGCTATACGGTATAGGTCCCTTGTCGCTTTCATACTACTATTACATTTTATAATTTCTATGCTCTCAAATGCATCCAACTGTCTATTATTGGTCACATTTCTAACTAATCTTAAATTACTAATATCTATTCTATGATTGTTGTCAAAAGCGTGTTGTGCAACACTAGACTTATCTGTTCTTCCATATTTTAGATGAGCCATATGCTCTTTAAATCTGGTGTTAATTGATCGTCTCGTTTGTCCAACATATTTTCGATCACAATCATTACAACTAATTTCGTAAATCCCAGACCTTTCATTTGGAACAATTTTATCCTTTGGATTGTCTAAAAGTTGTTGTAATTTGTTGCTCGACGAATGAATCGCTGTTATATCCACGTTTTTGAAAACCTTACTCAAACCACGAGTAAACCGGGGTTCGTACGGGATGGATACATATTTTGGAGCCTCTATATCCTTTTGAAAGGTCGTAGAATTACGAAGTGTGTCCTTAAATTTACGCTTCCTAATTAGTTTTTCAACTATATCTCTAGGATAACCATTACTCACAGCTATATCTTTAATTAACACTTTTTCTTTTTCAAACCTCTCATTACTGAGAGGGAAACTTAGTAAACGATGGACAAGAAAATTAAAACTTGCCATTTTATGTTGATAGCAGTGGTGAGAGTCATTAGGGATATATATATATCTGATCGTACTGGTATCTTTTCTATATATATCAAATTCTAACCTATTGTCACTATTTTTAATTACTAATACATCTAAAAATGGAAGTTTTCCATTATTTCCTAGTTCATATGTAAACTTTACAGAAGTGAAAGGACTATTCAATTTGGAAATGAAGTTTTCTACATCCGCAATCTTAGTGTCAAACACGGCAAAAATGTCATCCACATACCTAAGCCAAATCCTAGGAAAATACTCGAATTCTTCTTTTGCTTCAGTTTCAAATCGACTCATGAAGACATTAACAATGAAAGGCGATAAACAGTTACCCATTGCGGTTCCTTCATGTTGTTCATAAAACTTGTCATTGAAACGGAAGCAATTTTGTTTCATACAAAGTTTTGTAAGGTTTATATATTCTTCTATTACTTCTTTGCTATAGTTGTTTAATTCGAGTAAATCCTCAAGATAGTCCAAGGTCTGTTGAATTGGTACACTAGGAAATAATGAACTAACATCAAAGGAAATCAAAATTTCACCCTCTTGCAATTGAATATTCTTGACCTTATCAATGAAATCATTCGAATTTTTAACTGAAAAACTAGGCTGTGTAATGGGCAAACTTTCAAATTCCTTAGTCAACCATTTTGGTAGGTGGTAAGTCGGAGATCCAATAGACAATACTATTGGACGCACCGACTTCCCTGGCTTATGAATTTTTGGTAGACAATACAATCTAGGTACAGTAGGGTTAGACACACGTAACCCATTCTTAACAGGTGGAGTAATAAGGTTGTTACATGATTTGAGGACATTTTTTATTTCAGTGGTCATTCTTGGTAAATGGTTTCTATCATTTGTCAGATGTAACAGCTTGCTTTAACGTGTCATATGACAATAAAACAAATTATTAAACAGTCATTGATTATGAGTAATATGAGCTCATAGTCAATGTTCTATGATAAGTTCGGAGATATACATGGCATCAAAGGTGGGTGGTCTACAAGCTACAAGTACCCAAAATACCACTTTTGTCCTTGGGATGCAAAGAAATATGACCAATGTTTATGTCCAATCAGAGTTGTGATACTGCCAGTTTAAGTTAACAAATAGGTTGAAAGCACTTTTTCCCTGTTACATTATTCCTGTTTTTATTGTGAACCAACTTATGGAGATATTAATTCAATCACAAAATATAAGGACAGTGATCCAGGCGTCTAGTGCACTTGCTATTCAGTTCAAGTTGCAGCTGCAAGTTCAGTAGAAGAGTAGCTAGTGGATTTTTAAGCCCATCTTTCTTCAAAATAAGTTATGATTTGTCCCCAGTCCTAACTAATAAGAGATCAGTTTCCATCATGCCTGCAATGAGCGGTGTTTAGGATTTACTAACCTAAGTCCTTCGTGGGCGCTAATGCTGTCAGCAGAATAATATATCGCCTCCTCTCTCTACTCTGACATCTGGGCGCACTATTGTGGTTAGAATAAGCGGTGGGGATGTTTTATTAAATTATTTATACTGTTCGAACAGATAATATATGTGAATAAGAAACCAAATGTTTTGAGATATTTTTTCAGTGTCAGTACCTTTTCATTATATTTTTTCTAGAATTTGCAACTATAATAAAAACACTTGTGGGAGGCCACAGCAAAATTATTCATGTTAGCGAAGTAGAAGATGATCCCCAGAGAAGAAGACCCGATATAGCGAGGGCTAAAAAGCATATAAATTGGGAACCAAAGGTTGATCTTGGAGTTGGACTTCAAAAGACAGTGGAGTATTTCAGACAAGAACTTAAGCGTTTTAAACATACTCGTATAAATAAATTCATCATCGATAAACACCCTTAATCAGAATTTATTTAAAACATTGTGATGATTTTATATGGCTGTTTATAATGTAAAAATATAAATTATATTTAAAAGATAAAAAGAATTATTTTATAAAAATAAAGATATTTTATTTGTAGTTTCAATATCAAATTTATCAATTCCAAAAATGAATGTGCTTGAAATGAATGAATTTTTTCGAGAGGCAAATATATAAATATTCGCTGAATCGAATATTTAAATATTCGGATTAATCTGAATACTCGGTTTCTAACATAGGGATGTAATGGAAATAAGAAACCCATTATCAATTTCTCAGTTCAGCCGGACTAGACGACAAACACAACACGGTAATAGAGTACTTCACACTACCAATGAGTACGTATGTGTACCATTCATGTAGCTAGCTAGTTTTCCACCGGACTGATTGGTTTTCTATTACTTAACTAAACTGGGTGCCGGTCAGCATCCTAAAATGGACGACTTTCTTATATATTTCTATATTAGACAACAAGATGGCATTTTCACCTATTTGTATATGTTCAGAAACAAAGTTTCACTGTCTTGTTTTATAACTTCCATTAACATTAAAAGAATTAATTCATACTAACATACTTTGAGCACAGCATAAATGTGGTCCCAAAAAATGTTTGTCGACCCCGTATTACCTAGGGTGCTGCTTTTCACTACTTCACCCCTAAGGCCGGTTTTCTGTTGTTAAAAAAGTGGCAACTAGAGAAGAATTACCATCATTTACAGAAGATATTGTTTTTATCATAAATGTTGATATTACAAATTTTATAATTATACTTACTATAAATACTCCTAGCCTATGTGATAGGGCTTTTTATTTTTATATTGTATCCAACTTTAAATTTGTTGCAATATTTTCTAAAAATAGTTACTTGCTGCCTTTAGACAATTTAAGTAGGAGATACTGGTGATTATATTTATATCCATAATATGTATATTCTTTGAACGCTCATTCAATGATATATTTAAAGATGCCATAACAAATAACAAAAATATAGTGATTAATTTAAAAGAATAAATGTAACTTAAAAACTAAGATAGAGACAGCAAATTAATTAATTTGCAGATAAATGGCAGACTCTAATTACACAACTGTTGATACAGATCTGCCACAGTTTCTGTGGGTTTTTCATTTTGTCAACACTGACAAAAAATGAGCTTGTTTAATTATGCGTACAAGGAATGCGCAGTTTACAGGCATTGCCATAGATTTTTATTGTTGATCTTTGGTCATTGACAAGTCGAGTTACCAGGTGAGCATATAAGCAATCCTTACAGTCGTACGGATATGAGCTATGGCAATTTGATTTACCATTTGCAGGTTATTCACAATTTATATCAATCTTCGAACTTGCGACAAAATTCCTGTGACTTAACAATTTAAAAATATTCTCGGGAAATGATCAATCGCCGTTCTTGTAATAAAGTTGGTCCTCCTTACTGGCAGACCTTATGCCATATATATGTATATTTAAGTATGTGATTAAATAGAAAAAAATAGCAAAACCTGCGGGATTCAAACGCGCAACCCTTTGTGGAACTGCAAGCAAATGCTACACCACTAGGCTACAATGCTACAGCAAACGTCTGAATTGAAACTGCTAATCGAATTGCTGTAAATAGTCCCCACCCGACAGAGTGTCTGCTCTCTGCTCTGCGGTAAGGGTCAGATTTAGAAACTCAGGTACCTACCTCAACATGATTTTAATAATTTAGGAATAAATAGAAGCAATATGATATTTTAAGGCATTTGGTAGTAATTAATTATTTTATTTTGTTACATAAAAACCAGTAAATCCCATACATAAAACTTGGTGGACTTTTAACATTATCTTGTGAAACATATTTTTTAATATCATGGATGGTCATTTCTATAACATTTATCATTTCATCATCAATACCTCCACCTGATGAAACTTTCATATCATCCGTAACCTCACAATAAAAAGCTGTTTGCAGACTACCTGATGTACCAACTCCAGAACAATATGAACCTATTTTCTCCAGTGAACCTATAGGTACATCATAACCACATTCTTCCAAAATTTCCTCCCTGGCAATTTCAACTAGAGGTAATTTTTTATCTACTATTCCTGCACATAATTCAACTGTGATGCCAATTTCAGCAGGGTATTTATCGACATTTATTTCACTATCCATTTTACGATCCACTTCTGGAATGCTACCAAAATACACAGCTGGACGGAACTGTTTCACAAGAATTAGTACATTTCTAGTAATGTTATATATTACAACAGCAACACTGTCATGTACAGTTAGTAAATCCCATGTTTTTATAGCTCCATTTTGCTTAAAATGCATTGTATAAGGCTTCATGTAAATAGACTTTTCTAACGGTTTTACGATTATATTGGAAACTTTTTCCATCGTATGATAATTTTAAGTAGTAGGTACCTACTTTGGATATTTTATGGTAGGATCAGCGACAGTTATTTTTGCACTGGTGGGTTTTACTTTATAGTTAGATAGATACAAAAAAGTACCTAAACATTAGGTAAACAGTTCACTACAATTAAAAGACTTGTGAATACAACAAAAATAAAATATACTGCCACGTCAAATAGTGGATCTATCTACGATATTGAATATTTACACAAACTTCAACACAGTTCAGATAATAAAAATATTAATATTGTTCTCAAGTATTCTCAACTATCTCAATAAATAAATGAACACAAAACCATCACAAAACTCAAATGACAAGTGACACTGACAGTTACAAAATAATGGCGGCTATCAGCACATGCGCATACAAATTAGGACTTTTGCTTCTGGGTCTGTTTCTGTGGCCACAGAAGAGAGAGCTTATCTCTTCTGTGCTGTGGCCTCCAGCCTGATGCGGTGCCCCTACCACCAACGATTATAGACTAAACAGGATTGCTTATCCCCATAAGCGCAACGTTAGACAAATCTCGTAGGCCCCCACCACGCTTTTGACGTCAGCGGATACGTACGGCGTAGGTTCATTGCCCCACCGGTGTATTTCCCGGCGTTTGTATAGTGTGTCATTTGTACATTAACATCGTGCCTAGAGGAGCCTAGCATCAATTTGGAATCGACCGTTGGCGCAAAAAGATGCCGGCCGAACTTAACCGCTGACGTCAGATCTTGTCTAACAACACGTGGCCGATAAGCAATCCTGTTCGTCTATAATCGTTGCCCTACCACTACTTCCAACATATCGTAGAAGTAGAACTCCGGCGCGGTCTTCACCGCTTATCAGTGACTGGCGATTTTAGACCTTCGCCGTGCCGATATATGTACGGAAGAGATGCTTTTTAATGGCTGTGAATGAACCTGGTAATTTAGTAGATTTCAAAACGATTGCCTTTGGAGGCCTAATATAAACAGAACCAGAGACCTCTGACAGAACTGAGTTCAGACTAAAATATAAATACTTCTAGGAAAAAGAAATGAATTTCTACGATTGATATATTGTTAGAAACTAAATTATCCTGCAGGCTATCGTTAACAAGTGGTTGTCCAAATTTTCCACTTCGTTACACTCTCTCGCAATCTCCCCAAAAACGTAATTGCGATACATGCGCCAAGGTCGACCCATTTTGGTTCCGCAGCCTGACATACCGTTGTCTGTGTACCGTGCCCACAGAAATATTTCTGTGACCGTGCTCCATGTCTGTTCCCTCAGTTGACTCAGTTCCCTGCATTCCTCGTACGCATGTCAGCACGTACGGTGATACGATCCATCTGCGTTGGACCAATGAAATTATACCACGAATCGTGCTTGTGAATCTTCAGTTTTGACTTTGACGGTTCTATTTGGTTTGGAAGATAGTGAAGTGGTGGGTAATGTTTAGTTTTTAATTTCGTATAGACATTGCAATGTTCAACGAGAAGAAATTAACAAACAGTATGGAATTTATGAAGAGGAATATTTGGTCTCAGTTAGGACCTTACTTATTTTTATTAATTTTGGAAATATTTATTGAAGGTAAGATAACCTCAAATTAACAATTCGGAACTGTGTCATTATTTTATTTATATTTTTTTTATATATTTTTATAATAATATGTTTGGTAATCAATAGAAATTCTACATATTTCTCAATTTTATTTATAGTTTCAGAATGTGCAACACAAGCAGACGTTGAAAAACATTTAGAATTAGGAAAACAATACCTAGCTAAAGGACAGCTTGGTGATGCCCTTAGTCAATATCATTCGGCTGTTGGTAACGTATTGAAATAAATGGAATGTTATTATTTCACTTATATATTTTCCGTTTTAGAGGGTGATCCTAATAATTATCTCACCTATTTTAAAAGAGGGACCGTTTATCTAGCTTTAGGAAAAGCAAAAAGTGCATTAAGTGATTTAGATCGTGTTTTAGAACTTAAACCTGATTTTACAGCTGCTAGAATAAGTAGAGGAAATATACATTTAAAACAAGCTAATTATGATTTGGCACAATTAGATTTTTATAATGTTGTAAGTATATCTACTTTTTTTCTTGTTTGGTTAATCGAATGAGAGTCACAAATGGGTACTAGCAGGTGACATATAACAGGGAAAATAAATTATTATATTATATAGTTTATATTCATTTGGTTTACAATTTTAAACAATTTAATATTCCTACGTGTGTTTTTATTAATATTTTAACTTATTTCCGAATTTTTATTTTTTTTATTTAAATACGGACCTAGCAATCAAACCTACAAACAATGTTGAATAATAAAATTTTATTTTTCATTGGGAGTTAATACTATGTTGTCTAGCCTAAAAACTACTAAGGTAAAAATTATTGTATTGGAAAGTAGCAATCACATGACATAATCTCTTCATCTGCTGTATTTGTTCAAATTAGAATGGATTCCTATCAGCTGTTTAAGTATCTGTTTTTACTGCCCATCTATTTTGTTTATAGCAAAACACACATAAAAATCACAGCAAAATATTATTCCTTATACAGGGTGTCCCCCATTTTAATTTATCAGGCTAAAAACAAAATCGCTAATCATATTTCCCAGAAAAAGATTCAGACAAAAGTTTGACCTATTTTTCACATCGGAAATATTTTTTTTGAAAACGCAAATTAAGCAGGTATTTAGTTTCCAAAATTTTCAAACCTTGTGAATTTTTTCTTCGCAAATGGTGACTTTCTGAGACTGTGTCTGACAATCAGCGACATTAAGAAAAATCTGAAAAAATTTAATTAACAAATTTAAAAAAAAAAATTGAATACATATTATTTTTTAAATGTTTTGCATAGTATAAATATTGCATTTAATTATATAGTTTATTATTAACTTACATATACTTTTTAAAAAAATATCTCGATAATCCGAATTATTTGATAATTCGGATGTCGGGTTTTAATTAATCGGGGTTATCACGACCACTGTATATTAAATTTAATTAAAAGTAAAGAAATCGTCGATTCTATGCAAAATGCTAAGAACTTTTAGCCTGAAAACCACACTTCGAAAGGGAAAATTTCGCAGTTTGAAAATTTCAATTTTGGAAAGTAAATAAGTTAAACCAATATGCGTTTTAAAAAAAAAGTTGCAAAAAAGTAAGTGTAGGCTGAATGTGTGATGTCATACACATTACACAATTGGTGGCCAACATGGAATAAACTTAAAAATATAATCCTTCTCTATTGTATTATTTATTCTTGGTTGCAACCAAATTATAATTTCTCCTCGAACAGATCCACAATTGTTTCTTAGTATATTAAATATATTATGTGGCAAGTCTATAGAACGTAAAGATACCTAACATAAAATTTCAGTCTGACTATAGACTACAGATAAAAACTTTGTTAAAAATGTTTCATGTTGAGTTCATGTTGCTCTAAACTTGAATTACTTAACTGTCTCAATTAGTATATTGAATACCATATATGATGCTCTGGTATTCAATCAATATTCTTTGATTGTCCTGAGACAAGGACAATCAAGGAGACAGGAGCTCAGGCTCCTCACATTTTGGAAAGGTGTGCATAATTCAAAAGAAAACTTCAAACGTATTTGAAGTAAGTTGACTTACAGGCCCTGTGTACCTGACAAGCGGTCACTGCACCCTCCCTAATGAAGGTTGTTCATATGTTTCATTAATGATTTTGCTGGTTTGAAGAATCAATATATACCTAATATCTTTATCTATTTAAGAAGAATAAATTTGGTATTACAATTAGATTGGAATTAGATTTGTCAGCCTGCCATTATCAGGGCTCTCAGTGTCGTACAATCATAAAAAATCATAAAATTTGCTATTTTGTCCTAAAAACGTCCTAAAATGGAAATATCTATCGTAAAATTCATAAAATTAGACAAACAAAGTAATACCTAGTTCATTTCATATCTTATAACTACACGTACATGAGCATTTGAAGAAAAAAAAATATGACCACAGACTACTTCTCTGAGTCTGTGGTACGCCTGATAAACATAACCTATGTCTGATGGTCCTATACTCACATCACGGCAGATTGCGAAATGAAATGCAATTGAATTAATTAATACATGCAAAGGGTCTGTTTTGTAATACATTTTATGCTAAAAGCAGCTGCTACTTTCTATTATGTACAGCTGCTATTTTTATGTGCGAATATTCCTCAACTTTCCGAAAGGCATATTCTTTTTTTAGATATCCATATAATATCACAGGAATATCTCTCTTCTAACGCATTATTCAAAGAATATTTGATATAATATACATATTAATGGAACATATATGGAACGTATATGAAAATATTACAGGAATATCCAAATAAGTTTATCTTTTAAAATATGAAATAAGAATATTCTCCCCGTATTTTTTGTAAATACCAAGTATGCAAAAAATTTTTACAATTATTTTTATTTCAAAATAGATATCGAGAGTTAATATTCAGAGTAAAACTTAATTTTCATTAAGATGTCCTAAAAACATCCTAAAACTCGACAAAATATTGTCCTAAAATCATTAAAAAAATGTGGAAGTTTGCTCTGAGAGCCCTGCATTATGTGCCCCTGGCGTGGGCCCCGTTGTCCTGCCCTAGTTACGACACTGATCGCACAATAAAATGTTCATAAACAAAAAAGAAAGACACAGTATTAAATAATAATTTATTAGGTATTGGCACCTCGTATCCACAACACTTCTGTTGTTCTTCTCGTCATACTATCCGCCAAGTTGTTAATACACTCTTGAGGAACAGTCACCCAAACTGCAATTGCCAATACTTCTAAATTTCAATCTGCTCCACACAACACATGCTCTATTATATTCATATCAGATGACCTAGCAGGGCAGTTCATTCATTCAATTCCATTCTCTTTCAGAACTAGAACAGTGTGAGCCTTGTGTGGACAGGCATTGTCATCATGTCATCCCGTAGATTCTAGGTTTTTTTCTAGGGCCTAGAATAAAACCATCTACAAAGTTCTGAGTGAAACGGAATTACAGATCACCCAATCAAAATTACCAAGCCAGTCTTTCCATTCCTCATCACTGAACCCCACAGTTCCGCCCTCAAATACTCTACTCTAGCTTCCATAATATGTTAAATCTATGAATACATTATTTCTTCTTATCATCAGTAACTTGTTACATAATTTTTAATATAAAAAAACCCTGTTTCAACATTAATATATTACTGATAAACAAATAGAATAGAATAAAAGAATTTTCAACTCTAGTATAAAGTAGGTACCATGCTGTATAGCAAATACGTATGTTTGCCCTGTGGACAGCTTGTAAGAGATCGCGGATTCCCTGCTAGTACCCTATAACCTTAATATTACTTTTTGTATGATCTACCTTTTTTGTTCACTTACCGTGCTTGTTACTGGAACGGTAAGTACTTACCGGTCCAGCACGGTAAGCAGTAAGTAAATTAAATTGTCAAAATAGACATTTTTCTTTGGTTTCATATTTCTATTTTGTCATAAAACATTTTAACATAAAAAATTAAATACTATGTATAAATTCATTTTCATTTATTGCGATCGTACAAGAAACAGTACTTATATGCATCACAAACAGTAAGTTACCCTTACCGTTCTTGATTTACTACTACACTATTTAGTCCAGGAAAATAATGAAAATATTAATGAACTTTTTTACTCTAAAACATTTTTTTTTACAAAAAAGTACGTTTTGAGGTGAGAAAGTATATGTCTCACATGCAACCACCAGCAGCGTTTGGAGATGTAGATATATAAACATATGATTTATCACATTTTTTGGCCAAAAACTACCAATATCTCAGATGCATTTTTTCGAAAAAAAGTTACGAATAAATGTTCAAAATTAATTGCTTGATTAAATTTTCTCGTACTTTAATAATTCTAGACAAAGTATTTTTCTTGTTTTTTTATACAAAATTAGTTTTATGAAGAGTAAAATAGCTTGTACAAAAGTGCATATAAGTTTTTTATCAGTTTGACAATCACCTTTGTGGCCACTAGCCAGTGAAGGATTTGTAAGGTTTATGGTGTTTGTTTGTCCAGTTATACATATTTAAAATCACGTCATATTAAAAACAATATTTGATTGTTTATGATTTGTACAGGGTTCATATTTGACAACATAACATGTGAAAATATTAAAAGAACAGTTTAACTTCTTATCTTAAATAACTAAACACTACGGCCAATCTATTAATTTTATAGCTACATTATTATAAAATGTATACCTTGTAATTGTCATAACATTTTATAGTATCTATATACTTGCAGTTAAAAGTAGATCCCTACAATGTTGACGCAAATGAGTTAATACAAAGAATTGATCCAACTAAGGAAAAGAAACGTAGTGCAGAATACTACTATGGACGCAGTGATTATCCAACTGCAATTAATTACATTTCCGAGGTATTGGAGGTCAGTCCTTGGGCGGCTGACCTATATGATTTTCGTTCTGAATTATACATGTTAAATGGAGATGAACTATCTGCAATAACAGACATTAAGTCAGCAACGAAACTTCAGAGTGATAATACGGAGGGTTACTTTAAATTAGCACAACTTTTATATAACATAGGTCACGCAACGGAGGCTTTGAAGTCTATCAGGGAATGTCTTAAGTTGGATCCTGAACATAAGGATTGTTTTCCATATTATAAAACAATTAAAAAAGTTGAAAAATTCATAGTGGATGCCGAAAATGCCTTAGAAAATAAGAATTATGCAGAATGTATAGAATCTGCAAATAAGATTCTCAAACATGAAAAAGAGACAGCAAGTATTATTTATGAAGGCAAAAGAATATTGTGCTCTTGTTACTCAAATGATGAGCAGTCTACAGAAGCAATTGCTATCTGTACGGAAGCATTAGCTTTTAATGATGATCCAAATATTTATTGTGATAGAGCTGAAGCCTACTTACAGACTGAAATGTATGATGATGCTATTAGGGATTACAAATCAGCACTAGAGATAGATTCTCATTTTGAGAAAGCTAAGGAAGGCCTAAATAAGGCTGAAAACAGGCAAAAACAAGCTGAAAGAAGAGACTACTATAAAATTTTGGAAGTGAAGAGATCAGCTACTAAAAAAGAAATTGTTAAGGCTTACAGAAAAATGGCGCAGAAGTGGCATCCAGATAATTATCAGATGGACGAAAAAATGAAAAAGATTGCGGAGAAGAAGTTTATTGACATTGCTGCTGCCAAAGAAGTAAGTAATCTAATGCATGACACATTGGCTAACTGATTATACTATCATTTGATACCGGTTATCACTCGTCATTTTTCACTGGAATTATTTAATATTATTGTTGTTGAAATACACTAGTTGGTCAGTTATGGAGAATTGTTTAGCTACTTCAGTCCAGCACCTGAGGCACCCCTTAAACAATGTAATATCAACTTTAATTTATATCTCCCATATGTAGATTGCATTAGCGATACAGGTTTTTGTGTGCTATGCAAAATATTAATATACAGTGCTATTCCAACCTATTTTAACTAATCGAAGATATATGCAGTCAGACCCTATGCGAATAGGTATATATTTTCTACCATTTTTTTCCTCCAGTAGTAGGTACTAAGGCTCGGAATTAAAATCAACTAATCGATTAGTCAACTAGTCGATATTCACGGTTTCTGCAATTTTAGTAACTGACTATTTGATTAACCGAGTAGTCATCATAGTCATATCAGCAGGTCAAGATATTCTTGACCTTGACTATCCCAGGTTGTATATTCATCTCACTTATGGCTTTAGTGCTTTTCGTCAGCGCCGTAACTAATGTATGTTTTTCTTTTAAATGTTTCCACATATTGGATGTGCTTTTATTATATTTTACCATTGATTTGCAAATTTTACATGATGGTCTTCTAATTTTATAAAATACTTCTCTACTTCACTCATTATCAGTTATTAATATTATTATTTTATATTTTATTTTCGTCTGTCTTTGGTTGTATTTTCTTTTTGTAGTGATGCAACGTTACGGTTTTTACGATTCCGTAAAAACCAGAGCTGTTTTTACGATGGTAAATAACCGTAACCAGAACCCTTGCAACACTAATTTTCTTGTATTGTAAATTGTATTATTATATTATAATATAAAATATAACTGGCCTACTGAATGTGAATATTGTATTCTGATATTTCTGATTACTGAACAAATGCCTGTGCAAACTTGTCGCTATACGTTTTAAGGAATTTATGACCGATTGACCAATGGCAATAAGAGATTAGCATTTACGCCTCTGGTACGTGTTTATGTTTATAGTTTTTTACAGTGACTCCGAGTACACATTTTGCATCTAACTAATCGGAACTATTTGACTAGTGGACTAATAAAATAGTTCTGATTGGTCGGGTAATCAGTTTACTCGACTATCGACTATTTTGCTAATCGACTATTAGATTTTCCTAAAATCCCAAGCCTTAGTAGGAACTAGGGGCAAATTCACTGTTTGACTTTGCTATTACAAAGGAATAAAGAATCCACAATGAATCAGTTTACCTATATTTACTCAATAGTATAGTCACAAATAAATTCAGTAATTAACAATACCAACATACAACATTTATAATTACCAATTATTGAAATCTGCCTACAAGATCCTCATATGAGTGAAAAACTTCACGGAGGTTTTGAACTTGTTCAAGTTGTTGCTTATATTTTTTATTTATAGTTTTATATTTGCAATTAATGCTTCAAAAGGCATGTATAGGTACAAAATGGAAATATCCTCATTACACAACCTTACCCCCACAATCAAATTTCTCCACAAGTTCTTTTCTATATTTCTTTAAATGTTTGCAGGTTCTTACCGATGATGAAAAAAGGAGGCAGTTTGATAATGGAGAAGATCCTTTAGATCCAGAGTCAGGTAGAGGGGGACAACCGAACTTCCATCATTTCCAAGGTTTCCATGGGAGTCCCTTCCAATTTAAATTCCACTTTAATTAATCTTTTGTATATATTTTAGATCATAAAGACAGTTTTCCGTTTTCCGAAACTTTTGTTTTGTACAGTTTGTGATATGTGCAATATCAGGTAAAGCAAATACGCGTAATAGATGCCTGAATATTTATTTTAAATTCTGTACATAATGATCCCTGACTATAACTTGTCAAGTATACACAGCCATTATAAATTAATGAATTAGTGAAATTGCAGCAGTTTCTCTACAATATCGAGCTATGCTATGTAAATATTATATGCCATTAAAATATTATTTAATAATAATTGGAAATATATTATGTTCCATCTACGGAAATTGGCATTGGCATAAATCATGTAAATATAATTAGTACTTGACTTAGGTTTGCCATAAATTAATACTTGTGATGGGGTAACCATAGAAATTTTGTTAGCAATGTTACATTTTTGTGCATTTGCATTATCCTTCAGATTTGTTTCATTTCTTATAAAGTACTCACCTGTTTTACAGGTCATAGGTAGCTTAACAATACAGTAGCGAAGGTAATATATCACAGGTGCCGTCTTTGATATTTGTTTCGAATTTCTATGTATACTATTTATACAGTGTTACTATAGTACTTATACAGTGTTATACTTAAGATGTTGACAGCCCTTTTTGTATTGTAATTTTGAAAATTGTATCCATGAATTTTGTATCCGTACTCGCATCTAAGATTCTAATAAGTTTATGAATAACTTTATAGTAAAACTTTTTTCGAAATCTCTATAACAAGCTCAAGATTTAAAGAATAGGCTCATTTGTAACGTTGCTACTGCATTACTGTTATGTTCCGTTTATGCAACAAAATTAGTCTTACAAGAGATAAAACTGTATTTTACCTGTTGTGTATTTATGCAGTCTAAGAGGATGATTTCGTAATTTATCGTCTATACGACGTTATTAACCTAACGACTATGTCTTGAACAATTATAATTAAGGCTTTTGACTTAGCAATAGTTGGAAATCTTATTTTTTGCCATCTTTAAAAGGTGGCCTAATGTGTGTACCTAAATGTAGCTCTAGAAACACCTAAATATTTTACTAATATATGGATTCTAAGATATCTCAATAAAGCAGGTCCGTAATTATAGTATAAGTAGAGCGCAACTATACTTTCATACTCTGGCTGATATTCTTTCTCCACTACACATATAGCGGATAATTATTATCATATTTCTATATACCTATATATTCCAGGTCATAAATATATTTTTTTAATTTAACCTGAAATAATTTGGGATAATTACTTTTTTTACAAATTCACTCAAGCAGCTGACATGTAACCCCCCCCCCCCCCGCCATGGAGCAGCTGATTAATTATTTTTGGAAACTACTGACGTCAATAATTGATAATTTAAAATCGCCAGCTGACGTTCTTTTAGTTGTCCACAAATGCTTATCATTCTAGCTATTCAAGTAATATTATAGTGGCATAAAAACACTACTTAAAATGTACCCCTATCTCTTACTATTATTATTGTCTAAGATCCGGCTGCAGAATTAGTGTACTCATCGAGTGTTTGCTAAAAACCAAATTTTTACGCATATTATTATTAGGAGAATATATATCTACCAGGTTGCCTATCAAAATGTGGCCGCAAGTATTTTTAATTAAATTATTATTAATTGACTTCGGAAAAAATTTCATTAACTTGTTTTTTCAATAAAATATCGTCCACTTCACGACAATATACATATATAAAGACTGAAAAATCACGGCTGCCGTTGCCCACTTAGCCACACCTCTTCGCAGCCAGGTGTACACAGGTATGATTTTGTTACATTTATACGCTCATAACATACATTTATTATTTATATATCAAATTAAAGCTAATTTTTTTTTCTGTTTATTATGATATACCATTCATTGCCTAATTAAATCTGGCCGCAAATAAGGGTTGCTGGCTGTTAAAGATGGTAAATATTAAAGGTAGAGTGAAAGAGAGTTAGCGCGTAATATCACCACTCAGACGAGGATGGCGATTGCCAGCTGCACGACGGTTAAAGCCATAGCTGCGACATTTTCATTCTAAGTTAAAAGCCACGCTGTTTTGGAGTTCGTAATACACAACGTTATA
The DNA here is from genome assembly GCA_964058915.1 of Tetropium fuscum. Lineage (NCBI taxonomy): Eukaryota > Metazoa > Arthropoda > Insecta > Coleoptera > Cerambycidae > Tetropium > Tetropium fuscum. The sequence goes on along the minus strand of CAXKVY010018544.1, from coordinate 98,261 downwards.
TATATTGCTGTTTCTTTTGTGCATCTAAAACTTATCAAACTAATTTATGTGAAATAAAATTGATAAAGATGAAGGCGTGTTTTCTGTATGACAAAAAATCCAATGTACTGGACTTTCATAATGCATCATTCAAAAAGTGTTCGCTAATGTTATTGTTCTGTCGTAAGAAAAAATATAAATATCATGACACTTTATTAATTCAGATTTTTAAATAAGTCACGTAAATGTAAGATAGATTTTAAAAAAATTTTAATTATTTAATTTACATATTAATTAAATATTTAATTAATATGTAAAAAACGATGTAATACTTGAATAAAATCTAATATTTTTTCAAACAATACTTGCACAATAAAATTTTCTTTTATATAAGTAACCTTGGCTTTATTTTTCATCAATATCAATTTTTTTTTGTAATTTTTAAATTTGTCATTTGTTTTTTGAGAACACTAGCATCCGACACATGAGCAATGGCTTTAAATCGTCGTACAGCTGGCAATCGCTATCCTCGTCTGAGTGGTGATGTTACGCGCTAGCTCTCTTTCAGTCTACCTTTAATATTTACCATATTTAACAGCCAGCAACCCTTATTTGCGGCCAGATTTAATTAGGCAACGGTATATCATAATAAACAGAAAAAAAATTGCTTTAATTTGATATATAAATAATAAATGTACGTTATGAGCGTATAAATGTAACAAAATCATGCCTGTGTACACCTGGCTGCGAAGATGTGCGGCCAAGTGGGCAACGGCAGCCGTGATTTTTCAGAGTCTTTATATATATTGTCGTGAAATGGACAATATTTTATTGAAAAAACAAGTCAATGAAATTTTTTCCGAAAAGTCAATTATTAATAATAATTTAATTAAAAATACTAGCGGCCACATTTTGATAGGCAATCTGGTAGATATATATTCTCCTAATCATAAATGTGCGTAAAAATTTCGTATTTAGCAAACACTCGATGAGTACACTAATTCTGCAGCTGGATCTCGTACTATTACTATGGATGCAACAAATGTGAAAGCAACTCCCACCTAAAAGTCCAAGTTCATCAATTTTCTTAAAGAAATTATGAATGAGTTGGGTAAGGACCATTTCTGTTCCTAGAGATTCTGCATAAACACTATTGCTTTAAATTAATTATTGAGAAGTTATTTACCTAAGTATATTTACTTCTTATTAAAGAAATATAGTATATAATAGCGATTTATCAGGTAAGTAGTAAAAAGAAAAGGTTCTAATACAAAATATACACTTCATGGGAGGGATGTCCTAAAGGTATCTTTTTTAAATTTAATGTGTTATATTTGTAGACATATATTCCACCTTTAGTGACGAAAAATAATGTAAATTTCCCACCTATAATTTGCAACCAATCAAAGTTGCTCTAATAGTATTGCTATGAAAACATTTCCAAACATTTTTTCTAGTGTGGTGGGTAAAAAATTAAAATTGACATGACATTTGGGGATGATATAATTTTGAAGTGAAATTTTCTTACCAAATCTTCCTTTTACTAGATTTTTTATTGATCTTTTTTCTTGTTCACAATTAATGGCTTCTGAAAAATATTTTTAATTTTCATAACATTCAAGATATTTCGAGAGATAATTCTAGGAAAAAAAAAATATTTATCTCTTAAATATGACATTTCCTCAAAAGATGTCGATTTACACCTTCTATTGATTTACAACAATGATATTGAAATTAGGCCGTCATTTTTGCAGAGCATCAAATTATTGATAATTTGCATTAATACAAAATTATCAGATTTTTTAAACGAATAAGGATGCAATTCTAACGGTTTATTTATTTATTTATTTACCTGTTAAACAGCTTTAAACCCTACTGTAAAAAAATTATTTATTATTTTCTTAATTCATAAATTTTTCGTTTATAATATTTACAAATCTTACTTGCTCACGCAAGTTAAACAGGAAAAGGGCACATGTGATTTTTTTTGACAACTAGATTCAGGTTCAGGCATTTTTCAAAAAATTATCGATAGTTTTCACTGTAGGTATTATTGCGGCAAAAAAAAATTCTTTTATGCAGTAGTCTTGTTGCAAAGTGTAGCTAGTGTAATTATACATTTATCATTATCACATGGCTATATCCTCGCCCTGACTGAAATATCATATTTAATTGACTACACAAGGACTTATTTCAACGGCACATGCACACAAAAATTTGGTGGGAAAAGCTGCTTTCGCCTAGGTATTGTTAAGGCTACTCTGTGCTATGGATAAATTTAAGTTTCCTTTTCCAAAGAAATAGTAGATATTTTGCAAATAATTACTCACCTATGTTGCCTGACCAATTCAATTTCTGTATATGGAATCTGCTATATTAAGATCATTATAATATAATATTAAACAGATGCACGATGTAGTATTACAATGGCCTTACGATTTCTTACGCGAAACATTCAATTTAATTATTGGATTTCCATTAGATTTTTATTTGCAAATTGGATTTCTAAATATAGCAATCTAACAAATAATTTTTTGCTGACATGTGGTGTATGATTTTTCTTTAAATTCTGTAAAGATATTAAATATTTACTTATACTATTGCCAAATTTAATGTAGTAATACAGTTGAATTAAATTTCCGGTCAGTAGATTTATTGTGCATTTTATAAATATGCTGCAAAAGTTTTATATTTTTACAGTAAATCCTAAAAAAACATATTTAACAAAGTTAACATTACATTTTTATACATATTTCTTATTCACACATCATATACTTTTCTTAATCCATTTCAATGTATGTTACTAGGACCTATCCTACAATGTTAAGCAAATTTTTCAAATATTTTTTGTTGAATTTTAATAGCTTTCTTGAAAATGTAATGACAGTTTTTCACCTTCCATCTTTTTTGAAGTTTCCCCAAGTGAATATATCACTAAATAAAATAAAACTCCCATTTAATTTGCTTAACTTCATGGAAGAAGAAAAGTATGTGCTAACAATGATAATCATGGCTTAAAGTAAGCGCCTTTAAGTGATTTTTGGCTAGGAACTTCTTTTTACTACACATTAACTATATTTATGTACGTTACATAAGAAGGTATAGTTGATTAAATTGCTAAAACCTCATTTAACCATTTCGAATCAGAGCCATTTTGTACCGCATGTTCTTTAAATTATTTTCCTGGTGTAAAAATGTCTCTTGCGACTACCAATGTAAAATATTGCTGATAGCAAGCATCATAAATATATTTATTGCTTTATTACTAATATGTAAAAAAAAACATTTTAAGATTAAATCAAGAGTTAATCAACTAAATAATGAATACATAATAAATATTTTAAGATAGTGCAATTCAATATGCTAACAAAATAGCGCCGTACCAAAATGCTGCAAAGCGTACCATAACGCTTTTATGAACATATGGTTAAATCATTAGGGTTCTGGATTTGTTTGATAGTCCTTTGCGTCTGGCCTAAATTCGAAAAGGTTAATGATATTTCTAGTCATTAAGTAATGTAAATATATTTATTTTTTTATTGGTCTGTGTGAATAGTGACTTAGTTAGAGGGCTATAAAGTTTGCGGTTTTTTTAGATTTTATTTAGCTAGTAACAATTTTAACCTTGTTAAATGCAAATTCAATATTTAATCATAATCAGGTTGTAGCATAGCCTGAGATAAACGTAGCCTTATACTTGCTGCAGGATCAGGCACGTCGCTAGACAGCAAAAGTAGTTAAAGGGTTTATTCTTCCTTTATATGGGGGTGTATAAGAATTTTCTTGTGTCAAGCTAGATAAACAGCCATACTGGCAAGTTAGGGTGAAATAATTATTATTTATGTACACACTAAACATGGCGTTCACCATCTTTTAATGTGCTGTTACAAATTCAAGATTATATTCTATAAAATCGTAGAAAGTGAACTAAGTGATAACAAATATGCATCACAACAGGTAGTTTTAAGTTGAACAAGATGATTTATACTGGTCTAGAAGAATATTCTCAAGTGATAAAAATGCACTAGCTGGCAGACCACTCGAACAGGCCATGTAACGTAAAAGGTTTAAAATTGCTGAATCAAAAGCTATCATAATGAGAAGTATCATGATAGGCTCATTATCCAATAGACTCAGTGATTAATGAGCACCACTAGCGACGTGTCTGTACAGCAAAATTTTGTTTACTGCTTTGTTACTTCCTATTGCCATGATTGGAAAAGTTGGGGCAAAATAGTTGTTTAAGAATTAATGAATATCAGAAAGTGTACTTTGGAATAATGGATACATGACTTTAATATTTATAAAATATAGAAACTACTTACTCCCAAAGTTGCATTACATTAAGTACCTACATACTATAAGTATCCTCTTATTCACACATTTTGTGTTGCACAGCTAATGACTGCGAATTATGTCTGTTTTATAAATTAATTTTCCAACCATGAAATAAACGTGCGGTATATAAATGCCATGCTTGTTCTTGGTAATGTATAAAACTCATCATGCGGCACCACAAAGCGCTTGCATCAGAGAGTAGTTATTGGTATTTAAAGAAAAGTATATTAATTCCGTCTCATATTCCAAGGTTAGTAACAGCAGCAGCACACAGTATAATTTACTATAATTCTGAGCCACATAACGGAATGCGTGTACCTGATTTTTCCCTTAAATCCGATGGCCCTTTAATCTATTAGATTGACGATCAATGTAACATCAATCTGTAAAAATGGACTGATAAGAGTGATTTTCTATCATATTGTACATATTTTTAATAATTATTTAAATAAATATTTATATCTACATTTCTGTTGTCAATTATTTAATAGAAGAAGTACACCAATATTGGTTTAGTTGGCAAGCAAAAGAGCATAGTGCACAAATTTTAAAAGAATAAGCCAGGAAATTGGTACCATGTTGGCAGTATGAATAGAAGAGTGTTGACCATCAAAGATTAGGGGCAGCATCTTTTCATTGCGTGTGGTGCTCATAATAATATGAATATAAATACTTGTATAAGTTGTATATAGGGATATTTTACCAGAAGTCCTTGAGTTAGTCACAATGTCACTACCATTAGGTGGGCCTAAATGCTATTTAGGTTTTTAGCTTGTCTTATGTAACTCAAATCAAAAACATTTCAGATTCGCAGCTAATTACGTATTTTGGCCACCATTTTGAAAATTTGCTACTCTTATGCCTGCATTCCAGAAGCTGTTGGTCCTGGATGAAAAATATGTCTCAGTAAAGTTGTTCAGGATGAAACTTTACATGAGTCCATTATCAAATTTTTGTATTGTTAATATATACATATAAATAAATATTTTATAGTTATAATATGTATTCAATATAATATACTTATAATTATTACATTAATCGACATAGATGAACTAATTTCCGAAAGCGAAAACAGTGACGATGAAGTAGAAATTCCATGTAAAAAATATGTTGAATTCCATGTACGAAATATGTTATTAATGTAATAAATAATTAGAAGTATATCGATGGCTTAGAAGCAATACCTTGTATATCCATCTGACAGTTCCGAGATATATGAATAAAACATTTTTTTATTTGAACTGTTCAAATTTCATAATTTTCTGACTGAAAAAAATCTGACTAAATATTTGGCATCCAGAGGAAATGGTTTGTTTCTAGCCATTCTAGTAATGGAAATGAATTCGCCTGGTAAATCGTCTTCTTTTTGATCTAATCGTCTCTATGAAAGTATGATATATCTCACACTCCATTTAGGTGTAACCTTTAGTTAAATACTTCTGTTCTATCGTTTTCTTTTCTGTTACAGCGAAATTCACGAGAGCGTTGGCCAAAACGGAATTTTTATTTTGAAACCCACAACTGTCCGAGAATATAATTATGGGTTTATCTGAATTTTTAAACTGAGTATCCAGATAGTCCATTATGCAACTAACAAAGTTAGAAGCATCTACCTTTCCCTCGCCCTTATGCCACCAATAATTTGTTGATTGATGAGTCCCCAAATCATACATGGTGAAATTGTGCACTCTCAGTTTTGGTTTGTAATAAAGCATACATTCTAGGACACAACTGAACTGCCTCCAAGTCTATGGTTATAACATGAGTGTTTCCTGTCAAACAGGCATCCTTATCTTGTTTTTTTTCCATTCTAGCCCTCTTTACAGATAATGTGATATTTGTACTTTTCTTCCGATACAGCTTCTGAATTGCCAACTTTGAAGGAACAGCAAATGTCACACTGATCCTGCCGCGGTTTAAAAATTGCCAAATTCTATTGATTAAATATTTCACAGAATATACAGAAACTTAACGGTTTACATTCTGCCCCTCCCTGATTTTCTTTTTGGTCTTCTAAATATCTTTTGTACAATTTTGTTCAATTTTGTTATTAGCGGCCTGCAAGTTCCGTTGGTACTTTATTGACACCAACTGTGCACCGACCATTCACCTATAATAAAATTTCTTGAAGAAGTTTAACAATATATTAACAATATTTACCTATAGATAGGAACCTATATTCCTATATACCTATACCTACTCAGGATTTTCTTACAAACCCGGTACCTCTTATCTCTACTTGACAGGTTGTAAATAAAACTAGAAGTTTTTCGTGTCTCTGTGTTATTAGATTGACGACATTTTATTTTAAATTTCTGAACATGGTTAACAGCAAACATCTTGTTCTGGTCCCATGCTAATTTCTTCCAAAATCGCGAGAATAGTCCGTTTCTTCATCACTTATTTTATTGCATTGAAAGGCATTTTTCTTATCACAATGGTTGCCATTACATCTTTCACCTATACTTTTGCATTTCAGTTTTTGTTGTTTGACCACTTTTTATCCTTACTTCTATATAACTTTCACCCTTCATATATATGCTTAATCTTGTTATTATTTCTGCTCCATAAGGAACGGTCTGTATTAATTCTGCGTTGTCTACTTTATTTTGCATTTAAAAACAGAGTTGTTATTTTCTTGAATGGAGTTTCTTTCTGTTTCCATTTCTAATTCATTAATTTCGAAATCTTCATGATCACTGGAATCATTATCTTAATTTTATGGACTATCAATATAATCGGGATAACCATTAATATCAGCAGGGTTGTTTTCTTGGTTAACAGCTGCGCTGTTGCATATTTCATCAGAAGATACAATAACATGCCATTCTTCTTGAAAGACTATATTTTCAATGATGATGCTATCAGATTCATTATTCTTTTTATCACATTGTCAAACAAAATAGGCAGTTCCTGGGTGAGAACATCATCTATATTAACAATATTAGGTAAATCTTGAAGATATGAAGTTCTTCATTATTTTTTGCTTGCATGGCCAGATTGGCAAGCGCTATTATTCTTTGGTTTCAATTCATCTGAAAAAAAACAATATTTTTTCAAAGAATATTTTGGAGTAAGGTGTTTTTATAATCTTTAATTTATTTATACCTACAAACATTGCAACAATTTAGACAATGTTAAGTCATATACTATGCACCTGTATTATTTTGTGCAAGTACATGTGAGCGAAAAGCAAAACCAAACGATTGTTAAATAAGTTGTTATATATTATATAAAAATAAAAAGTTGTGCATGCAAATTCATGTAATACGATTTAGATTATTACATTAACACTATATCATTATTATTGATGGTTAAAAATCAGAAGTAAAGTGATTTTATGTAATAATACTGTTTTGATTTAATCTGGAATGACTTTATATATTTTATGTTTGGTGGTAGTATATTGTTTTAGTTTTAGTAGTAATTTGTTTCATATTTTTATTCAATTGTAGTATTAAGAATATTTTAATTATTTAAAGAAATAATGTTTATTACAGGCAATATTAGTACCAAAATAAGTTACAATAACACTTGGTATGTGTAGCTCAAAACTAAACCAAACTGCATAGTGAATACTTAAATTAGTTGCAATACCTTGTATATATAATTCTAAATTAATATGCACTGTTTATATATCCCTAAGGTGTAGTATTTAATAATTATCTATTTGTTATAACTATTTAGTGTATCAGGATAAACAAAAGTGTGAAATTAATAAATAATTTAGAATACTTACATTTAAACTGGTATAAAAACACACGATTCACTTGCCAGTTAGATTCAACGATTATAGACTAAACATAATCCTTGAGTTAGATTCACCATTACATCAATTACTAAACAATGCACATATGAGCTATTAAGCTATTGCAGTTGTGAATATTACAAGAGGTATTGGCACGTGGCCAAATCATGCTTTTCTAGTGGTCAGATTCGCATGAGGTATTGCTGCTACTAACTGCAGAACTGCTTGCTTATTATAGTGCAGCTAAAAAGTAGTTTAAAAAAATGGATTTATGAGGCATTGCTTCTAAGTCATCAATATATTACATATATACATATTATGAATATAAAATAATTCTTTGTATTTATACGTTTTCAATACCCAATATAATTTATATCAAACATGAAATATGTTTGATTAATTTATAGAATTGTCAGTAGTGAACACTGTATAGTGTATACCTAGTATGGAAATTATTACTAGAATAAATTATTAACAACCTTTAAAAATGTCAAATTACAAGTAGTTAATACGTTGACAGGGCTTCATAATTAATCCTGGAGACCCTAAAAATTGAGTTCCTCTCATTTTGCTATATCGATTTAAAAAAAATCATCAAAATTCGAGCTATAGAAGCCGAGATACTGCTAGGTGAAGCGCACGCATTGGTTTTGAATGTGTAATTTCAAGTTTGCAATTCATCCCCCCCCCCTCCGGTTTTACCACTCAGATGGTCGGCCTGGCAATATTCAATGAATTTACCTGTAAAAAGCACATTGCAATAATATTTATAAAAATGGCAAAAAAAAATTCTTGGAAAAACCTACGGAATCAATTTTTTTTGTTTCCGCGTTATGCATGGTTTTGCAGATTTGAGTAAATTTTTTCAAATTAAGCGTCTTTCTGAGAACTTTTTTTTATTACTTTGACATATTTTCCAACCCACAAAAACGGTTTACGAAATCATTTATTTATAACCATAATTTTTCGGTAAGGAAAATCGATATTATAATAATTCTATATGATAGTTAAGGGATCCAAGTATGTGTAAGAAATTAGCGCCAAATAATATGCACAACTTTCTCAGCATCGACGCACAAAATTTTGCGTCTATTTTGCGCTAAAATTACTTAACATAATTAACGAATGTCTCACGTTAGGACAAAACTATCAGACTAATTCTGATCGGGTTTGGATATATTGTTTTGTTATACTTTAAAATATTTAAGTCCACATTTATAGTGGACTTCGACCATTTGTTACCTGTCAGTTGAGCACTTCAAAATTACCTCAATTTTCATAAATTTTTTTCGGCTTTTATAGCAACGAAAAAATAAGACGAATTTTAAAACAAAGCTTCAAAAAATCATAAGCATTGTTTCTTCCTAAATTGCATATTTCTAAAGTTATATAGGAAAATATCATTTTCCTATATATGTTAGGGAAAATAACATTTTCCCTAACCAGCTGGATCTACCTAAACCCTGTAGATGTTTCTTGTGGTGTTACCTAAAATCTAAGGTCTGTCAGAATAGACATAATAATAGGAATTAAAGGATAGATTTATAACTGAAATTAGATGAACATTACGAAGTAGTATAACTGTTTTTACGCGAGTTCGAATTGCATCTTGGATATAGTCAACAAGTAAATGGGGCACTTCAGCTTTCAAACTATTTTTGTTCTTTTAGATCCATTCTGTTATTTCAATATATATTTATATTTTATAAAGTTTATTATGTTCATTTTTATTATTATGTACCTAATCTACCTAAAATTTTATACCACAAAAGAGAGAAAGAAACTGCACCACATTCGGAATAACAAAATTAGGGTGCCATTTAAAAAAAATGTCAGTGACGTCATTATCTCAAAAATAAAAACCTATCATGACAGGTACATACAAAAAAGATGAGCCTTAAAAACAAAATCGATGTCCATTTTTGGTTGTCGAATTTATTTCAACCTTTACATGCTCACTGTATAATATGAGTAAGTGCTATCATATCTCGTTAGTTATGCCACCAATTATTAATAATGTAGAATTATTATTAATGTAGAATGGTTCATTTTCAACGTTGTTTCATAGTCAGAAAAACAGTTATGCCTCGATCGATCTTTATTTATGTTAAGACTGTTAAAAATATGTTTAAAACATAAATAATTTTATTTCAGAATTATATATGTTAGAAAAAATATGGTAAAGTTTAATGTTTAAAACTATTCTTCATTATGTATTACTGTTGAGTGATCAACGGTATCGCACAATTTAGGTCTTCCCAATTTTGAAATCCAGAATATTTGAGCACAATGACCTATTCCTATGACTAAAATATGCATAAAATAATCATAGACAATATACTTGTGTTAACGCACATCCTAGAATCCATCCTTCGGACTTTCTCATTCTCATCTTATATATAAAGGTAGGTAGGTATTCCTGAATTTAAGCCAGAATGCCACTTATTGATTGTTATTTTATATTTGTGATACTTGTCAATACATACCACCCTTAATAACTTGTGCACTGGTGCATGATCCGTAAGCCACAATTGCATCCAGTTTCTTTAATAAGTTGTTTTTCTAACTCAATTATGCGCCTATTTAAAACCAGTTCATTTTGTTCTTGGGTTGCAATTTTTTGTTTCAAGATTTGTGATTCTGCTTCCAAGCTGACATATTTTCGTTTCAGGATGTCGTAGTCCTCTTTATTGCAGGAATCAAGTTCCAATATTTGATTAGATTGGTTTTTATATTCCTCTACCTTTGTATTTGTATTACATAACGGCTCTGAGGTAGTCAGTAGATTTACTGAAGGAACTGCTAGAAAAGTAATAAAAAATTATAATTAGAGTAAATGTACATGGACATACATATTATGTATATGAGCTATCTTTTGCTATGACTATAAAATTTCCTTTATTTCTATAACAAGAGACAACCTAAATCGAACCTGGCATTATAACCTACCTACTTTATAAACTTTTTTAAATTACATTTAATTGTTTGAAATCAGGGCCGGATTATGCATATAAAAAAATTACCAATGTTTCAGAGGGCCCCGCACAGCATACAGCATAAATTAGTTATAAGCCGTTTTCGTTTTACAAAAATCTTAACTAATCTGAGTTAATCTTACTTGACCAATCAGCATTGACAATGAGAAGAACTTAAGATTAACTAAGAATTCTGGGAAAAAAATATGTATGTGGTGTTTGTTGCAGTTTATTTTATTAATTATTTATTTTTTGTTCATATTTCTACCAAATTATTTTTATTTTTTTATGTTATTGAAAGCTTTTGCAATTTTTTAACTACAGATTAGTAAAAGTTCAAATAAGCGTCTTTTTTCTTACTCACAACAAGACATTTAGAAAAATGTACTTCTCCCATGTGAATAATAAAAGTATAAAAGAATAGTAAAAAGTGATAATACTACCGTATTATCACTTTTTATAACATGGGAGTACATTTTTCGGATAATAAATATATAAATGTCTTGTCTTGTAAATAAATTTGCATATATAGGGAAGAAAATGCCTCAGTTGAGTAAGGAAAAAAATAAAGCAGGAATATTTGACAGCCCACAAATAAGACAATTCATTTAGGATCCTGCGTTCGTAAATTCGATGAAAGAGGCTGAGCGAAAAGCCTGGATATCATTTGTTGCAGTTTTCAGAAATTTTCTGGGCAAACGCAAAGCTGAAAACTATGTTGACCTGGCATGATGCTTAAGAGTTTCAAATCCCTTGGGTGTAACATGAGTATTAAGTTGCACTATTTATACAGCCACTTAGACCGTTTTCCTGAAAATTTAGAAGACACCAGTAAGTAACAAGGTGAAAGATTTCGCCAAGATATTAAAACTATGGAGGATCGCTAACAAGGAAGATGGGACACGCACATGATGGCAGATTACTGCTGGAGTTTTAAAAGGGACAATTTCAAAATACATTCAAGAATGTCACGGTAAAGAACCTTCCGAAGTGTTCAGGTGGTTTCCTCAATGATTTTTTCCCTCTATCTTTGTATAATATTTGTATAATATAATAATAAAAATTCCGTGTTTAGTTTATTTTATTTAATCCATGGACTTAAAATAGTCTGACATATATTGCACTAAAATGTTATATCAAGAAATTGGAGCTCCTAGGCAAAAACTAATGCCATATTTGAATTCAGGGCATCAAATACATATGAAATCAGCTCCAAATACTCTGGCACCAAAACACCTGTAGGCCTGTGTAATTAATTATTAACGTAAATCTCCCGAGTATTTTTATTTGCTTCGAGTAATAATCTTCGAGGAATAATGAAATAAACTAAAGTAGCAGCTGGTAACATTTCATGGATTGAGATTGCAGGGGTTGCAAAGAGTTTTTAAAAGGGTTGGAAAGAGATTTTAATGAGATTTAAAGATTACATGAAATTGCAAAATTACATTTTATATGTTGTATTATTTGTTAAATAGATACCTAGGTAGGTATGTATATCTATTTTATTTGTAAATTTTAGTGGAAAATATTATGTTGAAACTATGATTTTCAACATAAAAAAATTTTCAAGTAATGAGAGATGATGTGACATGTTCGATCTACTACAATCCAAACATTCTTATAAAAATGATCAGAGCCATAGCAAGGGCTTTTAGAGCTTGGGAACGAGTACAATTTTGTGCCCCTAGCAATTTTTTGCAAGCAGCACTAAAAATATTTAAAAAATGGTAAATGGGAAACAAAGAATTATTGAAATGATTCAATCACGTTATTTATCCCCTTTTCCAACAAATACCCCTTTGTCCAACAAATCTATGCCTATGATGGGTGTCAAATCTATTTAAAGCTTTATACAGGCACTTACAAAGCCCTAGAAAGGCCATGTTACTACTTATTAGTAACTAGTTATTGGCCTAGACCCATTAGCTTATCTTCCAACCAGTTTATACATATTAGCATGTTTTGACATATAAAATTAATATAAATATTAAATTGGGTAATGGCAAGTACTTATTTGCATTAAGTATTGTAGGTAGGTAGATATATAAATTTAAGTAAGTATTGCTTGAGCCAGTCTTAAATAATTCTTCAAGTACTTTAGTTTCCTCACCAGTATTTTTTAGCCTTTTGGGATGGGTTCCCATTACGTTAGCCTGAATATAATCTTGAAAATCATCCAGTTTGAAATGCCTACTGCAGACTCTTTTATGTGTTGGATCGAATTTGTCCTTTCGATAGCACTTCCAAACCCACTTTCTTCTTAATTCACGATCTTTTGGAAAAGAAAAAAATGACAACACTTCTCCGGCTCTCTTAGCCTTCATAGATGTGTTTTTGCAAGTAGCAACACTACATATCATCCCGCCTGGTCCGCCCATGTCAATAAAGTCAGATTTATGGCATTTAATTTACAGGTAATATTTCGTCTATAATTTATAACTATATTAATTATTATTATCTAATGCTCATAGCCCACTAATTTACTAGGTCATAACGAGTATAGAAATTACTACAAATTAACAATTACTGTTCTTTTAAATGCTTAGCTCTTATTTCCGTCCACTTCATCATGTCCATAAAAAATTATTATTATTTATAATAATTAGATAGTTATTATTGTTTATAAATTTTTATGTTAAAAACAAAACACCACAAAGTTACGTCACAAAACATTTACAAAGAGAAAGAGTTAAGTCTCTGTCATAGAACTTCTGTGCCTCTGTGGTTAAGTTAAATCCACTCTGACAACATATATTTTAGAACTCGGTGGTTAAATCTTAAATCACAGTAATTTATGAATCACAGTTACAGCTAGCTTACATATCTAAGCTGTGGTTACAGTTAGCATGTATACATGTACATGTACCACGTATACATGCACCGTTTAGTCCGGACCACAGACGACCATGGTCGTCTGTGGTCCGGACTTAAGTGGGTTCGAACTAATAAGTCGTCATGTATACGGTTGCTAGTTCGAACTAACTTCGTTAGCTCGGTCTTAATAAGTAAGCTCAATGGCTATGTGCGCTTTTTGTGTTGATTAAATTTTATTAAAAAATTATTAAAATTAATATAAATCTTTGGTTAATGTTTAAATCTAACAATTTTAACGTTAAAAACACAAATTTTTTTTGGATATTGGAAACAATTTGGACAGAATTTTTGGACAATTTTATGGACAGAATATAAGAAATAAGTATCATGCACTGAAATCGCGCGAGTGCGTATCTCCGCATTAGGATTAGGGCCGGTATAAAAATGACGGTAGGTCGAATCGGAACGGTTCTAATGTGCACCGACGTGGTGACTGTTATTGCATTTTGCATTAGCACGTTTCAAGTGCGTGCCTGCGTGGAAGTCTAATTAGAATTAGGGTGGAAGTCGCTATTAGCAGAGACGTATTCACATACTTTCTACAGCTACTTACGTGGTTCTGCTTTACAGCTACAGTGGTTCTGCTTCTCTAGGCGTGCTTTGTGCTGCTGCTTCTCTCAGAGTGCCTCTGGCCTCTGCCTACTGCGTATATATACAGGGTGCCCCGTAATAACGTGTACAACGGAAGACTACAGATTCTTGGACTCAAAATAGATAGAATAAGACTAATTCACCGGTATCCTAAATCGCTTCGTTTGACCGCTAGATGGCCTCAAAGTTTATAAAATAAAATTTAATTTTGTAAATAACTGGAATAGGTCGTAATAGGTATAAATCGATTTTGATCCTTTTTGGGGAGTGGACTTTTGCTCTCGACACATTGACACATTTTGATGATATACTCAGTTAAAACTTATAACTTCTAGAAATTTGATGTACGGCGATAATATCCGTTTATAACTTTTTTCCTTTGGTGCAATAATGGCAACTATTTTTTATTTGATAGGTGATACCATTTGAAAGTTTTTACGTCTCTTATAGAATTTTTATTAAATTAGCGGTTTAGGTATATTAATCTATGGGTATATTAATCTGAAAGTTAAATCCGTCGTAAATACGACATATTGATACACTAACAGTAGCGTTAAAATTGAGGTATTTTAGCATTTATTTATATTATTCTTCTGTACTTATGGGCATTGAAAATTATCGCACTCGATAGTGGGAACCATTGTGAATACGTTGATATATAATAATATGCGATGATATTCCCTCGGCGACATAAAATTCAAATTTAAACTTGACAGCAGTGACATTTTTATGCCTCGCCAACCTACAAAATCAGTGCCTACTAGCACTTCGTTAAATATTGTAGTATGGGTGACAAGATGATGTTGGACATGTAAAAAATATTTTTTAATATCTTTGTGGTACTCGTACTGTGGTACTGCTTTCTATGTTTTGTTTTGTGGTAATCTTTTCTTTGTTGTCTTTGTGCTTGTTGAGTGTTCTGTCAGAGAACAGGAATTACTTGCCTGTTCTCTGGTTCTGTGTTCTGTGTCTGTGTTTTCTTCTTTCTTAACTGTCATTTATCGGGTATGTACCAATTTTTAATATGTGATTTATATATATGATTATTAAAGAAATTGTTCATTTAATTTCGAATAAACTATGGTTTAACTTAAATAATTAAAACATTAACTCTCACTTTTACATAAAATTGATCGAGGGATGAATCAAACCCACCCGGATATTTGAGGATTCCAAAACGTGTTCCTGTAAACTAAACATTGTTTCTGATTTTTAGCTATGGCAGACACAACTACCAAAAAAACAAAGACGGAGAAGAAACCTCCACGTGAGGTTTCAGCGGCAGATGATAAACCTTCTATTAAAAAGAGGCCCCTAAAAAGACATGGGAGGTTATATGCAAAAGCCATATTTACTGGTTATAAACGTGGACTACGAAATCAACACGAAAATACCGCACTTTTAAAAGTTGAAGGAACTGCTTCTAAAGATGAGAGTTGGTTCTATGTAGGCAAGAAATGCGTTTATGTCTATAAAGCTAAGAATAAAACCTGTGTTCCCGGTAAACCTAAGTCCGTTAAATCCAAAGTTCGTGCTATCTGGGGTAAAGTGACCAGGCCGCATGGTACCAGGGGTGCTGTTAGAGCAAAATTCCATAGAAATCTACCTGCTAAAGCTATGGGACATCGAATTCGTATTGTAAGTACATTTCTGATATCGTCATCCATCTTTAATACACCCTTACTCAAATTGGTTTATTCGGATGCTACATAGCTGAGTTAAGTCCGATTCGGACATGTAAATGAGTGACTAGGTCACAAATGATGTTTGTTTACTCACTTAGTCGTATAGAATTACGTACCCAGCATCAGGACTGATAAAATATTCTTGAAACATGTTTAAACACAAAACGCTAACTTTTGAGGTTATGACATCCAAAGAAAACATGCATTCACATACTTCAGTTAAGTGTTGAGTGATCGGACTAACTTGCCACTTGACATAAAATAATCGCGTTAATAATCTAGAGTAAGTTTACATAGACTTTTTTAATTACATTAACCACTTAAAAGCTGGTTTGGCATTGGCGCCTAGAGTTTTGTCACTAGTGACCAAATGTCGGCCAGTAACATGCACACAATGTATTTTCATCTTTCATCATGTATTTTCCTCTCACATCCTTGTCACTTGTCACAGTGAAGTTAGATTTTGTCAACTTTATTCACTGGTATTAACATTTATTTTATTTAATCACTGGTTTAATTTAATTAACAAATCACAAATAACGACTGTAATTCACATTCGCACAAAGCCGTGATGTGATTACAACTTTCTGAACGTTTGAATAATTATTGATGGCATTATAATTAATAGATGAGTACTTCAATGCTTAATATGGATATACTAGGTATATACTCAACTCACTTCAGTGCTGAGTAAGAAAACAATAAGCAGTTTATATCCTGGTTTATTATGTGTCACCCGCATGTCGTCTGTGTCATGCCAATACATTCTTTGGAAATGAAGGCCTATTTATTTACTGATATAAAAATTATCTCTAACTTCTAAGTAAATCTGGAAATTTAATTCTAAAAACATCCTTAACAAATTTTTAGTTTTTGTTGTACCTCTATGTAAACTGGAAAAACATACTAATTGCTATAATACAGTGGTGTCGCTATAATCTGGATCAATTAAATCTGGACCGATCCGGATTATCAAATAATTCGGATTATCGAGGTATTTTTATAATCACATTTATCAACACATGCATGATGGAACCGCCAAAAAACACAAGTTTTACTTGCGATTTAATTTTATTATACTAAATACTTAATTTATTTTTCTTAATGTCGTCGATTTTTGTCGTTCCTACTCCATACTTAAGGGTTAAAGATCTGCCAGAAATACCGCTTTTTGACATGTTAACAATCACCAATTTTTCTTTAACTGTCAAAAGTTTTGTGAGAGGGTTTAATAGGTTCCATTTTTATTTAACTTGGCCCTTTGGAAATTAAATACCACTGTCGCATATATGTGTTCCAATGCATAATATGTAAAAAATGGGCAAGAACCTGCATAAAAGTATAAAATATGTAGTCATGTGGTTGAATCGGGATTACCGAGTCGAGCAAAATCCGGATTACTAAGTACCGTCATTTAGGGTGGAATTGTTCAAAAAAAAATATATTTTTGTTCTTTTTTTCATAAATAACAATGAATTAGTGAACAAAAAATATTTAGGCATGCAGAAAATAGTAATACGAATAAAATTGTAAAATATTATTACCCTATATTTTCAAATATAGCCTGTATAGAGCAAAAAAGTCGTGAACAATCTCATGCATACTTTGGGGTGAGATTGTTCACACCCGATTGTTCACAGCAGATTGTTGCGATGCATACGATGCAAGCAGCTGAAAGCCAAAACCATAAATCTCGTCCACACTGCTCTATGCTAAATACTTTAAAAGTTATAACTTTTTAATGTGCGGGGTGACTTTGATCGGTAAGGATGATATTGATCAGCAGATTTTAATGATCGTAACCATAAGCATAACCATTTTTTTTCAATTAATCAATTCAATTAATCATTACAAACTCTTTATTTTTAAACAACGACAATATTATCTTGTCTTGTTAGATATATGTTAATATTATAAATTAAAATTCTGACAAAATGAAACACTAGATACAAAGCTTATTAGATTTCAAATACATCAACCACTTTTTCGAAACTGTATCTTACTAAACCATCAACATTGTTTATTGAGGGATCTGGTAAAATGGCTAATATATCAGAGATATCTGACAGAAATTCATCATCCTTTTGAACAGTGAATACTTTTTTAGTTTTATCCAATGACTTCATGCCCAATAAATCAACTTCTTTATTTCCTTCTTCATTTTGTCATTTTCTGTACAATAGCTGTATAACGGTACATAGTTTTTTTCTAGATCCTCCATAAATCTGAACCAATACGAATTTTCCAGCTACAATTTCATCATTTTGTGGTTCATAATATTTCGTTTCTGCATCATCATTTTCGTCTTCTAAAAGGATCTTCGTCGGAATTATAATCGACTCATTTACTTCAGAATCACTAGAATCTTCGTCATTACCTGCTGTAACGCTTTTTCCAGGTTCTATAGATAATGTTGTCCTTTTAATATTCTTCCTCGTAGTGGTGGTCGTAAATCGTTGTTCTTGCAAATTTACAAGAATGTTGTTTACAGAACCATTGATATCAACGTTTGGGTCTTCAGTTGGTATTTTCTGCAGAACTCGTTCCGGATTAAGAGGGCTAATTCCTGTCGCTTCAAAGGAACTTATTAACTTTCTCTATTGCATTTTCGGACTTATTATTCATTTCAACCAAGGTGGAAGCTAATAAATGGGGAAAATCTTTCTTGCCAATGGAAGTCTGTTGTGGATTAGTTTATTTCCAATTTATTAATACCGATCGCCAAGCTATCTTAAACGGCCGAAAAAACCTACATCTAGAGGTTGAGTGAGATTGAGAATTTCTAATTCACGGATATAGCGAGTTTTAACAAACAATAGTTGAAAAAACTGACCACATTTATCATATCCGTGGGGTGAGATTGGTCAACGTATATTATCAATCTCACCCCATACATATGATCCCATGCAATATAACGTTCCATAAGTTTTGTGAAACGTATTGAACCAATTGTTTCTAACCAGACATGTGAAGGTCGCGAAGCATGAACAACTGTGTATATATCACTGAAATCAAAAAATCTGATTTGGATTTATAATTTACTAGATAAAGTTCTAGTTGTAAACGTTCACTTTCACATAAAAACACCATTGTATAATAAACTACCGTTTTATTACAAAATAAGAAGCGTCTTAGATTTACGCACTGCTGCCGGCCATGTTTCTGATGGCACCTAACGGTAGGAAATGACGCGTTCAGTTGTTCAGTTATGTTGTTAAGGCTCAAAGTTTAAATGTTCAAAATGATGATTTAGTGATCAATCTCGCCCAGGAAGATCAATTCCACCCCAATTGAGGGTATCTCTATGAGGCAGAAAGACGATCAGGATTACCGAAGAATCTTATAGAGATATATTCTGTACATCTCTGTACTTAATTTTTGAAGCCATTAGATGAATAGAGAAGGAAACTTTTAATGTAAAGCGCTAATGTAAACTAAAATACTGCTACATCGGATGAATAATAATATCTGCTTACTTTCCGTAGTAAGCGACATAAGTTTCTATATATATGGTGCGAACCAAAAATTTCCAGAATTGAATTCTGTCACGCAAACTGGTCTGCATGCAGGCAGTACCTTCGAGCTATGTTGAGGAAGTATGCCGGATGACGTTGAGCTGACTGGACGTACAGCTGCGTTAAACAAGTATTTTTTGACATGTAAGTACGTTCTGTGAAACCCACAATATATAAGATCACTGTGTTGATTGACCAACAAGTTTGTATTGAGTTTTGTGTAAACCTTAAAAAAAGGTACCTTAAACACTCGCGTAAACAGCATCGAATGATACACTCCATTTGGTGCTGATGCTATGGAATATTCCCATTGGCACAAATATTTCAAATTCACATGGCACAACTATTTCAAGGAACGCCGATCATCTGTTCCATGACAACACAGATGTACAAATGAGCAGAAAAAGCGAAAGAACCGGTGATGGTAGATGGTAGATCTAAGATTTTAGGCCAAACCTATGGTACATATTGACTTATCATATCGGATGATTGGGAACTGTTCATGACGATACAGGTATGGGGTGTCCTAGTATGAATGAGCAAAAAAGGAAAATATTGAGAGAGGTCAAGAAACAATGATGCTAGACAAAGATCAGTCAATCTGAGATTTTAGGTCTATCTTATGCTACTTGTCGGCACATTTTAACAGGGGATTGAGGAACGGGAAAATGGCAGCAGAGTAAGGCCCTCGCATTCTGAGAGATCCCCAGAAGTTCCATCATCACGACCTATGCGATGAACTTCAAAACAATGTAAACTTTACGCTGCCAACAGGTAGATAGACTTGGGTTTATACTTATTATTCCGAAACACTGAAAACAGTTCACAATGCAAATACACTGGAAACCCATGTCCCCAATAATCAGTCAAATGTAAAGCTAATGATGCTTTTTTTTTAATTCGGGGATTGCCCCCAGCGAGTTTGTGTTGCAAAGGCAAACTGTTAATTCACAATTGTAAGCAATAGATAAATTCTGCCGGTATCTAATCAACCATTTTCCTCTGTTTAACTTACTATTAAATTACCAAAATACCGCCCTTTGGAGGGCTATATCTCCTGAACCGCTGATACAAAGTGAGGTGCTATGGGCCTATTTAATTCAAAGGAGAAACAACAAATAAGGAAACTATAAACTATAACTTTTTCCTTTAAGATTTATGCGTGGACCTTTGTCAGAATCGCCCAAAGACAATTGCAGATACTTAGCAAACAAAATGTAGCAGTAAACTACAAGTAAGACAATGGAAGTCCGAAACTCTAAGAACAAAGAAATAATTCACAGCTACAGATGTGCGTTATGTTAACCAACTTACATATCAACATAAGTACTCCAATAAATTATCTAAATGTTATGACACTTTGGATAATCTTATTTAGGTCGATGAAAATTAAAATAATTCCTGGGAAGTTCTGAAAAGTCAAATAATTCACAAATCCAATGGTGGCAACCTGTATTAAAATGTGAATAATGAATTAGTATTATAATTTTCATAAAAAATCTCAAAAGTATTAATTATTAAGTAATTATTTATGAATCAATTGATAATTATTTATTTAAATTTATAAAAAAATATGTTGCTTCAATCTAAATTAGGTTATTTTCATTATAATGGCCACCACGTTATAGAAGAAATACAGAAAAATAAGTACAAGTACAGTACATCTTCAAGTTTTGTTTGTGAATTTTAGTGATGTCAATTTTAGGTATGTCAATAAATAAACAAAACAAAAAGATAATTGCAAATGGTAGAAGCCTATAAACATTTGTTTAAATGAAACAGTAGGTATATGATTATGATATATTGTAGGAACATTATTCAAATTATCAAATTTCGCACAGTAAATAAGTAGTATATTCAAAGTACACAGCGTGATGTAATATTTAAATGATTTTTGTCAATGGATCTGTACTAATAAATTTTTATGATTGAAAAAAGAGTCTAATAGGGACTTCTTGTATAATTGCATTTCGAAAGGATAATATCTAAAAAAACATGCCATATTCTTGTATATACTGATTGATACCTATATATCATCTAAGCGAGATTGTCACATGTCCGTCAAAATATCACCTTTGTGAAAGTTAGTAGTATGCTATTATAAATTCTTTGTTTGTAATTAAAAAGCTTTAGGGACATGAAAAATTACATGTTTGTTTCATTATCTTCTCTTCCTGCGATTTAACAAGCAGTAAGAAAATGTATCTTTTATTTTGCTATCTTCAATTTCACATGATGCTTTTAGACATTTGAAACCTGAATTCATGTATACGTACATGAATTGTGTTGAAAATATTTTCTGAATAAAATTTTTAAACATCTAGGCAAGTGTGTATTTATAATAGTGTTTCAATTATTTTTTTTTGTTGCAGATGTTGTACCCATCCAAGATTTAAGCCTTTTTTTATTATAATATTTGAAAGTGTAAAAAAGGTCAATAAAGTGTTATTGATATATTCCTTTGCTTTTAATAATAAACTTATTGAGCCATATCAGTAAGGTGCAGTCTGTTAACCTTAATTACTAAGCCACTGTCTCCCAAAGAAGCACCATGCATCCCATCATATATCCCATTGCGATAGTGGTGCCACCGACACTCAGGGAACCCCTCAAATCTGGAATTATGCTCAGAATACGCCCAAAAAAAATACTAGCCCGTAAATTGTATAATTTAATGTAGATACACATATTGACTGTGCTAATATACATCATACAACAGCTTAGAAATAGCTGTGATCATATCATATTATAGGTGTTATTGTTTTTGAAGATGGTTTAATATATTTTTTCTAATTTTGACATGTAAAGTGACACTTTTCAGAACCCTTTGACATTAGGAAACACCTTATTTTTCACAACCAATTACAAAAAGTAAAATATTACACGACTGGTTTTGTTCATTTCATAGTATAGTCCAGCGAATTAGAACCTAAATTTATAAGAATTATGCACAAGACCTCTTGTGCATAATGCGACTTCTCTTTGCCATCGTGTCAGTAAGAACCGTATTCAAAACAGGAGTCCATCGGATCAGTCACTTTTAACTTCTGTACAGTCGCCGCGCAAAGTACAGGGTGGCCAACTAACAATGGACGCTGCCTGTAACTCAGAAACTACTTATCATATAACTTTGGGAAAAAAATACTAATAAGTAAATCGGCCAAAGGAAATCGCTGGAAATTATTTTCAAGTTCCAAAAATGGCAGCTAGAGGGCGCAATTGCTGTGGCAAATCAGATAAAGGGATTTTTCTTGAAAATATGCACGTGAAGAGGTATTTTAAATATTACTATTGGAAAATTTGTAATTTCTTTATATAGTTGGTTAGCGGTTAGGTGGGTTAACGGAATCAAACAAACTGAGGTAGCCAGAGGGCTCTTTGACATCGTAACAGTTATTGGGCGTTTGTTAAAAATTTTAAATGGAAGGCTATATTTTTATAATTAAATAGAGCACAAAATTTCCAAAAAGTCAGCGCAAACCGTAACTTTCTATCCTCTCTAATGGGAGATATTAAGAGAACAAACAAAGTTAGGCTGCCGCCTAGACCTATAGTCTATTTAAAAATTATATTACAAAACTATACTACGACGACATACTAAACAAAAATTATAATATCCTTAAATAATCGTCATAATCAGTTTGTTTATTACCGTTAACCCAAACCAGAGTTGTCCTTATTTTAAGAAAAGCAAGTTTAACTTTCTCCCACCACTTTATTTTATGAGATAGAGCAAAATACCCTTATAGATGATATCGAGCAAAATTAAGCTTATCTTACCCTTACCTTCAGAGGTGACATATGCCCGACTTGAGCTTTTTGCTTTAAAGGGGTGAAAACCACCCCTTCGTGGAAAAAATTGAAGAAATGCAGGTTTAAGCATTTCATGGATGGATTCACATCTTATCTAATTATGTAGAATAAGGCTTCTTTCATGATCTCAAACATGATTTACGATCTATACCAAATTTTCCGGGGGTTCCTATTTTAAAAATTAATGTATTGTTATCTTATGGGGACTCAAGTTTAAGAGCGTCTGTAGGCGTGATAAGAGTGTATGTTAGTGATATAAGCCGAGTAAATAAATTTCTTGATGTTTTAGTTGACTGAGACGGTTTAAAATTAATTAATCACTATTAAAATTAAAATATTACGAATTTTTGAAAGCGTAGTTTGTATAAAAAACGTATATTGTTGCTTGATGCAATGGTTCAGAGTGGAAGGTGTTTGACATGGTCCTTGAATTTTGTGATGTTGTCGGACGTTAAGTTATGACAGTTATCATACAGGATTGTAAAATTTAGATAAAACTATAAATTTTAATAAGAAAGAAATCTCTTATCATTAAAATAACAAAAAAAATGAAAATTTGTAAAAGTACTATAAGGTTTTGGATAAAGTTATTTAATAACAGTTTAGAATACCATTTTATTTTGATTTACCTATTTCACGTTTTGCAGTTTTCACCACAAACTTATCTATTTTTTTCTGATTGCAAATAATTGATTTTGATTGTTGGTTAGAAAATGGGTGAAAATACAGTACCTACCTAATCAAACTGGGAACCATAATTGATTTTTCCTAGATGATTTAAGATGTTTTAAACGTGGCCAGAATATGTAGCCTAAGCTCTGGTCACAAAAAAATCTTTTCAGTTTGATGACTACTTAACTTTATTAAAAGCACATTATTCAGTATCAGGATCAACTTATGTATCTTGTTCTTGGTTGCCCGACCTGAACAGAAGATTATGCATATGATAGGTATAAGTACATCTTCATAAGAACATCTTCTCGATCTTGGATCGTAAGGTGTAAAGAACAATACAATATTTTTTCCAAGCCTTCTCCATTAGTATCATCAAGTTTGCTGTGCGGTATCTGTTTAGTTAGTTAATGAAAAACCTTGCATAACAAAAATTTCCATATATATAATAATCCGGTATCTCTAGGTAGGTACTTACCGAATTATTATTTATATGGAGAATTCCACATTTTGGCTCTTTTTTTTCAAGATTGTTTTATAAAAGTGTACACAGAGGGTATATTATTACATTATTGATATAAGAAAACGATAAATATTCCCCAAAATAGTAATAAACAAACAAATAAATAAACAACCCACGGACAATCTCATAACCTAACCTGACTTATACCCGGCCGGCGCTCTTGCGTAAGAAATGTTAAAACTAATATGCGACGTACGTCCATGGAAAACAGACATTTTAATTTAAAATCATCCGTATATTTAACTGAGGTCTAAAAAAACAATTTAGTCTTGAATTGTAGAGAAATAATATGTTTAAAGTTTGACGTCAAAACCCCGAAAAATTCCCGTCTGAAAATCACTCTTTTAAATCTCCCATAAGAAATACATGGCAGTCAAATTTTCAAACAAAGTGTGTTTAGGAACCCATTTCAAATTTTGCGCTCGGATTTTCCTAACCTAACTTACCTAACTAATATGGTCACTTATTACGTTTGTATATTTTTTAGCAAAATTAACAAGTTCGGTTTTGATTGGGTTTATTTTTAATTTCCAGTTATTGAAATATGGGATTAATTGTGTCTGGTAAATTTTGATTTATGCGTTTGCAATCTCGGAACTAAAGCTACTTGCCATGACAGCCGTGTCGTCCGCGTAAGTGACCAATTGTGTCTGTTTAAGTAGAGGGATGTCGGATGTATAATATGTATATAGTTTTGGTGCGAGTACTATTCCTTGAGCGACGCCGGCTTTTTATTGAGGGTGGATAGGGATAGCACACATGGCGATGACGAGCCATGTCCTGCACCACGCCAATGTGCCTATCATAGCCTACAACACCTAGAGCTGTGACATTGAACTCTCCTTGGTACGTGGAGGCCTCCTACACGATATCTAGGCCGTACAAGAGTAAATGGCCTAAGTTTTATTGCAATCAGCATCCTGTAGAGCGGTCAAATGGAGCCCAGGCAGTGCACACGTTTATGTGAACCCGAATTGTACACGCAGCAGCAGTCCGTGGGCTATTGAGCATACTTGGCGATGCCTAGTCGTGTCCTGCACCACGCCAATATGCCTATCATAATTTTTAAATTAATTTGAATATCTATAAATTAAGGTTGTGACAGGCGCACTCGCCACTTTCTCTGGTTTACCTGGTGAGTTCCCCGGTATATCTTGGAAATCCATGGTCAAATGCCAATAAAACTAAAACGGGACCCACTTGAAAATAGCCACTTTCCAACAAAAAGGGAATTTTTAAAATTGATTTATAAATGACGGACTTCTGCGGTAACGCACATAAAAAGAAACATACAACCGAATTGAGAACCTCCTCCTTTTTTGCAGTTGGTTAAAAAGGTAACGAGTTAAATGGCTTGGTAGGGGTGATCCGCACGCTATAATGCAAACTTTTAATATAGGTATTATATCTCTGGTAATTTTTATCCTACATAAATAGAAAAAAAAAGTTCTTTTTTTACGTGTAAAAGTTTTTTTTTAGTTTTAGAGTTATTTGGCAAATACAGTATTTTTCTGAGGAAATTTGAAAAACTTTTTCATCATATTTTTTTGAAAAATACATATTCTATCCGTCCAAACTTTTGGATTACTTATATGAATAATACTAAAATAAAGTGATTTGTAAAGGGATAATGTTCAATAGTTTCATTTTTTCTTAACAATTTTAGCGGCCCACTGTTTTTGCATCGTATCTCGCTTACTTATAATGCAATATTAATGTTTTAAAGCTCTTCAAGTACTACAAAAAATGTTCTATATGCTTTTCCCGAAAAATTCATCAGTTTTCCGTTATTTAACGTTAAATACCTCGAAGCAAGATGTTGCAAAAAAATGTCTTTCATCGAGCCATAACTCTCTTTATTTTGGACCTAGCGCATTCATAAAAAAACAATCTGTTTTCTTATAAGCTTCATTTTTGGTCATTTCAACTTTTTTGAGAGATTTCGAGTTATTCGCGAAAAACCGTTTTCAATCGCGAATAACTCGAAATATATCGATATATCAAAAAAACTATAGAACATTTTTTACTTAAAATTTGATCCTGTATCTATTTCCGTGGTTATTTTGAGTGAAAACATGTCCACCCCCCGAGAAGGGGTGGCATCCACCCTCAGGATAAAACAAGTGACTGATCCGATAGGCTCCCGTTCTGAGTGATATGGTCCTTAGGTCCTTCCTGACATGACAAAAAAGAGAAATCGCTTTTAACCTATTGTGCATAATTCTTACGGCAATCCGCCGGACTAGTACGTTATTTAGACCTGACAAGCTATGAGAGTGACAAGCCGTCACACCGTTACCACTTGTGAAAATTAGAAAAAGTCTTGTATGAAACACTTTGGGAAACACTATTTTGTGTAACTCGCATCCTTTTGCAGAAATCTGCTCGTTACACAAAATAGTACCTTTCCCAACTGGTTACATAAATAGCTATGCCATGCAAATACCTCCCTACCAAGCCTACGGCTGTTAAGTAGTTACGCTAATAAAATAATTAGGAATACTAAGAAAAATGTTAATGTTACTAATTTAGAATCATTATAAGGGTACATATTGAAAATTGTATCAATCTCGTTGTGTACAAATAATTTTCTACCAAACTATCTAATTATTAATTTCTTCATGTTTAACGTTAGGTACTAATTCTGCTAAACAAAAAAATATGAAACGTTAGTTTGTTTTTAATTATACGTCACGATATGTATTTATTAGCGCGTATGAACGATCATTTTCAAATAGACGCGGAATTGAAATAATAACCACTTGGCGAAAAAATTCTAAAATTTGAAACTCTATAGGATAGATAGTCTTATTGCAGGAAAAATAAATTTTTGATTCCAAAAAAAATAGTACAAGCAAGGCATTTGGTGGGGATGAGGCTTAGGTACAACAAAATAAATGGAATAAAAATACGTTATGACATTAGTTCGTTATTATCAGTGTCGTCGTCAGGAAACACATCTTCTAAAAGCTGCAAGGTAACCCTCATAGCAGTACTTTTAGCTATTGAAAAATGGGATGGTTCTCGGGTCGTTGTTGTTGGTCGGGACAGCGACTCCTAATTACTTTGTCAACAGATGACATGTATTTTTGGTAGCTCCGGACAGGCTCATGGAATAAAAAATGCTGTTTTTTTCAAAACAACGAATTTGCACAGGAATACATTTTACTGCCTGATATTTATACATGCTACCAACGCCTTCAGAAACAGCAAAATTAAAGCAAAGTAAAGGCTTACGCATTTTCAAACAAAACTCGAATCTGCAACAGACTGTTGCATTGACGATGGTGTATCCCAAGGGTAATAAAGGTAATAAACTGAAAAGGATTGTCGCCTACTTTCTCGAATCTGTCAGCCACACGCCACATCTACTCTGACGTCCAGATGCTCGGTAGTCACCGTTAAATAAAGGAAAACCAATGCATTTTTTGGGAAAAACTTTTTTGGAGTGCTTGGAAAACAGGCGACAGTAAAAGGCACAACCTGGTATTGCGGTGATTGGCCATGGCCGTGTCCTAATTCGAATTTCGGTGGGTTTCATGTTTAAAACAATAGCGATGTACCATATTTTGCATTTTACCACATGTCTAATAAATGTCGAATGTCTAAATAAAAAATGTTTAATCAGATTTACCTCTTGTTTCATAAAAAAAAAAGTTGTATTATAACTACCTAATTGGAATGGAATTTAGGTCTAAAATGCAATGTAGTGTATCTGAATAAAAAATATATATCCTTATTTATAATTAATTGAATTATTAAGATGTGTATTCAATTATGCAGAAGAACAGAGATATCAAAAATTATTTTTACAAATGTTGGCCATGGAATGGAAAACGTCTCTCTCATGATTAATAATATAATGTCAAACCTAAAAATGTTATCAGAATTTTATTGTCAATCCAATGTCGAAAAAATTTTGTTTGACAGACTTTTGATTCCGTTGCCCAACGTTTGCCAATATAATTTTTGAAATCTGGATACCTATACCTAATAGTTCCATTGTCTCAAATAAAATTTGACACTCATATAACAGGAATAGCTGTCGTTAACCCAAATAAAACACTAGATAGACGTTTAAAATGTCTTTTATTGAAAATTCGGAAAATCAAAGGAGGTGGGGGCGTCCATTTGGTGCAATGGGGAGGTAAAACCCCCCTAAACCTCCCATAGGGCCCATTACATTCCGTTTTCAAACCTTAAGAAAAATGTGGTTACAGACTTTGAAACATCGGAAAGCATGTAAAACTAAGTAAACAGACAAACACATTTAAATCTATAACAATCCTAAATAATATGTTAATGTCCACTATTTATAGGTAGTTTATTTTTTCTTGTAAGTAATCCTGAAGGTGAAATGGAACTTCTTTACAGATATGAAAGCAAAATACACACAATAAAATAACTAGGGTTTAGGTGGGAAGGGGGATTGTATACCTATACTCTATTCAACGAGAGAATGGACTTGCTTTGCGCATCGGCGACTAAAGAGGAGGGGCTCTGTAACGAGCTACGCAGGACCGTCATTCGATGAAATAAATTCGTAAGTAGGTGAAATAAATTTTATTACACACACATTATACAACCGTAAACAACACAACTAAAATAACCCTACTTGCGAGACTACAAATACAAACTGTGAATAGGTAGGCAGTAGTAGGTACTTTATATAATTAGGTACCAGGTAGGTATCGGACCCAGGCGCCGGCCCTGGCTACCTGCTGAGCCACTTAAGACGTTGAGGGCGTTGAACCAATGTTCTAAGGGGCGGAGATCTGACCAAAACAGACGAATTTTTGCTCGAGTGCAAGTCTATTCTCTCGTTGGATACAGTATAGATGGTAGGAATTAAAAACATTTTAGGATTATATTTTTGGGTGTTTGTTGGAAGGAAAATATTCCTGCTTCTCCATTTTCCGCTTCTGTGTTCTGTGAAGTTTTAAAGTTGATTTAACGATAGAAAATCTATTTCGATATTTGACATTCTATTCTTAGCAACCTTTTTCTGCAAAATTATGTTGGCAATGAATAGACTAATGGATTCCTGTTTGAGTGTATTTGGTTGTAATTTACCTAGATGGTAGTATACAGGTTTATACTGAAAGTTACACCGAAAACACTTACATGTGGTAAATCATGTTCTTCAGCTTGCATTTTAATGTTCGTGTCTTTGTCACAATAGTTATGATCCATAGTCATAATAATGAACTTTGCACAGGGAAAAAGAAATGTAATAAAGCACAACATCAATATTTTAAGACGCACTATTTGAATAAACAAAAGTCAACACAGAAAAATAGAACCAACACGGACAACAAGCAACATCTTAAAAATATAGGTTATGCGTTATGCTGTTATGCCAGAGAATACTGTTCTCTGGTTATGCTATGTGTATGAGTTCGCGATATGGCCGTTAAAAATTGGTGGCGCTCTTGAGAAATGATGCTTTTTAGTTTATCAAATCACATTATCTGTCAAATCAGATTTTCTATCGTTAAAACAACATTACTCGTCATTTCTTGAAATTTACGCACAGTTCCTTGGATGTCTTTCATAAACTCAGTGAAATTCTGATCATCTAATCCTTCTACGAAGGTTTGTAGATTTTCCTATTGATCACTTCGTTTGATTTGTGCCCTGGACCTCAATTGTTGGCCGATTTGTCTCTCCTACCACCATTAAAATTTTAAGGCTGTAAATAAAGACAATAATTAAAAACTGTAAATAATGCCAAACATTTTAAAGATTGGTGATTTCCGATGGTGATTGCCGATTTGTCTCTCCTACCACCATTAAAATTTTAAGGCTGTAAATAAAGACAATAATTAAAAACTGTAAATAATGCCAAACATTTTAAAGATTTAGCCAAAAACAAAATATATTAATGTGCTTGCAGAAATATTTAGTTTTTGCATTATTGCAGAAAGTTATGTTCCTAACAAGTGCAATGTGGAAAGTGGCCCAATGGGTGAAGCAATCGAGTACGGGGATATAATTCTGATCTCGTTTCTTCTGGATGATATATTTTCTCGACAAATTTGTGGTGTCTTGACTTGTTAAGACGGCTAATCTTTTCAATTTTGTGGCCACTTTTCATGAATACTCTAAAATTCTGTTACGTGGCACCCCAGACTGCAGCTTCTCTGCCACTATTTTTTTTCTGCGAGAGATGTTTGCATCTTAATTCTTGTACCAACGTGTGTTTTCCAAAAACTAACTGAAATATGTCACTCGGAGTAGTTTCCACAAACACCAAAACACTTTCACTTCGCTCGACGCGTGTTTCGCCAACCAAGTTGGCATCATCCGGAGACGATTAAAAACTTTTAAAAACTAATCGTCTCCGGATGATGCCAACTTGGTTGGCGAAACGCGCGTCGAGCGAAGTGAAAGTGTTTTGGTGTTTGTGAAAACTACTCCGAGTGTTATAGGTTCCAGCCCTATCCAGTTGAAATATGTCCTTCATCGCGTAACTTAAAAATCAACCTGAAGGGACACTACTTTAATTTTCACCAGATTTCTCCATCCTGGTTCTGTAGTAAGGCTTATATCCTGAAGATAGATGAATGAGAGTATTATATTATGAATAATTATTCTTACGTAGGTATATTATTTAAAATAACTGTTGAAGTGGGTATTTAATATTGTAGGTAATTAACGAGTATTGCACCTTTGTGGTTACTTCTGTTACAATCATAATACAATATCTTATGTTCCTTTAACTTAAATATCAGTTCTGGTGGGAATTCCCTTATCTCCTAACAAATTATTATTACTCTCGTAATCCAAAAATTTGGCCGGGTTAGAATGCGTATTTTCCGAAAAAAAAAAGAATATAAAACACGTATTTTTCAAAATTCTTTAAAAAAATACCTTATTTTCAAAATAACGATATCTACAAAATATACGTGAAAAATGATATTGTACAAAAATGTAGGTTTTTCCTTAACGAAATTTTTTATATTTTTTTAAATTTCTGTAGGATAAAAATTAGAGATATAACTGTTAGAGTGCTAGTTTGCATTATAGTGCGATATTTTTTTCAGCCGTACAGCCCGTAATCCGTACCCATCCATATGTTTTACTATATACATGTATCAGTTATCAATCAGCGCGGTGCCTCTTGTGGTTGTCGAAGACTCGGATGATATTGTAACGCAACATGTTTTCGTTTATTTTTTTAAATTAATTTAAGCATAGAGGGTGGTTTTTAAGGGGTTTTGAAAATTTGGAACACGTCATAAATCATGTTCGAGAACATGAAATAAGCTTTATTCTACATAATTAAATAAGATGTGAATCCATAAAATGCTTAAACCTGCATTTTTTCTATTTTTGTTACATGAAGGGTTAGTTTTTACCACTTAAAGCAAAAAGTGCAAGTCGGGCATATCTCACATTTGAGGTATTTGGAAGTAAGACGAGCTTAATTCCAAATTTTAAAGATACCAAAAGTTCTCTCCAGAGGTTTCGAGGTCGCAAACTTAGTTTTATGCTCCTCTTACCATACAAAACAATCCTAAATAAACCTTACCCTAATTAATGTAAGCTGGACCCCTCTCAAGCTACCTATATATAGGCCTATTGTACAGTCCGGCGTAACGCCTACCGAACATTGTAGAGTGTGAGTCACAGCTCGTTGCGGGCCGCATCAATTTTATCGCTTTTTAGATTCTTCAAACTGATCGCGGGGAATTAGAAATCTTGTTTTTTTTGTGAAGTACACGTTTTGTTACAACGTTACGCTGTTTTTTAGTATTATTTTTATATATAAAACTTTCACGTCACGTGCTCTATTCATTAGATAGAGAAATAAGCAAATAGACGAATAATAAGGAAGACACACTTACCAGCTGTATATCTGGACATACACACGGAAACGAACCACTTAGAAATTGTACAAGTTCTTTCACTGCTTTCATTACATTATGATGATATATATTATGTAAGTGCCAGAGCAGTTTTTGCAGACTGTGGTCCACTTTAGTCCAGATTTGGCAGGTGCACGCTACTGGTGCACCTGCACCAGCTGTGGTGCCGGTTCCTTTTTCATTTGAATGGGGGTCAGACCAAGGCTGTCTCGTTTCCCCATTCTAGTGGGTCTAAGCTGTTTCAAAGTCAGCACTGGACTTGAAGGAACGTTCTAAAACTGTTATGGTCAGCTGCATCAAGTGCTGGTGGCAATCTTGATAAGCTGAACATTAGCGGACATCTTGACGAAGAGGTGGTATCTCAGCTCATCAATTCCTTGACTTATGGTGGCTGTAATGCCGTACATAGCCATCAGAATCTTCTCCCCTGCTCTGCTGATTTGGGCTGTTGAGACAGAAACCTCGTAGAACACAGGAACGGCTTCTTTCAGGGCAGGGGTTTTGTCAATGAGAGCACATAGCTTTGTTTTACCATGGCCAAATGGAGACCAAATTGTGTCATAGCCAGAAAATGCATAAGCAAAGAGAAGGTAGCAAGAGTCATACTGATACGATAAAGTCGAGAAATACATATCACCTTCGCCACTCTTTCTTGTTTGACAATAATTTATACATTGTTGTTGGTGGACTATTCATAAACAATATACAACGAATATTTATAAAATTCGTTTGAAAACAAATATTTATAGAAATAGGGATCTGACATAATATAAAAATATTCAGAATTAATGAGTGTGATAATATTTTCATTAAAACATAATTACTATTCTGGAAATTTACTATATATTATTACGTATATACCTAGGTATTATATTTTCACGCGACATCACAAATTCATTACCAGCAGCGGTCAATTACTTAAATTTAATTAGATATTGTGGTAAAATTCTTAGAAATTACAACAACTGTTGTACTCGTTATGCTGAGAGGGCTTCTCTCAGCATAACGAGTACATCAACATATTCAACGAGTACATCAACAAAACAAATAATAGTAATAATAATAAAATATCTAATGAACTAAATAATACATTATAAAAAAAATAGTAATAATAATAAAATAGTACCTAAAGAAAATGATCAAAATTCTGCATTTTAAGATTTGTCATAAAATTTTATCAAACTTCAACTTCCTGTAGGAATGGGTTAGGATGACGTAAAATTAAGGTTCCAGTGTATTTTGTAGGTAATTTTGCCTAATTTCATTTCGGTGTCGTTTATAAGCTAAATGCAGAAAACCGAAAAAGTGCCAAAATTTCGACGGTTTGCGCCTATCAAAAGTTGTACCCCAGGGCTTTCGAGGTCGCAAACTTAGTTTTATGCTCCTCTTACTAAACAAATTGGCATACAAGAAAATTTAAGAAAAATTGTCTCAATTACTTGCTCCGATAAAAACTGATTTGTATTATTTTTGTGAAACCAATTTCAAAATATTTGTGTTTTTGGGAAACCCTGTATAAGGAATTTATATTTGCGGTAAGTAGCAATGTATGATACGTGTAGTAAGTATGATAAGGAAGCATGAGGCGTATATGTGTAACAGTAACGCCTCGTCGTATGAAGCAACTGCGGGAGCTTACTATGAAATTTGGAACACTGTATATTTTAATATCTACTATTCTACTGTTAACCTAATAAACAGTTGTTAGTAAGCTAATCTAATTTCCAATTACCTATGTCCTAATACATTTATCGAAAATTAAAATACAGAATAAAATAATTGTGTCAATGAGTGATATGAATAAAAACGAAGTAGATGCTAATGCTACAATTTTAAGGATGTACTTCGAAGTACTACTCTATCATGAAGAATCTGGTCAGTTCCGGTAGTATTTGCTTAACGTCGAAGTATTTCCTCCTTATAGTATCTACTTTTATTATTTATTTCAGTATTTGGTATTTGCTTTAAAATGTGTAGCATCTTCTCACTTGGACTTGCAGTGTGTTCACGAAAATGCTACTTGGTGTAGTAGGTTGAGACATCCTTGTCTGTAATTTAGAGTATGACTTAATTAAATAGAAGCAAGCAAATTAGTCAATAAGGCTGATCGTACATTTATTTTAAATCACATCTGTCTTTTATTGGCGGCGATTTTCCAAGCAATAAGGCCCGAATAACCCGACTGGGCTATCAAGCTTTCATTAATGATAAAATATTTGTATGTTTTAATAAATTATTTAATAGAAGAAAATAAACTCGGGAATTTTGTAGAATAAGAGACACATAGAAATCGTGCGATCTTTTCAACTTGGTTATTTTCATAAATTGAACTTTCATCCTCTACTACGTGAAGAATAATGCTTCTACACTATGAAGAATAATGCAACAGTATCTTCGTACTCCCTATGTAAAATTCTTTATGTGGCAATGAACTTTACGTGATAATTTAGCAAGAACAAACACTCTAAAAGTTATAACAAACAACATCGTCATAAAACTCAATATCGTCAATGTCTTTCCTTACCATAATTGTCATATGCTCCATAACTGTTAGAGGTGTCACAAATAAATCCTCTTGGTGCATGAACCCACTCATTTACTTTGAAATGTAGTTTCTTCTTAGTTTTGAAGTATATATACTTTGTAGAAAAAGTTAATACTTCTAGTATTAGCATGTACTTCGTTTTTATTCATACTACTCAATATATCTCTCCGTTTCACTCACGCGGAACTCAGCCGCACCACACCGTGTGGGAAGTAATAGTAGGGCATTACTTCCCACACGATGTGGTGCGGCTGAAATTTTCAGGCTTCTACATCGCGCCATACATGCCTATAATACGCTATGCTATGGTGCCCCCTTCACGCGAGGTGGTTAAAATAGTGTGATTTACGCCGGGCTCTTGATACTCGTTTAGTTGTGCTTGTATTCAATTTCACCTCGTCGGTTTCGCGGTAAATGTATCGTTGATTATTATTGATGTAACGCGATTAATGGATTGTCTGGCTCGCTTGTTTGACTTTAATGACAAGGCAGATATTAATAAGTACTATTAATTTTAAGATAATAAAAAAACAAATGCCTTACAACAAAACAAGGTAAGACTAAATTTAACATAATATAACTATAATACTTGAAACGCCTTTTTCAATACGTAATGAACTAGAAAAACACAAAATTTTGAATAGTCAGCAAACGCTAAAAATAACGGCATTTAAAAAAAATGTCGGGTAAGTTCGCGAACATTTCAAACTTCTTGATATATAATTATCAATGGCTAAGTGGAAGTTCATATAAAGAAACTTTCTACTGCTGGTCATGTATTTTCTTCGGTAATGCAAAAAACGTGGTGTTCAAAGACTTCGTAGTACTAAAATGAACGAAGGTTGTGGCCTCACCTCTTGCAGCTACTACAAGCCGCCACTGGTGTATGGTCAGGCAACAAAAAAACTGTCAGTTATCCCACTACTAAAAATGTTAAGCCCACATTAAAAAATACGATGTGATTTTGAGTCCTCTTATCTAAAAATATGAAGATGTACCTAAAGTTCTAGTTCGGCAAAAATTGTTTTTTTTCTAATTTGTTCATGGATTATACCTGTAAAATAAAATTTAAAAAAATCGCATTTTCGGAACGCGTAGCCGTTGATTGATAAACATGAGTCCTTCAGCTTTTCCCTAAATATTTGCGATATGCAAACCTATTTATTGTTCAGCAGTGTAGATATCAAAATACAATTACTATTTTGACTGAGTTATTTTGTCAGTTTTCGGTTTTTATGGTACTTTTAAATCTACATAATAGGTGTATCCACAAAAAAAAATTATGCATTAAAAGTAGTGAGGAATGAAGCTTTTGACCTAATAATAGCAATATTAGAACTGTGCCTGAAAAAAAGTCAATCCGAACCACAACAGCGTCTGTAGAAAGTGCTTGCTTTATTTGAATCGGATAAACGCGTTGTCATTGGTTTGACGTCACAGCAAGCATGTGACGTCAAAGGTCTGCAGGCGAGATAGATCAACCGTATTATTCACAGTATTATCTAGTAGTGCCTTTATTATTTAGAACATCAAATATAGTTTGCTTATTGCTTGTTGTCAAATATGGAGGAGGGTTTCCAGAAAGTAGAATCTCATAATTTGCCGAACGTAGACGTGATTATTGGTATCCGATTTTCTCGCGTCAAATACCAACTTAAGCTCCAGTTCAGTAGTGTGAAAGCTAGTCGGCATAATATCTACGGCAATAACAATAACTATCGGCACAAATAACCGGCCCGTCCTAGCTCATAATAGTCACTAACCTTACTATAACCACCTATAACATCCAGTCTGACGCATACAGCTGGCATGTGATGTCATCTGCCTAGTCTCGCTCGCGGGAGCATTTTCCTAGTCTCGCTGGGTTGAGGTAATTGTTATTAATAATAACGCCAATTATAATACCCATAGATCTATCATTTTCAGTTGAAAGCAAAATGTTGTGGACAGATCTATTAGATATAGGTAATATAGGTAGCAATAATTTTCGGCTTCCAATTAGAAATCGCTTCTTTTTTAAATTGTACATATTGCTGTGTTCTGGTAAGTACGTGTATTAATCAGGCCCTTTCATTAAGTATATAAAAAGGTATCTGCGGTACAAACCAAAGTTTATTATTCATAAACAATATACGATGAATATTTATAAATTTCGTTTGAAAACAAATATTTATAGAAATAGGGATCTGACATAATATAAAAATATTCAGAATTAATGAGTGTGATAATATTTTCATTAAAGCATCATTATTATTCTGGAAATTTACTAAAACTGCCTATAATATTATTACGTACCTAGAGGTATTATATTTTCACGCGACATTACAAATTCATTACCAGCGGTCAATTACTTAATTTTAATTAGATATTGTGGTAAAATTCTTAGAAATTACAGCAACTGTTAACCTGGAAAAATATACCATTTTTTGCATACGCGTACATGACAAATGATTTTACATACACAATAAATTCGTGACATTGTTATTGTAATTAAGGTTAAATGCATTATTTGTTTCTATTACACTTTAATGACAGTATAAGTATATCGTTATTAGAGTTTGCTCTTGAAGGAAAAACTGTCTGCAATGCTTAGGTATCGAAGGGCCGGCGCATAGGGGGGTATTTGATATTCATTTCTGATCGAAATTGTTTTTTAATCAGATATTTCTTAAAAACGTTTTACATTAAAAGCAGATCATATAATAAGTAAAAATTTAATATTTTGAGGGATGAACTGCATTATACAGGGCTGCAGTTTTTCACCATAAAAAAGCTGAATGTTTACTTCTAAAAAGTCATCTTAATGGCGCCCCCTACAGGTTAGAGCTAAATTAATACAAATGCAAAATTTCTACTATCAAAAACCCCTAAATACCAAATTTCAACAATATACTGCATTATTTAGAAAATTATAAAGAAAAAACGAAAATAATGATAACATGTTAACACCCTGTATCTTGCAAACTATGCACTTCTGGACCTATGTTTATGGGAACTTTTTTCATAAAATGACCTAAGAAATCACGCTCTTAAATATTGCCGCGTCTTTATTAAACACCCTGTTGTATAGATTTCAGTTTCACAGTGACAGAACACTGGACACAGTGAACATTGGAGCAGTTGTTTCCTATTTTGGTAAAAAAGGAGCAAAAAGTAGCAGCCAGTTTTTTTACCATCAAAAAGCTGGGTGTTTACTGAGTAATAAGTAGAGATGCAACGGATAGTTATTTGGCCGGATATAGGATACCGGATGTCCGACGAGCTGCGAGGCCGAATATCCGGCGGCCGGATATCCGTCCAACACAGGCGTTCGAGTCGCACACGCAAGGCGCAGCGAACGCGATTGGATCGATTCTGGCGGTTTCGGGTATCAGTATCAGTTATTTACTCGCTGCTTGCTGCATGATTTGCGTCGTACAAACTAAAAACAATGTTTTAAAACATTTTATGTTTTAAAACATTTTAGTTTTTTAGAAAGTTCTTTTATTTTCTTTGTGACTTTTTGTAACTTTTTCTACTTTAAATAAAAGCAGTCATAATTATAAGCTATTTTATTATTATTTACCACACAAAGATTTATGTATTAAAGTTGAAGTAAAGGAATTGTGTCGCAGTTTTTGAATATCCGGTATCCGGCCGGATATTCAGCTACTATGCGGCATCCGGCCGGACATTAAATTTAGGCCGGATACCGGATAGTCTCCGGATATCCGTTTCATCTCTAGTAATAAGTATATAGAAACCTCAGAATTCAGGAAAATAGTTAACTAAACCTCTCTGTTCAAGTCATACGTTGTGTTTCTTACATGATTTTTGAACCCTCTTATATTAAATTTATAAGACTATTACTTATAAAGATCGCTTTTTGAAAATTAATATAATATGTTAAAATACACACCTGCAGGTTATTCATCCATCTTAAAGCTGGGCCCAGTTTGCATGCAAAAAGGACCAGGTATCGAATCTAAATGAATTTACACACAAAAATTCAGGATTTATTTAAGATTTGCTCTAAGTCGTATCTTTGACGTAAAATGACAGCCAAATAATCCAGATAAACAAATGCTTGACAATGCAGAGTAAACAAGTATTGTGTCGACTTGTCATTTATGAGTATTTTTAAAAACCAGCGCAGACTTGATTTTTTGATTTTCGATCAGTTGTATATTGTTAATAACCCAGTGTGCGGTGCAAGGGTATTTGGCACCTGAAGCAAAGTTTACAGAATATATTATATTCTGTAAATTTTGCCTGTAGCAAATATTTGCTTGCCTCCCTAAGATATACATGCCGCCCTATATAATATATATATATATATATATATATATATATATATATATATATATATATATATATATATATATATATATATATATATATATATATATATATATATATATATATATATATATATATATATATATATATATATATATATATATATATATATATATATATATATATATATATATATATATATATATATATATATATATATATATATATATATATATATATATATATATATATATATATATATATATATATATATATATATATATATATATATATATATATATATATATATATATATATATATATATATATATATATATATATATATATATATATATATATATATATATATATATATATATATATATATATATATATATATATATATATATATATATATATATATATATATATATATATATATATATATATATATATATATATATATATATATATATATATATATATATATATATATATATATATATATATATATATATATATATATATATATATATATATATATATATATATATATATATATATATATATATATATATATACGCTGCCCTGTATATATAATATATATACGCCGCCCCAAGATATATAGGTATGCCGCGCTGTAGCAGTCGTGTTTTGCTCGAAATTGTAATTGTTCCTTGTTCTTGACACAAAAGCGGCCAGCGCGGCATTGACGTGTGTAGTGTAAGTAGGTAAACGCTTAAGTACGAAGTACCTGCCTACGGATTAGAATATGTAATGCTCACCCATTCGGGGTAAAACAATTTTTTTTCAGATTTTTCGGCAATTTTTAATTTCTGAAATTTATACAAAAATAATAAGTCTTAAAATGCCGCCTGAACCATTTGTTTCGCTGTTTCACCCCTTCCGCTGGCCCTGTCCGTATCGTGTCATGTGATCCGTACCGTTCCAATGCAGTAAAAAAGGCACGTACAGATTTGTACCACGTCGCAAACCGAACCTCTTCGCGTACCACGTCGCGCGCAATCTGGACGTAGAAACGAACGCCGTTGCGAACCAGATAAGCGTTGCAGCTCGAGGTACGCCGCGATCGACGACTTGTCGGTAAACTGACGGAACATCAAAGGACTGGTGCGCGACGGCGTTGCATAAGTCTGGACGGGCAGAGAGACAATTTCGAAGCTGAATTTTGAACAAATTCAGCTTGTCTTTCTTGCAATGAGACTGCTTTTCGGAATTTGGTGTCTTGCTTTCCTATTCTTGGTCCAATTGCATTAAGGAAATTATCAAAATCTGTTGGTGAAATTCGAGTGAAGTTTTTGTATTGGCCACTGATTTTTTTTCATCTTTAAAGCCACAAGCAAATTGTACGCACCATATTTCGTTCTATTTCTAAATGGTTCGGTTTGCCACCATTGCCTTTGTTTTTGTTTTTTAGCTGCTAGAGCGTAATGAATTTAAATAAATGTACGCTGCAGCGGCAACATCGACATCCATTTTACTATTTAAACTAAGTATATTATCTAGGTATATATTATATAACTATATATTATTACTTTAGACATTTCAGTGGACTCTACTGACTCTACCGACTAAAAACGCGAATTGCAGTATCGAACTGGCCGTTGTTGTGGTGCGGGGCTCGAGCTGCTGTTCGCGGCGTTACGCGGTAGCGCGATGAAGTTCGCGACGTGGTACGTGACGAGGTTCGGTTCGCGACGTGGTACAAATCTGTACGCGCCTTATATAAGGTACACGTTTGGAACACCGCCTCCGCTGCCTGTACAGCGGTTACCATCATTTCGCCAGTCTGGAACTGTGTCGCGTGTGTTCAAAATGTCATTTTCGCTGTCGGATGTTGAACAATTTATTATTGAGTGTGTCAGAATATCCGGTATTATATGATGCTAACTGCTAACGCGCATGGTGGATGGTTATAAAGATGCGGTAATACGAGATAATATTTGGAAACTTCGGCGCAAACATATTTATGGATAAATGCTGACCTAACCTAACTTATACCCACGGCAACTGACGAAGCAACCTTTGTCAGAGTTTTTAATTCATCCCT
The DNA here is from genome assembly GCA_964058915.1 of Tetropium fuscum. Classification (NCBI taxonomy): domain Eukaryota; kingdom Metazoa; phylum Arthropoda; class Insecta; order Coleoptera; family Cerambycidae; genus Tetropium; species Tetropium fuscum. The sequence goes on along the minus strand of CAXKVY010018544.1, from coordinate 56,783 downwards.
GTAAATGTACTTACCTACAGCGGATTGTCGAACAAAGGCTTTCCCTTGCAAAAAAATACAAGCAAATTGTATTTTGTTGTGCAAATGTTTTAACAATAACTGTAAATATAAAAAATAATGATTTTTTTAATTTTTTTCTGTACACATTAAAATTTACTTTTTCGTATGAAATAAGTTTTGTTTTTATTTCTATTTTTTTGTTCTTTACTAGCTATTATTATCTTAAATCATAAGAAAAAACTGGATATTGTTACTAAAACAATCATTAATATAGCTCCAACGTTCCAATAGCACATTCCAGCTCACATTAGAGAATGAGAGAATGAGTTATTGTGAATAGACACGTTTTAGTCGCTCCTGCTAATTTTGTGATTTTTGTGTGTAAAATCGAAGTTAAATATATCTTTCCTCCGCTATATTTGTGCATTGTGATACAGTTATATAGTGACGTGAAAATGCCATTCTCAAGACAACAAGTTACGGAGATTAAAGACATAATTGTCTCCACTATTAATGAAACCCTTTCGCAAAATAAGGATTTAATACAAACCATAGCTGCCGCTGTCGTACAGCAGGTTAAATGTGAAATAGAGGATCGGCTAAAGAAGTACGAAAAAACTGTAAGTACTCTTACTAATGAAAACAAAACATTACAACAAAAACTGAACATAGTGGAACAGTATCAGAAAAGAAAGACCATACGAATATTTGGATTAAAGGCAGAAAAAAATAAAACTGTGTCCGATAATGTTATTTCTACAATAAATAATAAATTGGAATTAAATATGAGCCCGCACAACTTGGAATATGCTTTTTCTAAAGGGAAAGGTCCAGTAATAGCCTGTTTTAAAAACTACAGTGATAAACGTGATGTAATGAAAAACAAAAAATATTTAAAGGATTCTGGATTATTTTTCGCAGACGATCTAACAGTAATGAATTCTATTCTACTTAAAAAAGCTCAAGAAAAATATGGGAAAAATAAAGCATGGACACTTGATGGTATTATTTTTTGCGATAATGGAAATGGAAAGCAGAAAATTCAAAATATCGAGGATCTATAAGGAACTGAAAACTAACGTTTGATCAACTCAGTTATTTTTGTTCTATTGAAGGATATAATATATAACAATATATGTATATACATATATATATCAATATTTATATAGATTTAATTAATGCAGGAGGGCTAATTATTTTGTAAAAATCAAATTCGAATTAATTATATTATTATTAGTTTAATTGTTTTTTTTTAGTGGTAGTTATCAATAAATTTGTTGATTAATATCACATTACTAACGAATTGTAAATCATTATAGATTCAGTAACATGCCTGATAATAAGAATTTAACTTTCGTTCATTTAAATGCACGTTCTTTAATACCGCACATATTATTTTTTAGGGATTTGATGTCACGTAAAAAATACTCGATAGTGGCAGTTTCTGAGACATGGTTAAGTAATCATATTCATGATAATGCAGTTGTTTTAGATAATTATAAATTATATCGGCAAGATAGAAATAGTAGGGGAGGAGGTGTTGCCTTATACGTAAGTAATTTTTTAAGAAACAAAAGGATAATAACGAGTAAGGTAGGTGAAACAGAGCAGCTATGGATTGAAATTTGTCATGAGAATCAAACTTTTGCTGTTGGTGCTATTTATAGGCCACCAAATCTGTCGGTTAATCAGTTTTTTTCAGACCTTGAGGATACACTGAATATATTAATTCCCAGATATGATTACATATTATGTGGTGGGGATTTTAATATAGATTATTTTCAAATTGAAAGTAATGCATATAAGTATTTATCTAATATTTTAAATAGCTATGATTTAGAACAAATTATTGACCAACCAACACGAGTCACTGCTAGTAGTTCCACTTTACTTGATTACGTAATCTGTTCTAAAAATTTAAAAATAATTGAAACTAGTGTTTCTGACATCTCCGAAATATCTGATCATCATCTTATATCTTGTATGCTAGATATAAGTAAAATTAAAATTAAGCCGTTCATGTATACCTTTCGAGATATAAAAAATATTAACCACGATAATCTTTTAAATGATTTTTGTACCCTTCCAACTGGGGAATTGTATTATTTAAATAATATTGAAGCTAAAATTGGTCTACTTAATAAATTCATAATTGATATATTTGACAAACACGCACCAATAAAAACCATACTAATAAGTAGGAAAAAATCGCCATGGTTGACCGATACAATAAAACAAATGATCAAGTTAAGGAACAGAGCCGGCCTCAGATATAAAAGATCAAAATTGCCAGCACACTGGAACTACTATAAACAGCTTCGTAATGAAACAAATGCCGCTATTTCTAGAGAGAAAAAAGCTTATCTTGAATATTCTTTGAGAAATAATAATAATATATGGAGAGAATTAAAGTCATTAAATGTACATAAAAGAAAACCACGTCAACAGATTCCAGACACAGTTGGTGATGCTAATATTATTAATAATTATTTTATAAACTCCAGTAAAAGTGATTTTAGTGTTAACGAAGAAACTATTGAATTCTACAATAATAATATCAGACGTAACACCGGTACTTTCACCTTTAAAATGGTTACCGAATATCAAATATACCTAGCACTAAAATCTGTTAAATCTGAGGCAGTTGGTGTCGACGGTATTGGAGTTGGACTGCTTTTACATCTGTGTCCGTATGTTCTGCCGCTGTTAACGCATATTATAAATTTCTGCTTTGAGAATGATGTTTATCCATCTATTTGGAAAAGTTCTAAAATAATACCATTACCGAAAACTAATAATGTCTCAGATTTAACAGACCTAAGACCAATCAGTATATTACCAGCTATGTCTAAAGTAAGTGAAATAATTATGAACCAACAAATTAGGGAGTACGTGGCATTGAATAATATATTACCTTCAAATCAGTCTGGTTTTCGCAAAGGGTATAGTACGACAAGCTCATTGCTCAAAGTAGTAGATGATATTGTTCAGTCATCAGACAATAATGACATTACTATATTAGTATTACTAGATTATAGTAAAGCATTTGATCGCATAGATCAACGGCTACTGCTGGCAATATTACATTACTTTGGATTTTGTCCGAAATCAATTGAGTTAATGAAACAATACATTACTGGCAGATGTCAAAGAGTTACGGCCAATAATAAAAACTCGGATATATTACAAGTAAGTCAAGGTGTCCCACAAGGATCGATATTGGGCCCTCTCATGTTTATTTTATACACAGCTGAGTTTCAAAATGCTCTCAAGGCTTGCAAATCACATTTTTATGCTGATGATACTCAGCTGTATTATTCATTTAAAGAAGATGACATTGAAAATGCTTGTAACCGAGTTAATCGAGACTTATCATCACTCATTGAGTTATCAAATGATTTTTGTTTATCAATAAATTCATCGAAATCCAAAGTAATGATATTTGGTAGGAAACAAGCAAGAGAAAGGTGTGTGGAACGGGTTGATATTAACATAAAAAACGACCACCTTGAAGTAACAAACGTATCGAAAAATCTAGGTCTATATTTAGACTCCAAATTAAAATTTACAGAACATATTAACCATATTATTAAGAAATCTTTTGCTAATCTAAAATTAATTTATGCAAGTAAGGATATGTTAACAAAGAAAACAAAAAGGTTGTTATGTGAAGCTCTTGTGTTGTCGCATATAAATTATGCCTCAATAGTATATTACCCCTTCCTACGTCAAGTCGATGCCCAGCGATTACAACGGTTACAAAATAGTTGTATTAGACTAATTTGTGGAATTAGAAAATACGAATCGGTGTCCTCGAGTCTGAGGGAAACTGGTTGGCTTAATATTAAAACTAGAAACTTTTTCCACAGCTGTTGCTTTTTTCACAAAATGCTATTAACTAAGTCACCCCCTTACTTGTACAATAAAATTACCTACAGAACAGATGTGCATAACATTAATATAAGGCACAAATCAACGCTTGCCATCCCAAAGCACAAAACTAGCGAATTTCGTTCTGGATTCTCATATCGCATAGCTTCTCTTTACAACTCCATTTCTGATGATCTCAAGATACTGCCATACACAAGTTTTAAGATACGCCTTAAAAAAATGCTTTTACTAAACATATAATATGTAATATATAATTTTAGTTAAAGTTTTATCATATAGGTTGTTGCTGCGTCTAAAATGATTAAATTAACTAATTGCTTATATATAAACGTATAACTAAAATAATTATGTCTAGGTTGCATGAATACATTCTCTTTTTTCTGGGTTGAGTGGAAGAACAGAGAACTTTTAAGATTCTCTGAACTCTGCCCTTTATACCCCAACTGTATATAATTGTAATAAATTAAATAACGTAATTGTAATTTGGGTTATAATAAAAACGATTATTATTATTATTATTATTATTATTATAGCGAATAATTTGGGGCCTCAGAAGTCACAAGCTCCTCGTGGATTCCACGCGTTCACAGGGTGTGACACTATATCCCTTTTTCCCTAAAGTCAAAGGTTAAATGTTGGAAAACATGGGAAGAGTACCCGTCAACTTCGGCTTTCCAATATTTGTCATCACAAGATAGTGTAAAAGAACTACCGGATGATATATTTGCACTTTTGGAAGCATTCACGGTGAAGTTATACGAACCCAAGAGCGAATTATTAAAGGTCACTGAATTAAGAAAAGTGCAATTTTGTAGTAGTGATTTTGTAGCCAAATCTCAATGTGTGCACTAACAAAAAGGAAGCCTTATTGAGCAATGAGCAGTGTCGAAGAGCTGCTTACCAATAAGCCGGTCAAATATGGGGTCGGGCCTTAATCCATGATGAACCACCTCCGTCATCTGAAGGATGGGGCTGGACATTAAAAGCAAATCGCTTGGAGCCCAAATGGAGCCAACAACCCCAAATTTGGTCTGGGGGGTTGAAAAGTGTGGGTGTAGAGGGCAGTGCGACAGCATGAGATGTTCCCGTTGTAAAGCGGCTCTTCCTTGTACTCCTGCGTGTACCATTCTCAAGAGACATGTGGAAATAAATATGTCATCTATATTAAAAAAATATCACTTTAGCTGTTTTTTTTCCATTATTTTTTGCTTGAATGGAGATTTTCAAGGTCGATAACGGTCATGTTTATATATTTCTTTATCGTAGAATCATATGGAAGACAATATAATCTCGCTTAGTTGATTTTCGCAAACTTTTAGGAATTGTAATGGGCCGCCCATGATCGTCGTAGACATCTTTAATTTTACGAAATAGGATTATTATCATTTTTAATGTATATTAGGTACTCTCTATTAGTTATGAAAACTGAAACAATTTTTTTAATGCAAAGTCTGCAAACATGCCTATTTTTTAAGCCATATCGTAATTTTCGAGGTCAGGTCATATCGACCTGAAATATTTTTTTGTATAATGTTGCCCATATTGAAAAAATCTTAAAATTAATAATGATTTGTCCATTTTGAAAAAATGGTGGTATCAGGTGTCCTACGGGTCCAGGAGGGTGGCTTATCGGGACAAATCTCTTAAAATGTCTTTTATAACTGTGCCAAATTTGATGCTTGTATCACAATTTGGCGTTATCTTTCTCGAGGAAAATGGACTATTACCAATAATTTATGAAGGTAACTATCTACTATTACTTATAGGATCGTATCCAGGAGCTGCGCGGCACTTTATATGTTAACCGATTATCCATAAACAATCATTTCTTTTCAATTTCATAATTAATAAATATCCTGAACATATAGTAAGATGTAAGATGCATAACAGCAACACCGTAAAGACCGACTGCTGATCGTTTCATGCTCGTCCTTGCGACCTCATGACTATATTATAAAAAGCAGGAGGTTGTGACAAACCTCATGGACTTGAACGGCATTGAAAATCTCATTGATATTTTCATTGACAAAAAAAGGAGGATGATGTGCTTTTAATTTTTTAGTTATATGGTAGTTCATTAAGAATATTCTACACTGCTGGCCAATAGGTTGGAATAATTCAAATTTTTAGGGTAAGTTTCGATACATATATCTTCTGAACGATATGGAATATCAAAATACGGATTTCAGGACGTTTTTGGAAATTTCATCGACAAAAACTGGTCTGAATATCAATTTTCCATTATGCTCAAAAAAGGAATATACGGGGGTGTAAACTAAACCCCTAAAAAAATCAAAATTTCATTCTTACCGAGAATTTAGGAAAACCAAAATCGAGTTAAATTTTTTATACCGGGGTAATCTATGGACCAATTCAAAAAAACAAATTTGGCCGATTTTTGATATCTCGCTTATTTTTGAATATACGGCGTTTTTATTGAAATTAGGACAATTTTTTGGAAATGTATCTCTTACTTTTTAAAAACAAAGTAAGTAATGGATTTTTTTCTTATTTTCAAGTAAGCTTACATGCCTCTAGCTGCCTCAGTAGCTAGAATTGACATTTCTTATACAGGGTGCCTGCGAAAACATTTAATAAGCATGTGTCACGAAAAATCTGTATATTTAAATAAACTGTGTGCAGAACCCTGTATGATTAAAATGAACGATAATTTAAAAATTTTAAAACTGTGAAGGGAAACCTTAGAAAAATATCTCGAAACGGTTTTTTATTTTTCTTGATCGGATGAGTATTATCATAATTTACAGTTTCGTTGTAATTACACGGTAAATCCCTATATAAAACATTTAAAAAACTTGCGGTAGTAACGATTAGCTGGTGATTATGATAATACTCATCCGATCAAGAAAAATAAAAAACCGTTTCGAGATATTTTTCTAAGGTTTCCCTTCACAGTTTTAAAATTTTAAAATTATCGTTCATTTTAATCATACAGGGTTCTGCACACAGTTTATTTAAATATACAGATTTTTCGTGACACATGCTTATTAAATGTTTTCGCAGGCACCCTGTATAAGAAATGTCAATTCTAGCTACTGAGGCAGCTAGAGGCATGTAAGCTTACTTGAAAATAAGAAAAAAATCCATTACTTACTTTGTTTTTAAAAAGTAAGAGATACATTTCCAAAAAATTGTCCTAATTTCAATAAAAACGCCGTATATTCAAAAATAAGCGAGATATCAAAAATCGGCCAAATTTGTTTTTTCGAATTGGTCCATAGATTACCCCGGTATAAAAAATTTAACTCGATTTTGGTTTTCCTAAATTCTCGGTAAGAATGAAATTTTGATTTTTTTAGGGGTTTAGTTTACACCCCCGTATATTCCTTTTTTGAGCATAATGGAAAATTGATATTCAGACCAGTTTTTGTCGATGAAATTTCCAAAAACGTCCTGAAATCCGTATTTTGATATTCCATATCGTTCAGAAGATATATGTATCGAAACTTACCCTAAAAATTTGAATTATTCCAACCTATTGGCCAGCAGTTTATTTGTTTGTGGTCACCAAAGAGCCAAAGAATATTGCTTTATTTTGTTTTTGTAACAGATTTATAGAACTGAATTATTTTCAAATAAATATTTTTTTATTCTATAATAAATATTTATTATTCTTATTTGCCTTTTTGTTACACGTTAACTTGTTATGACATAGTTTTACATGTTATGAATTTTATATTTTAGTTATATTTATGAATATTTCACAAAATTTTGAAATTTTGATATTTTTCATTGTTGCCAACATCGGATTCTTAGAAGTCCTCCTCTTAATAACATTTTGAAAACAAGCAGACGTATAAGCGCGTCTTTGATGTGAAATAATTCGACGGGGAACACATTTTAATGATAATAACAGGAAGTACGATTTCCAGCCAAACTAGACCTCCTATCGAACAGTTCCTATCTAAAGGTTGTAGATAATTGAAAGATCTACTTTTACTTCAATAATTTTTCAACATAATCTCAAAACTATTGAGGAAAACGCCAAAAACAATTTTTTTGATTTTTTAATTTTTCTCCCACAAAAATTGACTTTAATACAATTTGGTGAAAATGTATACATTTTTATGTCTTAAATAAGCTGTCATTTTTTCGAATCGAAATATTTATTTTTTAATTTTATGCGAATTTAACTGGAAAAAAATGCCTAATTTCTAATTTTCAATCAAAAAAGTTTATTAATAAAATTTTGATTTTTGAAAATTTCAGGATAGAATTTTTGTTCTTGAAACCTCTACTTTAAACTTTAAGATGGTATAAGAAAATTATACTATTGTTTAGATCGATTTTTCCGTAAATGTCACGAATTTTTTATTTTTTACTGAATTGTACGTTGAGAGCCGATTGATGGAAATTGGTAATTTCAATGTATTATCAAATAAGGGAACTTTAATTAACCGTTTAAGGTTCCGGCTGTTTAAAAACAAATTGTTTACACAATAATTTTAAAAAATGCTATAAATTACAATTTTTCTTTAAACAATTTTTTATGCTTCATGGATAAACAAATTTAAAATAAGTTTATTAACACAAATATTTAAAATTATTTTAATTTACAAAGTAGGAATATAAAAGAAAAATTTAATTTTAATCTCATTTTTAGGAAGCTGCTCCAGATTCAACATGGTTTTCGGTTTATTCAGGATCTCTGATAAAGTCCTCAACTTCGTCAAGGTTCTCAAGTTCACCAAAATTTCCAATATTAATTTGAAATTTTGTTGTTGCTTCTTCATCAATTCCCTCCGAATCGCTGATTTCCTCTAATGGTTGTTTTTCAGCGTTAGAACAGTTTTCAGACACGTGACAATTGGAGCATAAAATGGAACATTATATTCCATGTTTGCGAAAGTCGCATCTTTTACTATCACAACTAGCTTCAAACTTTCAGGAATTAATTCTTTTTCGGTCAATTTAGCCATTATTCCTGTTAGATGGTGGAAACACCATCCCCAATTCGTGGCCGTAGGTTCGTGGCCGTAATTATTGTAGTTAGAACCAGAACCAGACCTATTATGAGAACTGTGATACTATGATATGACAATCCTAATTATGCCGATTATTTAGGCTAGGTAATAAATATTAATTATTTATTTAAATTCTCCTATCTACCATAAATTACGGATATTTTTGTCCTTTGAACAGTACATTATTTTCTAGGTCATATCGCCTTAAATGTTTTTTTTAAGTTTAATTATAATTTAATAGAGTAGGTACTTAGATAAGATTTTACACTTCAATTTAAGCTTGTCGGGAAAAAATATTATATTAGGCATTGGTATTATAAACAAATCAGGAAATAATAAAGTTTTTTTTGGAAGCAATAGCGTAGCGTAGCATCGATACGGATCTGGAGATTTCAATTTACGTTTAAGTTCGTCTATATTTTATCAATATATATATATATATATATATATATATATATATATATATATATATATATATATATATATATATATATATATATATATATATATATATATATATATATATATATATATATAAATATATATATATATATATATATATATATATATATATATATATATATATATATATATATATATATATATATATATATATATATATATATATATATATATATAATATATATATATACATATATATATATATATATATATATATATATATATATATATATATATATATATATATATATATATATATATATATATATATATATATATATATATATATATATATATATATATATATATATATATATATATATATATATTTTGGGTCATTCAAAGTATATGCAGCTTCTGCCTTTTTTGCTTCCCAATAACTCAATCCTTTCATTCCAATTAACTTTTTCTTTTTGTATGAGACAAAACGAACAGAATAATTTATTACTCTCAGTTGAATAAGTTAACCATTGCCGCTTAATTCGTCCACTTCTTTTCTTATTTTATGTACGACGAATATATGCAGTAAGGGGATTACATTTAAAAAAACGGGGTTAAGTTAGTGTCTTTATCAGGTTTGCGCTCCATGCGCTCGGACTAGAGACCCAGATCCCTATACCTATGTTTGCAATTTGCACATCCGACTTCCGGGCGCGTGCCTGTTAATATTAATACCCTAGTTGACCGGCAGTTGACCATCATACTCGGTATAGGAAAGGAAAGGGGAAGGCAAATTCCTCAGTTGATTTCAATTGACCATATTAGTTAGGTTAGGATCTCAAAATTGGCGGGGGTTCCTGTTTTAAAAATTAATGTATTGTTGTCTTATGAGAACTCAAGTTTAAGAGCATCTGTAGGCGTGATAGAGTATCTGTTAGTGAAATAAGTTGCAGTAATTAATTTCTTGATATTTTAGTTGACTGAGAGACTGTTCAAAAATTAATAAAACATTATTAAATTAAAAATATGAATTTTTGGAGGCGATGTTTGTATAAAAACCGTATGTTGTTGCTTGATCCAATGGTTCAGAGTGGAAGGGGGTTGACATGGTCCTTGAGAGGTAGGTAGGTACTGTAAGGTTTTGGATAAACTTATTTAATAACAGTTTCTTATATAATAAATTATAATATCATTGTGTTAATTTAAAAACCGGCAATATTTGTGGCAACATCGCTGAATTTATATTTATATTCGTGTTCTAGGTAACTTCTAATCTCATTTTATTTTGATTTACCTATTTCACGTTTTTCAGTTTTCATCAAAAACATCAAACGATTTTGAGTGTTGGTTAGAAAATGGGTAAAAAAGAGAGTATCTACCTATATAATCAAACTCGGAACCATAGGTACCTGATTTTTTTCTATACGATTTAAGATGTGTTAAACATGGCCAGAATATGTAGCCTAAGCTCAGGTCACTTAAAATCTTTTCAGTTTGATGACTACTTAAATTTATTAAAAGTACATTATTCAGTATCAGGAGCAACTGATGTATCTTGTTCTTGGTTGTCCCGCGCCCCGCCCTGAACAAAGTATGCATATGTAAGGAATAAGTGCATAAAATCTATTCGATCGAAAGATGTAAAGCAATACAATACCATTGTTTTTCCTAGCCTTTTCCATTAGTACCATCAAGTTTGCTGTGCGGTATCTGTTTAGTTAGTTATAATGGAAAACCTTGCATAACAAAACTGTCCATATAACTTAACATAACCCTTAACCTGACTTTTACAGCTGGCCTGGCGCTCTTGAGTAGGAAATGTTAATACTAAAACGCGACGTACGTCCACGTAAAACAGACATTTTAACTTAAAATCATTTGTATATTTAACTCATAGGTCTAAAAAAATAATTTGGGCTTGAATTGTAGAGAAATATGTTTAAAGTTTGACGTATTATAAGTTTAAATACTAATAAATGCCCAAAACCCGAAAAATTCCCCTCTGAAAATCTCTTCTGAAAATCTTCCATAAGAAATACACGGCAGTCAAATTTGTTTAAGTCTGTTTAGGACCCCATTTCAAATTTCGTGTCCGGATTTTGATAACCTAAGTAATATGGTCAATTTTCAAATAGAACCGTGGCGAAGCGACGGTACCAACCACTGAGAAACAGCGAACTGGAGTTTTAGTGTAAATAGAAAGTAGAATTTGTCCATGGCCCTGGCGAATTTATTTACACATTTGAACCCATATTTTGGCCAGTTCATGAAACTACTGTAGTAGAAGAACAAAAGGTTTGTTAATTGTTGTCGATTAGGGTACGGACACGGACAGGTATTCACAATCAATGCAGACTGCAGACCTAAAAATTCTTCCTACCTTGGCGTAATTCACTTGTTATTTGTTAATTGTTAACACCATTCACCCGGCTCGCTGCATCATGGTAGAGGCAGTCGTCGTCTAATCGTGTAAATTTTAGTTTGTGGCCTGTCTGTGGGCAGTTGTTGTAAGTGCTTCTAGGCGTGAGGTCGCGCATATTACGGCTATCGGTTCTTTGCTTTGTGGTGCTGGTGAACAAGTTAACCTATACACGAAACAAGGTTTGCTTAGCTATTTGGTCCTGCACTTTTAACTGGAAATTAAGTGTTTGGTTGGATTGGATTTCGTATGATACTATTGCTGTGATTGGATATATTCATTTCCTGTAAGTTTGAGACATAGTTATAATTAATATTTTCATCATTAAATCAATGTCAAGAATTAGTAGTACAACTAGTTCTTATGATCTTATGTATAGATCGAGAGGCAACATACCTTAGTTTGTGATGTAGGTTGTTGATTCATGATTCATAACAGGGCCGGGTTTCATTATTTTGAAAGTTATCTTGGGATGTAGTAGCAATAAATGATGAGAGAAATTAAATTAGAATACCTACTAACTATTGGTATATTTCTTATATTTCTATATTTGAATATATTAGAAATGGCTAGCTGATTTGCAAACATATTTTCAATAGTAATACCACAAGTGATTCTGTCGATTTATCGTAACGAAACGGAGTTGCTGGAGAACACCACACGAGTCCGGAGTCGGTGTGTACTTTGTAGTAGATAGATACTCTGGCAGGACTAGTGGTTGTTTTCTTTAATTAAGCGACTCAGTTAAGTTTAGAAATACAAGACAGACTTACATATAAATTCAATCACTAGTGGTATGTAGGTATTAGACTATTTCACGAACAAAGTGAAAGGTCACAAAATTTAAATTCGGCAGAATGAGAGGAAGAAACTTAATAATAATAAATTTAATCTAGGTAGGTAGGTAGGTACCCCAAATCATTTTTTAAATACTTAATTCAAAATTAGTTATTATGAAATATTTATTATTAATTAAATACTATATAATTTGTTATATTATTTATTACCTAGGTATAACATTTTTTTATGAACAAGAACAAAATACGTTATAGGTATAGTTTGTAACATCGAAATATGAGACATAAAAACCCGAGCAAAAAACCCTCATTACACGTGCTACCGCATTTTGACAGCGTTGTCAAGTATAACCGATTTCCAGGAATTTAAGGAAAAACAAATGAGTATAACAAAATATTGATCACACTATATACCTTTCGTCATATCATAAAACAATTGGATGGTGAATATGATGCAGAATAAGAATGTTTCCCATTCAAATATTACGGATCCATTTTACACGATCCTCGGCCGTGTCACATCGGTATCATTGGGATTCATTTGGATGCCTAAATTGCCTAATACCATGGAACGTTTTGTGGTAAAGTGGGGTCAACAATAATTCTTGAAATAGAAGTAATACAGTTATTCTTTAATTTAGTGTATTATTTTGTTGGGTTTTGTATTAAAATTGATTAGTTATTAGCATTCTATCAAAATATAACAACTTGTTGAATGAAAGCGCCTTTATAGTGACGATTTTAGCTTGCTGTATAAAAAGTTATGCTGCCCCGATCTCCCATTGCGGCAATTGTGGATATCCTTTGAAAATTTTTTATGTCTCATATTTCGATGTTAGAAACAGTACTCGACTTTAATTTTTATAAATGGTGCAGTTAGTTGTAAAATATTAAATTACCTATAGGTGGATACTTGGATACAATGTTTTGTTGGTATTATTTATTATTAGGTACTTGATATACCTACCTACTCCTAATATTATTCACTATGTTCTGATGAAGTTCGGAGTTCGGCACTAAGATGTACATACGGTTTAATCGAGTTCGAACTTCTATGTCCAGTAATTTTCGTAGGTGATTTATTGTTCACTAATCCCAGTAGTAAGCACCTAGGTACCTATGTACAAGCCCTAGTACCTACATACCTGACTAACTGCAGTCACACGATTAGAGTGATGATGTTATTTTCACTTTTTTAGTGTCTAATTCTACTTATCTTTTCTGCAGACAGTTTTGTCCATTTTGTTAGTGCATTAATATATACCAATAGGGCAATTCTTGTACCAATTATTATCATTATATTAATTCCACTTGCCATTCACCATCAGAAAAAGTCTGTCATTGGTAATAATTCCCCTTTTCGATATCAGTTTCCGGTATAATCTCACAGGACACATTTCAGGATTTTTCAAATTTTGAGTACTTACTTAATTAAGCCATTTAATAGTATCTAGGGCTGGGCGATTGTCAAAAGTCATACTAGATTTTCGATTGTGTTAAAACATTCGATTTTTTCGATTAATCGATTACAATCGGTTGACGCATTACAATCGATTAATCGGAACAATCGATTAATCGAAATAATCGATTGCTCGATCTGATAATCGATTGCCGAAATTATTGATAGGGATTAATTGGATCATTCGATTAATCGATTTCTCAAATAACAGAATATCGATTATTCGATTGTTTATATCGATAATTATTGTTTATATCGAATATCGATTAATCGATTATTCAATTAATCGATTATTCGACTAATCGATTATTCAATTAATCGATTATTCGACTAATCGATTATTCGATTAATCGAATAAACGATAATCGAATATGTATAATCGATTATTCGACTAATCGATCATCGATTATTTTTTAAACACGTATCAAACAATAGATTAATCGATTAAATTTCGATTAATCGATTATTATGCCCAGCCCTATCTGCACAGTTTATCACCAATCACCACCTTGGCGGATTTTAAAGAATTTATGGATATATGCTGTGTACAAACCTACCTAATTAGGTTTTTTACACAGCCTTTGTTGTCAGTTTCTTAAAAAAATAAAAAATATATCTACATGGAAAAAGTTCGTCTGAAGTAATAGCGACAGCGACATAACTCATTTTCCTTTTTTCGGGTACAACTTGCAACAATTTTCTCTAGCTATCACGAGCCGCCGTCCCTCCTTGGAAATTATATCTTTGAAGGGATCAATCTCGGGATCAATATGTCTCTGATACTCACAAAAATATTTTTCTTGTACCTAGTAATTTTGCAGTGGTGTTCCACATGTTTTAATAACACTCTCGTTGTAATCACTATCATCAATTTTCCGCACATTGAAGGTCTTTCAGAATGAGTTTTCTGCATCTAATTTGTAGTTGCGTTCCAAACAGAACGTCATCAAATCTCGGGATCAATATGTCTCTGGATACTCACAAAAATATTTTTCTTGTACCTACTAATTTTGCACTGGTGTTCCACATGGTTTTAATAACACTCTCGTTGTAATCACTATCATCAATTTTCCGCATATTGAAGGTCTTTCAGAATGAGTTTTCTGCATCTAATTTGTAGTTGCGTTCCACACAGAACGTCATCAATTGTCTCCATATATAAGATTTTGATTTTTTTTGTGTTGCTGGGTAACTTTTCTTTAATATTTTGGTTGATAACTTAATTTGAAGTACCTAGCACCGAAGCGACTCATTTTGACGTCAGCAGCTACAATTATTTTTTGTCAAATTCTCAAACTTCGCTTTGTCATCCGTATCGCTATGGGTTATGCGTTACATTGTTGAAAACACCAAGCTGATAGACCAATGAGAATTGACGGAAAGCTGGTGCTTTCGTGATAATACAAGCCTTGTATAAGTCTTTGATTTGTGATTGCTTAGATTATTTGAAAATTTTAAGATGAGTGAAATAGTCACTATGAGTTAGCTATGAGTTGTTGAAATGTGTATACGAAAAACTTATTTTCTCCAATGGTTTCTCCTATGGATTTAAATAACTTCGGGCACTAGACAGTGGTTATCTCATTCTCATTCATCATGTGGGTTTGCATAAAGGAGGAACGTCATTTAACATTATGCAACAAATTATGTTGATTCTAAGAAATGCTGTAAACTGCTACAAATGCTTTTGTATTCGACTGTTATCATACTAATAAGAGTACACTTCCGTCAAGATAGTATTTGATTATTCGATGGCAATAAATAACCATAAAACAGTAAAACAACGACAAACACAAAAATCGAATTATCTCCCCGTTGTCCGAGAAACTGAATATGACCTGCAGAATATGAAGTAAAGCAGTTTGAGGTAAAATTTTATTTGAAATAAAATCCCACGCATCTTCTATTCGCGTTAAACGACGTTTCGGCAGAGTCACATCTACCATCTTCAGGTTCTTCTCCATAACGTCTTGCTGTCGCTTCCGGTTACTTAAACTAAACTGTTCAGTTCATCAATCTGTTGTTCAAAAAAAGTTACAAATCGTTATGCAGTTCGTACAATATGTATGTATAGTTGAACGACCGGTAACCCTGACCTACACAATGTTTTTCATTGGCGTAGACATTTTTTTTCTTAGGGGGGTGAAAGTAGAAGGTTTTTATATGCATATTTTCAACACCACAGCTGATATTGAATGCAAGTTTCCACACCACTCATGAAGTATTGCTTTCAGCGCGTTACCATTTTTTAGTGGGTGGTTCGCCAGTGGCCATATTTCCCACAAGTAACAAAAATAAATATGTACAAAACAGCTAAGTAGTCGAGAAAAATAAACTTTAAAACGGAAAAATAAAATAAATATACTTGCGATTGAAATACAATCATAGTTATTGTGTAAGTAGGGACCTACCTAATCTACCAAATCGTTAACACTCAACAAAGACAAAGATTATTAACAGACAAGCTTTGACAAAGATCAGAGCTTGTTTGTTAATAGGTACCTACATAACTAAACCGTGACTAAATTCAAAACATTTTTAAAAATCATTACAAATGCAATACATACCTACCTAGCAACTTCTCATCGCAAAGCGATTTCCAATACACACACTTTTTACAGCCAACCAAAATTAGAAACTGACCTTGAGGTATTTTACAGTCATTGAAAATTTTTCTTTCTTTTGTGGCTAGGTAGATACACGGTTATAATTTTATAAACAGTCTATAGAACTTTTAATTTTGCCTACTGATGTAAATTATTAATTTGTGATCTAGGATGGTAGGTACCTAAATAAAAATAAAGTCAATGGACAATAGGTACCTACTTAT
>CAXKVY010018544.1:5000-37500 GCA_964058915.1 Tetropium fuscum | reverse complement strand
CTATTAATTTATTATTATAATAAATCGAGTATTATTTAATAATTGTAATATTTAGTTAGGTATTAATTTTTTAAATTATTTTATAATTTTTTGTTATATTTAAATCTGCACTGATGTAATAAAATACCTACCTGTTAAAGTTTCCAAAGACCGATATTTTTTTTTTTGGAAATGGGTTTGGCTTCCGAAAACTCGTTCGATTAGCCACAGATTTTTTATACCGCTCGCTGTACATCCCGACAACATCTCATATACGAGGGGACAAATTACATGTATAACACGGCGCTGCCTGCTCCATTGTAGAGAGGCATAGCAACGGACATCCGTGGTAGAGACGAGACGCTGAATTTATAATATTTTAAATTGAAATTCGAAAAATTATACTTCTCATGGCCATTCTCTAATTTTTATTTTATGAAACCTGATGACAAAAAGAGAAGGTGCAGAAAATAATGTACTCAACTAACAACAAAATATTTCTCTAAGCCGATTGTTACCCCAGGGTTATAAGTCATCAAAGCTGCCTATGGAGTTACACCCGACAAGAATTCCTTCACCGCAGCAGGTCAAAAATGTTTCCGAAATCACTCCAGGTAAATGTTGCAATATCTCATCATTGTAGCCATTTGAAGCAACAGTATACAACACTCCTCGATAACCTGTCATCAAGGATGTGTGATTCTGGCAAAATTGGGGTTGGAGAATTTTTACTCATATGGTTTGCTTCCAAGTAACTGAGGCCTGTTTTACAGAGTTTCTACTTCAAATCTACAAAAAATAATGCCTGAAGAGAAATGTTAAAAAAATTTTGAAGCTGGTGGAAGCAGTTATACACAAATGTATGTATTGACAACCAAAACTTCCCTGATTATGATCAAAAAATAGAAGTAAGACATTTATGTTGTCAACCAATGTGACAACCAATTCTTTGTTATTCATATTTGTTTTGCGAAAAGAAATCTTGGGTTTGTAGCAATTCATTACATAGAGAAATAAGCAAATAATAGATGAATAATAAGGAAGACACACTTACCAGTTGCATATCTGGACATATAGACGGAAACGAACCACTTAGAAGTTGAACAAGTTATTTCCCCTTCATTGAGGATGTTCAGAGTGATGTACGATTTGTTTTATTGATTATTTATAATTGAATTTAAAATATTAATACTCCAACACTTTCAGGGACATTTTATAACATTAGTTTTTGGCGGAACTGACATTTTTAGAAAACACAAACCTTTTATACTATTTATATTTGTTCTATTTTTACATATTATATATAAAAGCATTAGGCATACAGTTATCCAGAAGATGATAAACTTTAAAATGCATAAAATCTTGTAGAATCTATTCAAACAGCTATACCTTTCCTAGCTATATGCTAGAAAATATTTAATTACATATACAATACAATTTAAATGCTTCAGAACTCTATTCAGAAGTACATACGAATTATGTCTAATATATAAAAATACTGTCGTTGCTTGAAAATTTGGCGTATATTGTCACTTGGCGTATAATGGGGACGCACTTACAATATTAAATAAAATAAATTTAATAGTTATAAATGGGTCTCAAGATCGATTGGCATTTGAATGTGCCATATTAAATTATGTATTGTTTGCTTTAAAGGTTGTTTATTTTTATTGTTCTATGTAGCTAAAATAATATTCAGTTTTTAATTGTCAAATCCGTGGTATAATTAACCGTACTTTCTTCAAGGCAAACGAACTTCATGCATACAAAGCAGCAGGCGATTCTCAAACTGAAAGGAAAAAATCGAGCATCGCTGCAGAAATACTTACAGCCTAAGGCATAAGGTATGTGTAGATGCCATACAAAATTGGGCCAGAAGACTGTTTGCCAGAGAACCCTGCGGAGCTATGCATCTGACCGATGTCATATTTCAGCGTGCTAGTTCTATACCAGATATTTAAAATAATATTTTGTCTACGACCATTTGATAACAACAATAATATATTTGAAATATTGTATAATGGACCCATTATGCAATAGTATTGACCAACTGATGACATTGACGTTTTAAAATAGATTTTTTTTATATTTCTCTCAAGAACGCATTAATAACTGAAAAACAACTCGTTCAAGATAAAAAGCGTACAATGGCCCTGCGTTAATAATGGCTGTCATCAATTGCCCGTTGAATAATATACTATTTTAAATTTTCTTAAACGTTATTGACGATTATTAAAATCCGGTATCTACAACTGACCAATATACAGACAGTCAACCAACTTCTTGTTATTCTATTCTCGAGTTAGGTACTTTTGCTACATTGCAGACTGTAGTATCGAGAGAGTATTAGGGATATAATTATGAGAAATCAAATACTAATAGGAATACTTAATAAGTTAAATGAAACATATCTAGGTAGGTATGTACTTTCCATTTTCTTTGCATTACTTGAAACCTCGCTTGAAACTAAGTAAATCGCTTAATATCAATTAATTACCGTGTATCCGCGTGAAGCAAATATATTTGTAAGAACGTAAGACATTCTGCAGTTCTGCAATCTAAACTTTCAATTTATAGTAAATACTTAGTTTGCCAAGCACAGTGGAGAAAGTTTTTGGAAGAATTCGCATTGAGGTTATTCATATTATCCTAGGTAATAAAAAATCTTATCATTAACCAACAGAAAATAGCGAACGTATCCGATAATTAAAAAAATCTTCATGCCTGCATCTAGTTTTTTACGATCTTCTACTTGCGTGTGAGATTATACTTACTGATTATATCGCCTATTGTAGTGGTAATAGTCAAACACCCATGTGTTTATTTATGAATCATTACGCTACTGTTTACAAGGTATCATAAAATTCCTAAACACAAATTGTAATATGCCGGGTGTAACAGGATCATGGGAAACGACCGTTTTCCTTTAGTTTCGAGGATAATTGATTGAAATTTGGGATATCCTATATATATACCTAATAAGCGGCACCTTTTGACATATAAGTGATTTTGGGCTCACTTCCGATTTCACTGGAACTGACAGTCGCTTTCGATTTTTAAATGGTTCACCACAACTTCCATTTAAATAATATTGGTGTACCATTAAATAATATTGCATTTTTGAATTCTGCATAATTTTCTGAATACAATGCTACGACATAAGTGACATTTCAAACGTCAATATTTTTTGTAATATAATTTTTAGTTTTCCATTTAAGTGTGCTATGACGGATCCGTGTAATGCTATAGTGCTTTCCTTTAATATGCAAACTAATGGAATGCGGTGCTCAGTGGCGCGCGCAATTATCCTAATTTCTTTCTTTTATTTTATATTGTTATTGGCTCAATTGAACAAGTTGTACACACAGCATGCAACATTTTTTCAATATATTTTATATACAATCGAAACTAAATAATTTTTTGGCTTAAGGTTTTGCACGTATATGAATATGACATAATAAGACATATTTTGAAGTCACTTCACCTTAGTTGCGCATGATGATACGCCACTGAGCAGTAAAGCCAGTAAATCGCCGGAATGTAAATGCAGATGTCTTCTAAGTGAGCGAGAAGGGATCACGACTGTTTTGTACAGCCATCATTTTTGGTCGTAGTCCCCAGGTTTTGCCTACCATGCTTTTCTTTCAATTACCTCAGTAGTTCACATCCCATGCCCCGAATTAGGCTGTCGGTGAAAGACAACATATGTTTTATGCAGATTATACTTTGTTTTCGATTTAAAAAATTATGTATATTCCTCAAAATCGCTTACTATCAGTTCGTAGTTCAGAACGACTTTACCTATTTCAATCGTCTTTTTTTTAAGGTTTCTAATACTTTGTAAAAGGTTACAAAAACTACAAAATAAAAATAGGTAAAAAAACTTTTAACTTAAATGGTTTTATTTTAAATCAGTTGTACTAAAAACTACAAAATAATTAGGACACAAACCTGGACCTTCCTGAGTTTCTGACATTTAAGAAGTAAGAAACAAAAACGTGGCGCGCATACAAACCATATTTGAAATGCGCTCCCCGTTTTTATTTCTTACCAAACCTGAGAGTCTCAGGAAGGCCCAGGTTTGAGTCCTAATTTACCTAATTATTTTGTAGTTTTTAGTACTGATTATTTAACATAAAACCGTTTAAGTTAAAAGTTTTTTTAGCTATTTTTATTTACAAAATCTTAATAGTTAAACATTCCGGTTTACTATCAAAGCGTGTTTCTTTAAATTTTAGTTTAATTTAAGTTTTTTTAAATTAAAAAAGTTTCAAGTTTTGTATCTAAATAAGAAACTGCATGTTTCGAGAGCAGGATTAAACAAATAGCTACTACAATTGTGATCAGTAAATTATATATTGTTGCGATTGCGCCAATGTGAAACACATTTTTATTTCCTGGTTTTTGATGATCCTGGTGAGGATATTAGCACAAAGTTGTCAAATTATTGTATTGTCATCGGTCCTTGATAAGATTCCGTTACAAGATACATGCAAACATACAGGTGAATCTAATAAAAGCGTGCCAAAAAACTAATGTCAGTGTTTATTTGCTGTATAAGTGTGCTCATCGAGAGTGTAAAGCTTTCTTTCTGTTTTTGATTTCCTAGTTTGGTACATCCTGTACCTACTAGTGTACCTACCTACTTTTTTGTTTTTTGTGTCTCGTATATTAAATACATACCTATTTCGCGCCAACATTCGGGGATGTGACAAAACTTCTAACACGTTATTGCAGTTGATACGTGCATAAAATGGTAAAATAGTGTGATTGAACAGAATAATAATAAACGGGGACCATAATGAATTCGTCATTAGCCAGGTGTTTAAACAAAGAGTGGTTGGGTAAGCGTAAAATAAGTTAAATCAGTCTCGGTTCTGTAAATATTCTAACTCTAAACACAGAAGCACTCTAAACTATAGACATAATATGTATTTTATTACGCGATGTTTTAATAAAAAATTAAAATGTTGTTCATTAAGTATATTGACCTTTATACTTTAATAATTTTATTATATACATTGTTTTGTATTTTTTTAAATAATATAAATAAAAGTTGAACACTGAACGTGTTGCTGTTAGTTGTTTCCATACAAATTATAAAATTATTGTAGCTGTTAAGAAAATGTTGTGAATTTCATTTGCAAATATGTTTTTTCTAATATTGATAATTAAGCGGACATATTTATTAACCTTTAGACATATTAATTTGCCAACCATCGTTTTTTTAACAATATGAATAAAATTTTAATTTATTTTTTATAATACTCGACGTTTAACTTGTTTATTTTTGACAAATAATAACATGCATGTACTTTGAAACCCTGTTTAGTTTACTATTATTATACCTAGTTGCTCCGTATAAACAAAATAAATATATAATACCTAATGTATATACGTAATACGACATGCACATAAATTACAGTAGGTAGGCAATTTAGTTTTTAATTGGCGGTTTGAGGTACTAGTACGATTAAAACATAGGCGACGCGTAAAAATCGACAAAACATTTAAAAGTCTTACAGCTGCTCTATGCATTGGATAGCATCAACTGCAAAAAATTATAAAATGTGAAACATTCCATACGATAGGAAAAAGTTTTGAGTCTAATCAGACAGTAAATAACAAAATTTAATGGCAATCTTGGAGGCGCTATCTGGAATACTTGATTTGACAAAAAAATCGGTGATCTGCGACTCCGAAAACAATGAAGAGTTACCGAGTATAAGTCGAATGGGACCATAAATGACAAAAACATCCGCCATCTTGAGCCGCCTTCTTGAATATTTACTTTGATAAAGAAATCCGTGATACATATTTTGAGTCGCATCGAACCGTAAATGGCAAAATTCTAGAGTTGTCTTGGACCCGCCATCTTGAATATTGATTTTGACAAAAATTTCCTGATCAGCGACCTAAAAGTTCCCGATATACCGTCTCAAAATGTATTATAAAAAATAGAGTGGATATTTAAATAAATGCAATTAAAGTTAAAATAAAAGAAAAAAATAGTGCGGTATGGACAAGGATTGAACCCGGACCCTTTCGGTCGTGGATCTATTTAACATAACACGCGGGCATATAGCTTTCAATGGCCGTCTTTTATTAACCGATTTTATGAAGTTTTGGTATGTTATGCTGCTTGGCCATCTTAATGTAGAAGAATAATCTTCAGGTAGAGAATATTTGTTTAATTATTTAATCATTTTCGGTTAAACAAAATAATATTCACACGGATAATAGCTAATGCCTTTGAGTATATATTACCTACTCGATTACCTACATATATACTCGTAGTACAGTGTTAGATACGAAGTTAAGCTGATTTTTTCTGAGATGGCCAATTGAGCTAACTTAACACAGGTGCTAAAGTCCTCGCGTCAATTTTTTTTTATATTATCAAAACAGCAATCAGATAATAACAATCTATAGGCTATTGTGATGACTTGAGAACCATACCAATACCGTCTTACTCTCTCCGGTAAACAATACCATCTTACTATCTCCGATAATGTATGACCGTCTTCGCCGTCTTATTTTAATGCGAGTTTACAGAAGTTTGCTGTGTCTAAGACCTTGAAGTGACCTACCACGAAAATTAAGTATTCACGAATATCTTGTGAACCTTGACACTTCTAAAAAATTGTCAACATAAAATACAAGTCAATATTGTATTCACTAGAAGAAAAAAAAACTAATCGATAATTATTTTCTTTGTCAGAGCAACCTTTCGCATTTAAGAGTCAGAAAACTTATTTAGGCATAAAATAGCGAAACTATGAACACATCGCTCATTTGCATTTTTTTTAAATGTACATGGGCGGAGTCATAAAGCTGCGCGAAATACGTATATTGAGTTGCCTATCTGTCAGGGCGGTTCGGAATTGAAGGTTAAAGGGAGTAAAATTAAAACTTACCAAAATCTTATAATTTATTGCCACTGATATAAAGCAAAAAAAATCACTATTTAGTACAATAAATACACTAGCTATAGTTTATTTGTCTCGTATTTTTCCATGTTAATCAAAACTCGTACAATTAAAACTTGAAAAGCTGAAACAATGAAGGTTTTAATTATCTAAGGTTGTCAAACATGGGAAAAAGAAATACAATTGCAAAATAAACTTGGGTAAAAACCAGTGAAAAATATTCCTTAGAGGTATTATTATAATTATAATAATTATAATAATTAATCATTTTTAATTTCTTTTCTGAACAAAATAAAACTGTTGTATAAACTTTTTATTTAAATATATAAATATGCACAAAAATATAAAAGATTTTCTATCCTCAAAAAACTTGGGTCGTGCAGGTCAACAATATTGAGCCAAGATTAATAGAACTAGCTATGTCCTAAATTAGTAGGATTTTTTGGGGCCCCACGTTGGGCGCCATGTCGTAAATTAATAGGATAGCGTGACTAATTCCAGTGAATTCTGACGTATGAGGAAAATGCCAAAAAAGTCCCCTCCATGGCCGTAGCACGAGTTACGGGCGTGGAGCGCCCGTACGATTTCGACGTACGGAGTCGTCACCTGCCGCCATCACTAATAGAACTCATTCCTCTATGTCTTTAACAGCACCTGATGAACCAAAACTCCCCAAATAATCTAACCCCCACAAACAATAATAAACACACCTATCAGCTGTTTACAGTAAACTACTCGTTAAAATTTTAAAATTACGGCGTGCCTAATTTACCCAAGACTAATTTTTGTAAACGAATATAACCCGACATTATAGTGAATCTTATAGTGAATGTAACAATCTAAAAACTGTAGAAAGACACTTGGATTACTCGTTTTATATAATGGTATCTGCACAGCAGAGACACTGGTACCTATAAGCGAGTTTTACAAATTACATGAGTCAGACAAAATTATCTTAACATCTCGATATTTTCATAACGTGTTAAGTACAAAATTTTATCTAATCCTGCTTTAAAATAGAAATCAGTTACGTAAAAAAAAATTTCATCACTGGTACACATAATGGTTCATAGAAATTACAGTTATGAAAA
Source organism: Tetropium fuscum (assembly GCA_964058915.1). Taxonomy (NCBI): domain Eukaryota; kingdom Metazoa; phylum Arthropoda; class Insecta; order Coleoptera; family Cerambycidae; genus Tetropium; species Tetropium fuscum. Next base: position 29,501 of record CAXKVY010018544.1, on the reverse strand, counting down.
AATATGACTTTTCTAAACGTCAAAAATGAATTCAAATGTTTTTTATAACGTAGTTAGATAATAGATATTTATGTAACCTGTTGCGATTACGAAACATGTCACTTTTTGTAAAAATTAGAAAAAAATATATTTATATACAATCCTTTTACTCCAGTATGTCTACCGGATTTATTATACTTATCTATAGCATTTAAAGGGATTTACTATAAGTGGTGAAATATCTTAGTGGATTAAGAATGTAGCAATCTAAAAACTGTAGATTGCCACCTGGATTACTCGTTAAATAACCGTATCTACACCGCACAGACACTGTGGTACCTATAAGAAAAAATAAATATACCTAGTTGTCAAGTATTACGTACCTATTGATGAGCGAGTAAACGAACATAACCCGACATTATAGTGAATCTTGCGTTAGATGTGGACGTTGATTGAAAGACCCTTTTCCCTATCATTTCAAACAACGATATGGGTTAAACCTATTATTGTAAATATTGTATACAACTGTTGATTGTATACATAAAAAAGAAAATGGGGCGATAAACGTTTCGCCCGGAAGCAAGTATAATATAATTGCCAATAACATAGGTAAACAATATAAGAGTTTTATTACAATGGAAAGTCATACCGTTGCATATATAGACATTAAGTAAAATCTTTATTGAAACAGAACAAACTCATGTAATAAGACTATTTTGAAGGACGAGAGTCAGTCGGATGAACAAGTGATCAGAATACATTTTAAGGTCATCTATATACAGTAAACACCAAAAAGGCACGAACACGACAGGGTATATGACAATATGACCAATTATCCAGTGGCGGTGTGGCCTTTACACGGTTGCTGTAGAGTTGCTGAACGTGAGAATCCAAGACGGTAACCCGCCTACTCAGATACAGAGGTCGCTGTGCAACTTCGTTTTTATGTTTACCCGCTGCCTAGAGTGGACGGAAGTAAATTGCTCAATATGCATGTTCACACCTCTGTGGTTTGTAGTATACAAGCGATAATATAGTACTAATTTATGAATATGGTAAATAACATAGAACATGCTGGCGTTTTAAAATAATATATTCGATTTGAAACTACTGTAGTCTATCGATGGTATCATATAGACTGCTACAAAAGACCAACCACAATGTGTACATCATGAACGTAACACGTGATTTTTTATATCATAATTGTGTATTAATACAAAAAGCACAAATTTAAATATTATTTAAACAAAGGGTGGTAATTTTGGTTTTGTAAAACAAACACCATTTTTACAGGGTCTCTAAAAAAATTTACTATTGACATTTTTGAAAGATAACCATATGTCACTTTTTTTTAAATTGAACAGAATATAAAAATCTGCATCTATCCACATAAGATGTTTTTATACCTATTTTCAGCGGTTTCTTAATTATTTATCTTATTAAGCGTTTTTACCGTTATCAGCGTAGTTTAACAATAGAAATAGTGACAGTTAATGTTTATAGCATAACTGTAACGTCACTTTAGTACAAATTTTATGAAAATGGACAATATTAGTTATTCAAAGACATTTTACATTCGTTTTATATCCGTAATCAATACTATAAAATAATAGCAAGAATCTGTCGGCGACTTAATGATCTTAATCCAAATTTACTTCCAATGAATGCGATTAAATTTAGAAGACTTGAAAGCAATTACCTTCATTTTGTGAATCTTGGTTCTCCAGGAAATCAGAAAAGTCCTGTAACTGAAAATGATAGAAACGAAATGCCTATCCTCATGCCTCATAACCAATGGCGAAAATAATTTGGAAGGTGTATTGCACATCGATATGGAAAATTTTGCATAAGTATAATATGCACAATTACAAATTCGTTACGCTTCAAGCTTTGCTACCTGATGATCTAGCAAAACGTGGGGGTCTGTGCGAGATGATAATACCTAGGACATACGAGGATCCCGTATTAATCCAGTTTTGATTAAAAAAATGACAAAATAATTAATATCTGAAGAACGGTAAGAGATAGGTATGGTATAGGACATGCTTAGGGACAGGACTGGAAGTTAAAAATATTTTAAAAATGAAGAGCTATGAGATATGACACCTATCTACGGTACCAAATTCTCAAAAATTTAAACGTACGATTTGGACGTTTACGTCATGTTTGGAAATCCACTCAAAATTCAGTTTAAGCCAGTAATTTGTACGTAACCGGTCGCCGTTGTTAACAAAATTATAACCCTACAAATTTCACGTTTCGTTGAGTTGACTACATAAATAGCACATAATATAGGGAAACAACTAAAAGTATGTTACTGAAAAATGCAATGTCCAAAAAGTCAATTTGTCATCAAATCCCTGATATTAAATACATCGTTTTCCTTTTATTTTAGTATGGATGGCATATTGGATTTTGCTCTGCTTGGTTCGGACTCAGATGATGAGCATTTGGATGATTTATTTTTGCTTAATATTTTCAATAAATTACCACAAACAAGTATAGCCAAAAAAGTAAATAGTAACAACAACTTACTTTTTTAGCTATTTTTTCCAATTTTCCAAGAAAATAATATTTCGTGCGTTATCGTTAGCGCTTCGATGCACTTCGGTTAGCGTTTCGAGTAGACATTAGGTTACCTAATATTATGGAGATACGTAAGACATTACCGTGAAAATGTTTAAACTGCGCAAGCGTGACTACCAAAAGTTGCGTTTACGTTAAGGTTGGGATTTTGTAAGATTGAGAGAGGCAAATAGATGCATTTATTTTGGTTAAGTATAAATAATTAAAAAGCTACAAAGATCTGATATTCATATTGGGTGCATGCACTAGCTATTATTGTAGTGATGATTATAATATAAATTATTTGTCCCAAAATTTTCTTATAAGCCTGTTCTGTGCGCTTGCAATGAAAATATACATTTTTATTGTTAAAATCACATTATTTTCATTGCAAGCGCACAGAACAGGCTTATAAGAAAATTTCGGGACAAAAAACTTATACTATAATCATCACTATAACAATAGCTAGTGTACATGCACCTAATTTGATTATCAGATCTTATGTAGCTTTTTAATTATTTATACTTAACCAAAATAAATGCATATATTTGCCGCTCACTCTACAAAATCCCAACCTTAACGTATTCGACACGACTTATTAAAGTGTCTATTGACTCGGCTATATAGGTATATAAAGTAAATAGTAGATAATTATAACCCTTTTCTGAATTTGCTTGATTTGAAATCTGCTGAAATCTGCTTATATTATTATTTGATTTTATACAATGTGGATTAGCGATTGTGAGTGGCTATATTCGTTAGCCGGAAATGAGTTATTATCGTATTGTTTGTAGGTATCATTAAAAGATTCCGAAAATTGACAAGGAATTAGGTATATGTGCTTTTTATAGAATTATAATCACAAAAATATATCCATATATGTAATACCAGCAGATAAGAATAGGTAGGTACTTAATTTACCTCAAATATTACGTACCGATACATGATATAAACCGAAAAGTGGTCTTTAACCCTTGATTTTTCGGATGATACCAACAGGTAGTTACTTAGTCGCATTACTTATGTAGTCGTGCCCTTGTCTAACTGCTATCTGGTGCATAACACATTCTGCACATCACACTGGTAGTGATTTGATTTGAAATTTGAATGACAAAGATAAAAACAAAACAAGATGACGGATGTAGCAATACACAACAATAAAATGCTGGTTACACATTGGAAGGCAATGAAGGCATATTTCCACAGACAATCCTAATTATCATGCCATAAAGATAGAGGGTCCTTTTCTCGCATACGCAATAATTTTCCTGAAAGCATTGCATTGAATTTGAACATGTAGTATTATGTATAATTTAAGTAAGTATAGTTTGTAACATCAAAATATGAGACATAAAAACCCGAGCAAAACCCTCATTATATCGATCGCTTCACACCTGCTACCGCATTTTTAACAGCGTTGTCAAGTATAAATGATTTCCAGGAATTTAAGGAAAAACGCATGATGTTATATACATCGCCCATCACATTATGACATTATCATGTAGTATAACAAAATATTGATCACACTATATACCCATCGTCATATCATAAAACAATTGGATGGTGAATGTGATGCAGAATAAGAATGTTTCCCATTCAAATAGTACGGATCCATTTTACACGTTACCCGGCCGTCTCACATCGTCATCATTGGCATTCATTTGGATGCCTAAATTGCCTAATATCATCGAACGGTTTATGGTAAAGTTATTTGTTAAAATTGATTAGTTATTAGTATTCTATCAAAACATAATAACTTGTTAATGAAAGCGCCTTTATAGTGACGATTTTAGCTTGCTGTAAGACAAGTTATACTGCCCCGATCTCCGGCAATTGTGGGTATGCTTTGAAAATTTGTATGTCTCATATTTCGATGTTACAAACAGTACTCTATTCCACACCACCCTTGAGGATAGGGATGAGTATTGAGCACGTTTTTTATGTGGTTTCCCCGGTAGGCCTAATCTACAACTGTCCATACTTATTAAAATGTCAAATTAATAATTTTCTTATTGAACTTTTTCTCCTTCCTCTTCTCGTTCGAAGAAATCAGAGTCCATCTGAGAACTATCAGTCTCTGCTTCAGTGGTGCCATATAACTCGGTGCAAGATAAATACTTATAAATTAAATAATTAAACATATAATTTAAGTAGCATGAGCATTCAGATACCTACCCACCCGTAAACTACAGAAAATTAAATTTTAAATACTCGTATATAGCCAAAGGCTCAAAATGATTAGCTCACACCAACAACACAGAAGATTATTTAAAAAATTAGTGGCTCTTCGAAGTATACTTAAACTATAGTCTTATCTGTCACATGGGGAGTAGGTCTCGTGTTGAGATGGGTCTCTCCAGTATCCAAATCTACGTATAGTAACCAATAGGTTTCACACCAGCGGAGGCTAGTCCAACGCTCCAAGTAAAACGAACGGTATTTATGTTCTAGTAGATAAGTTCAGGGTGCAATGTATACTATCCAACGAAGGTTACAAGTGAAAAGAAAGTATCCGACTAACCAAGGGGTCCAGATAAAATAAACCATGGATTTCAAGCAAATGAAATGAAAGTACAAGTGTAAATGGCTAGGTATCTAGGTGGCTGAATGGAAGTATCTAAGTAGAGTGGTGTGACTTGAAGTGAAACTACCCTTGATGTAAGAAGCCTTCATTGATGTTTAACGGCTTCAGGAGTGGCCTAGCGATATGTTTCTCAATTAACGCTAGGATTATTAACTAACGCAATGCAAGTTCTTAATTTCAAATTCTTTATTCCGACATCGTCGATTATGTGGTGGTTACCAAACCACAACAACACATGACAGTGATTTCCTTAAAAATCTTAAGTATCTGGAAGTAACTACGTACTTTTAAAAAAATAAGGAATCAGTTTGTATATTTGAAATATAACGTAGCGTCGCTCACGACGCTCGAACAAGAAAGAAAAAGGAAAATGGACTCCCCAATACGGCGAACACGAAGTCTTGAAGTCAGGTCATTTGGCATAAATCTGTGGCCATAAATCTGTGGGCAGAGATGAACAGAAACGAAAGATCGAGGAACAACATAAGACCACTAATGTGCGCTAATTTAAGTAACCGTTATAATGTTCTATGAGAAAAGATCAAAATACCATAAGACATATCGAATGCCGCAAAGAAACATGTAATATACATGCCCTGAGATCTAGTCACAATTATCAGAGGGAATAGATGCTTTTCATAATATTACAATATTGTTCATGCGATTCAGAAAAATGTACCTACAACACTTCGAATACCTAAATTGGCAATTAACAAATAGTGTTAACATATTTTAACATATTTTATAAAAAATATACTCTTGTAAAAAAATTCCCCCCCCCCCCAAATCCCCTGCACTGATTTTGTTAACTGGTAGCACCGCATTCAGGAGGCAACTAAAAAGTTAATAAAAGTTTCATGCTTTAAACATTTAAAGGCCCACGGCATTACATTAGCCCAGCGACTATATGGTTGAAGTTATTATAGGTATAGGTAGTTTTAGAGGTTATATGTTTATTATGTCTTTATAAAGTGAATTATGAAAAAATATTTGATTCTTCCTTGTTGCAAAACGCTGTTTTCCATGTTCTGCCTCAAGTACGATTAAGACTACGAAAACAACTACAAGCAGAGAACTATAAATACTTACCTTATTCATTATGTACGGGATTGGGGTATTTTATAGGCTTAGATGCAATTGAGTCACCTAATCAAGGATTTTCCAGGGATTTTTATCTCTACCTATAATTAGTTTACTTAATTTAAATGTAGTATTTTTTATATCAGCTTAATCTCCCTACGTTATTTTTAGATTTGCTTGTCTCACTGATTTATCTAGAAGGAGATAATTTTTCTTCCTCTAATATATATAATCAAGATTATTTGTTCCTTCTTATTAGTTATCGAAAAACAAGTGCACACTTTTGATTTAATACTTTGGAGAGTACCTACTTCATTGTTACTACTCGTTTTCCCTAAAATATTGTAAGTACCTAGAAATACATATCAATTTAGTTTCTAAGTAAGCTTTTATACATATAGAGGATGCACGCGCTATTTTTTTGCAAGAAAAATGTTTTATTGGCACTGTATAAACTTATCAGTAAATAATTTTGCCACATATAAATAAGAGTTTTGTATCTTTGATTAATAACACCTTTGAATGCACCTTTCTTTTACAGAGGCATTTACATTCTGATGCGACGTAATATATTTATTGTCCTTTTCTATTATTAATAGTATTATTATGTTTTTGCAATATTTATTTCATTCTTCTTTAGTTCAGTAATATCATATACCTAGTGCCTATTATAGTGTTTTCGTTTGATATACAAACTAGAGCAAAAAATAGTGATATATAGTGTAAAATTGTATACCGCCACAATTTCTTGTGAATAGAACTAGGATCTCCAGTCCGTGGCTTACCATATCGGTCGCTATCCCTCTTCAACTCATATCCCTTCTCGCTCACTTAGAAGACACCTGCATGAACAAGCCGGCGATTGTGAAGTGACTTCAAAAGATGTCCTATTATGTCATATTCATATATGTGCAAAACTGTAAGCCAAAAAAATATTTAGTTTTGAATGTTTTTAAAATATATTGAAAAAAATTTGCATGCTGCTTGTACAACTTAGTGCTCAATTTAGCCACTAATAATTTAAAATAAAAGAAATAAATTAAATTGCTATTGCCCAGCAAGGACCACGGGGAGGTAAGAGCGCACCATGCCAGGATAGAACGTGGTTCGGTTACTTATTATTAGTATAGGTAAGACTCTTAGTAAAATGTATAACAAATTAACTCACCAATTTGTGGGATATGTTATTATTTCCACATATATAGTTACACTCACATTGGTATTTTCCAGTCACTTATTAGAAGCACTTCACTATCTGAAAATAAGTCACTTTATTGTCTTCATTTACAATAAAATACTACTTTGTGATGGCGGACGCAAAGTGGTGTGGGGCTCCACTCCAGCTACACGCGCTGGATTCATTGACCATTTTTTTTGTAACCTCGGCTTGCGGAATTTGGCAGGTTATATTTTTCCCGTTATCCTTGAATTATTTCCTTCAAAATAAAAAAAATCATCCACGCTCGAGAATGTCGAGGTGAGAATTTTTTTGCAAATTTGTGACCCTCCTACTCCCTTATGTTATGATCAAAGCGTCAGATGATTGAAATGCACACTTTCCAGCGTGTAATTAACCCACCATGCCTTATTTGACGCGCTCGAGTATTTCCAATTATCGATTTTTTTTACTAATCTGATCGGCTGTCCTACACACGTGGCCCTATTTAGAGGGCTTAGATATGGTGAAGGTACTTAACAGGGTGCAAGGCATCCCCCCGTATGTTAATCTGCCGCGCTTGAGTAAATCCCAAATTCCCCTGTTGGACTCCCGTACTATTAGTTATTTTTAGTTTAATTATTATCCGTATCTTCGTCATGCCCAAGTCTTATACTTATTGTTTAAAATATATATTTATTGCGTAAAAATGTTTCTTCAGGACAGTTTAATAATGCCCCATTAATATATATCCTAACTGTTGTATTATAATAACTGATGATGATTATACCACAGTTTACATTTGATTTACATATGTTGCCATGGCAACGTACACTCACAACATCCCGAGTATTTGTACTTAGAACTAAGCACAAAAAGCAAGGTGGCAATATGTCCGCCGACACGTCAACTGGCGTGACATTAGACGTTTTATAATAGAAATTAGAAATTATATTTTGTGACATTATACCTTAAAACGCATTAAGAACTGAAAAACAATTCGTTCAAGATAAAAAACCTACAATGGTCGTGGACAAATTATAGTATTCACCTTCCATTATTAACTGGGGCGATTTGCGCGTAAACGTCACCCGTCGTTAACAATGGCTGTCATTAATTGCTCTTTGAATAATATTTTTTATATTCCACCTTCCATCATTTTACTTTTGCGGGAAGTCTGTGTTGGTTTAACAAGACTCAGCTCTGCATGATCCAAATTTCATGTGTGTACGTCAAACGGATCGAAAGTAATGAGCCGCTGTCTGAGTAGGATCAGGGTTTCGTCGTTTCGTTTTTTACATTTTTAGGTAATTTTGTTTGCTTCTTGCAACTCAAAAATAATCAATAATTTTATAACAATCGTATAACATCTTTAGCAAAATATATTTTATTTTGTTCATTAGAATCCATAGTCCATCCATTGAAATACTTGGGAATTGAGACGATTGAGACAACATTGCCCTACATGTACAATTAATTCTAATTATAAATAAATTAAAAAATCTGTAACTATCTATTTCTCGTTCTCGATATGTTAGTAGCAAATTGAAGTATGTCTCTTAGTCATAGGTACTTAAATTTGCCTTTTACCTTGTGACATTGATATCAATTAATCGGAGAATTAATTATTCATCGTTTAAAGTTTAAATGAATCAAATCAGCAAGGACTTGAGATATTTATTTCACTAATTGTGTAACTTGACTACCATTGTGTAAAATATCCCATCATTATAAACTATAATCATTTTTAGTAAATCGTAAAGATATTTTACTTCAGCAATACACTAAAAACTCACTATTAGTTTAGTAGTATGTATTTATAACTAGCCTCCAGACACTCCAGAGAGTTGATTCAGGTTGAAAATCCAGTTTTTCCGTATGAGTGGTTTCTATTTCCAGACGAGATGAAGTCCAGCCTGGAATAGCAAATGAATACGAAAAAACTTGTTAGGTACATGTTACAAACAATATTTTTTGTTAAAGGTCCCAAAAAACACATACCCTCATAGGTACTATGTATGATTAATGTGATCAGAGAAAATATTTCTTGAAAATAGTGAGCCTCGGATTTTAATTGCCATGCCACCATAGTAATAGATTGTTGTATGGAATATTTATGCTTTATTTATCTAAATGATCCTCAAGAATAATTATTAATTATTATCATGGCTACCTTCTGGAATCTGGAATTTGTCCGGAGTGCGGATCAGAGATCCGCTGCACTTAGGCCCCATTGGGCCCCTTGTGCTTCCTCCGTGAGGGAAATGTCTCCCTAGGCCATCGACCAGCCCAATGTTGTACAAAAGGTGATGATGTTGCCCAGGGGCATTTCCCTCAAATTGGCCATAGAAGGCCAACGTTCCCCCAATATGGATTCTCTGGTCGATGACACGGCGGGACATTCGCAAAGTACATGCTCGATCGTTTCATCTTCTTGTTCACATCCTCTGCAGATAGGTGTGTCACTTTGTCTCATGTTATAGGGGTGTTTCCTTACCCGGCAGTGTCCGGTTAGGATTCCTGTAACAAATCGCAGTTTACCCCTGGACATTGCCAGATAGTTCCTCGTCGTCTCTTCGCTGGATATCTCAAGAGATTTCTGGCCAGCTGACAGCTACTTGTTTCATCCCATAACGTCTTAAATTTTTTTTGAGTGTTTTCCTTTATTAATTGGAGTTTCGCTGCAACTGGTAGTATACTTGAAGGACCAGGCCCAAGGATACTCAGGCTGGCTGCCTTCTTGGCCAGTTTGTCAGCTTCTATATTGCCGTTGCATTGTGAGTGTCCTTTGACCCAGCACAGGCAGATGTTATTCATCTGATATGCTCTCACAAGTGCTTGGTGACATTCCCATGTTGATCCTTTAGTTATTTTATAATTTTTCAGGGCCAGTAGTGATTGTCTACTATCTGTGCAGATTCTTATTGTCTTGCCCGTTATTTCTCTGCGAGCAATCTCTTGTGCGGCTATGGTTATACCAGCGAGTTCTGTTTGTACTACACTGGAAATTTTATCCATAGTCCAGTTGCATCGGAGTCGCAGATTCCTGGAATATATACCACAGCCTGGTCCATCCTTTTTCTTTGATCCGTCCGTGAAGACATAGTTTACACCTTCAGCGCCGGCCCCGTCTTCAGCAGTAGTATGTATGGTGTAAGGTTTGTCAAAGACAAGCCGAGGCGGAATACCCTCTGCACATGCCTGTAAAAGGGGCATCTTTCTGACAGCCTCAGTCCACAGGCGGCTTCTGGTTTGGCCACAGCTTGCGTTTGGTAGTATGCCAACGGATTTGAGGCGAGTCATGGTAATCGCGTGGTGAAGAGCAGATGCTCAGCTTCTATCTCTAGTGAGATACTTTAGCTCGGTTATTAATAGTATAAATTATGTTCATGGTAGTCAGTCCTTCTAGATGTAGGTCTAGCGGTGGAAGACACAACATTATCTCCATTGCTCTCGTTGGTGTTGTTCGCATGGCTCCGGTTATGCTCAGACAGGCAACTCTTTGTACCTGGCATAGCATGAGTTTTGCTGTTATTTGTTGACTCTTGGGCCACCAGACAACATCATGGCTACCTTATGGGAGTGAGTCCGAAAAAGACTCATTTTAGGGACTCGAAGGAGTCCGTAAAATAGCTAATTTGAGAGCGTATACAAAATAGTTATTTACATATCAAGGGCGTAAAAAAAAAGAAGTTTTTTGAGATCGCGCATGGAATGTTGCAGTCACGTTATGGAATGTTGCAGTCAAGGGGGACTGCAATAGGTAGGGGGACCGCAACAGGTAGCGAGAGCTGCAACCATGCCAATGTCTCAAAAAACGATATATTTACTTTCCCTGTGCGACTTATAGAATCGGAGATACGGCCGCTTGATTGCCAGAAGACCGACGACTTTAATCTTGCGAAGTCGAATTACGCGCCATATTCAAGAGGACATAATTACTTACGGATTACAACCTAAAACTCCTGGGCTAAGACCCGCCTATGCCTTTTTCATAATGAAGCCGGCTTAGGACTTTTGGTATATTGTTCAGTACACTAAATAGAACCTGCCGATTTTTAGATTTACATTATTTATTTCTCGGTTTTGGTGAAATTTAATCTATGTCTGGGCCCTGGGCTATATTAGATATTCATAAAATTATGAACTTTATGTGAATATTAAAAGTTCGTTGCTAAATCGAGTTTGCATCAGGGGCGTGCGGTCCATGGTTGCAAGAGATGCATTGCTTCCCTTAAAATAACACAATTGCATACTTAAAATTGATGTGTCTGTATTAAACCGCATTATTTAAGACCCCTTTTGTATTTTTAATATAACATTCTAAAACATTGAAACTGATTTAATTATAACAGTTTTTACATCATAATTTATTATGCGCCGTATATGCATCCATGTTCCGGCAACGATTCACAAGGACCTCATGTCCGAGTAAACGCGACTGTGTCGGCATGTGGTGCAGCCTGATCAAGTGGTAGTGATGATTGTTGTTTGGTGTGTTTTTGATACGCAAAGCATTTTCATTTTACCATTAGCTGAAAAACTTGCTAATATTAATAAATGTAGGCTAAACCCTAGTATGAAAACCTTAATAACAAAAATCAAATTTTAACGTAAACTATTAAGCGGTTAATTGCTTCCTTCATTTGAAATATCACCGCACACCACTGCTTTGCTATTGTTAGTAATCACAACTGAAACAGACACAAGTAAACAAAACTGCTGTATAAATATCAACTAATTCTGACAAATACTTAGTTTATATTGGAAAACAGTACAATAATTAGTGAAAATGAGAATGAATTGCCCTCAATGGTACCGCTCGGTCCCCTCTTATCAAGGCCACGTCTTTTGCCAAGAATATTGGCGAAATGCCTGCCCCGCCGATTTAAATTAGTTATGTGGCAAGAATTGCTTCAGTTTTAAAATTAGTAATTTAGCAAGAACTTAATTGATAACTGAATTTAGCATGAATAATTGATAATTTGTAAACAATGCTTTTTCTATGCGGTTTGAATGTTTTTCATAGAGAGAAATATATTTATTCAATTAATTATGCTATTACGAGTATATTTAGTAGCTTCAACGGCACTATGCCGTGGTTGCTTTATATGCCAATATTCTTAGCTAGAGATGTGACATCAATAAGAAAGGGCCGAGCGGTACTATCGCTGTTTACCCCTAATATCTATGGACGAGTCACTCTCATTTATATCCGAAACCGAGTATATCTCAATTCTAAAATGTACGATTTTTTAAAAGTAATTTCAAATTATAAAATATAATTTTAATTTTAAAACACGTTAAAATTTGAGCGCCCCGTTAAAATCTAACTGTATGATCATTCTATTAATTGTATTGGTTTTTTTGTCAATTAATACCATACCGGAGCCCAATATATTTTTTCTTATGCAAACTGTTCAAAGTTAGATCCAGAAGTAGTAGTGTTGGTGTTTTAACAGCGTAATGCATTATAAAAAAAAATACGCAATACACTTTATAGAAAATCGCAGACAGGCGATATTTCCGTTGTATCTTTTGTATGTCAATAACAAGATAAGAAATGTGAAGCAATTGGGTTAAACCTCTCGACGGTGCCGATGCCGGTGCTTCCTATTGCTCCTTAAATGGGTTATTATCAAATATTATTTGTCTGTTTCGTGATAAATGATCTATATCTTTGCGATCGGTAATTCACTATCAATTATTATTCTACAAAATTGTGTTCAAGTGAGATGATCACACATGATGATCAATTTCAACCATTTTCGGATATCATGGATATCATAGATATATCAGGGTTTTTTTCCATTTCCCGATATCCATTTTAAAGCAGTTACTATGTATGTTTGGTCAAATAATACAAATAATACCTGGAAATTTAATTATAACCACCAAAGCAACATTAAGGAACATTTATGTTTCTGTTGAGTGTTTCATAAAATCTTCTAGTAAGTTCCAATAAGTTGCTTATTGTTGCGCAATAAATAAATGCAAAATTACTTGGTGGTTCCGTTCAAAGCGGTAAGCATCCAAGGAACGGTGGAACACTCGGAATCAAATCGAATTGGGAACTTTTTGTTACGGCAGTGTCTATATATAGTCTTTTTCCGAAACAAACATCGGCTGTGGTTTTGGTTTAGTTTTTTAGTGTGCACTATCTATGTAAGCTATGGTGTGTATGTGGAAGCTTTACGAGTATGTGCTTGTGTACTTATTCAGTATTTTAAAATTAAATGATTGTGTCGCTTCCATCTTACAAGTGGAGCAAACGACAAACGCATTGATTTACTTGAAACGTACATAACCCAGAAATACTTGTGGAATCTCAAGGACATAAAATATAAGTGCATTGCATGGGTATGCTGTGTGAAATAACTCGCGCATAGGAAGGAGAAGATTGAAAACATGACAGCCCAGGTTTTCAGCGAGAGAAAATGATCAATATAAGTAGTGGTTTTCTGAGTACTCTAAATCATGCTGATAATATTGGTTTTCTGATACCCAAATGGGTTTTCTGATACCCTTCGAGCCCTGGAAAGCCGATAACCAACACAATATGCTGATATTGCTTTGGTGTGGTACTGTGGTTCCAGAAATAAATAACAAAACATAAATATTGCTTTAATATCTCGAGACAGGTAGAGACATAAAGTTTCCTTGTGCTGCCTCAACTTCCATAATTATGAAATAAATTAATAGCAACATATGATAACAAAAAGTTCCTCGTTGTTCCTTTGGTTGATACGCACCTTTATAGTACTTGTACCTATAGACTCCTCGTAGTTTTTACGTAGGTAAGCTTGCAATCCGTTTGGCAATTCCTTTCCAGTGCTTTCTATTTGTTACTTCTATTATTTGAAAGTATTAATATTGGTGAAATTTCGCTGAAAACGGATGATTACAGTAAATATATAAATAAATTACGAAATAATTATAAAGATTTTCTTGACGCACGCGCAATCTGACGCTTACATTTTCTACAACTTTCTCATTCTTCTAATCATTAGGTATGTACCTACTAGGTATTGCCTGTGAACTGAATAAAAACAGCCTTAACAAGATATTGTAATATATTATTTAATCAGATTCTTTTTTAATGAAATTTTCTTCAGAATCAATAATACACGCAAGCACTACAAAATAATATTTCAATTGCATGCAATCATATATTATACTACACTGCTGCCAAAACTGCATTATTTTAACGTACCGAATATATTTTTTTAATAATACTGTGTTCTTCATTCACGTCCTATATGGCACCTTGAAAACAGCTCCTATGTCCTATATAGCCCCTTTAAAACAGCAAACTATCCAGAACATGTCATTACACAATAAAGAACATTCCCGTTAAAAGTGTGTCATTGTTGATGGACGTTGTCTCGTTAAGTTTTACACGAAATTGTAAAACCCCGTTGTTAAAATTAACAAAATAATTACAATTTTACGTACCTAATTAAAAATCAATAATATAGTTATTATTCAATTTGTTATTAGATAAAAATGAGTGACAACTAACTAGGTATTCATAATGAATTTCTGCATTAGTTCTATCACTATAGATGATTAACAAACAGTAAAGTTTTGGTTCACAAATTAGGAATTTTAACGCGGTGCCGGTGGTTGGTTATCTACGGTGTATATTATTTTATCTTCGGTCCTATGTACATAAATTATCCCATCAGGAGTATATAGTTTTTCCAATTTTAATTTTAAACATTATAAATTCAGCGTATCTATCAAGAGAGGTCTGTTGCTTGCTCCTCTCTACAATGATATACAGCAGATAGCGCCGCGTTATCAATGTAATGTATCCTCTCGTATATGAGATGTAGACGAGAAACCAGTAATGGATACAAGATGATGTTGGGAATGACCAGCTGTGAAATATATATATCCCAGGTTATTGGTATCCTTTTTATCGTTTTTTTAAAAATATCGGTGAATGTACAGGGTGTTCCATATCTCCTGAACAGCAACTAACTATTTTAATCGGAACACCCTATATATTTTTTGAAATTCGGAAATAGCGCAAAATCTTAAGTCAAAAACATGTTTCGCACTAGGGTGCGAAACCCTCAGATTTCGGAGATATTTACATTTTAGGAAGAAAAATGACAAATGGAAAGGTCTGGAAGGAGCTTTATAACTTTTTTCACACGGTATATCTAAATTTAATTTTTGACACAACGTAAGAACATAGAGTGGTCTAAGTTCTGCAATGAAAATAGAATCGAAAATAATATATAAAATGTTACATTTTCCATGCCACATTTAGCTAATTTCAAACTGCGAAAACTTTTTATTTTAATAAAACACCCCGTATTTTTTGCTGCCCAATTTTTGAGATATTTTCAATTTTTTTTCCAGTGAACAGATTTACCAGAATTTTGCTTAAAAATTACATATAAAATTAGCCTTGTACTTAAAGAACTAAAAACTGCTTTTAATTTAAAATGAACTATAACGTATTAAAATTAAATTTAAAATGAACTATAACGAGAACACAACACATTTTTGATAATAACTTTAATAACATAATAATAACATAACAATAACAAAAGAACAACAATGAGAACATAACTATAACTTTAATAACATAAACAATAACAATAAACCCTCTGTGAATCTATGAAAAATGTTTTTCTCAATAGTGGAAAGCACCAGCAACTGGTCTGTGGAGATTTGGATGAAGGATGAACCCACTTTCTGACCCATGCTTTTTACTTTTTAAATACAAATAGTACACATACAACAATTTTTCCTGACTGTTCATAGCGGAAACTGGTGGACAACTAAGCACAGTTTAGTGTCGTGTCGTGTATTTTATACGATCTCGCCGTTCGTTAGTTCGACGGTGCGTCCTTTGGTATGCACGGCTCCGTGCCGGAAACGGCCCACGGCGATAAGTAGTCTTACATACGAATATGCGTCCGGCGCGGCGGCGGATTTGGCGGATATAAACTTTGCATGTGTGCTTTACTATGAATCGAATCAGTATTAAAAAATTTATATGTAAATATATTTTCTATGTAAATATTTACATTTTCGAAAAGTAATGTCATTACTCATTTTCTTACTCATTATCATATTCAAAAGGATTTTTATGACCCTAAGGGAGAGGAGGGGCAATTGCACCCATTGTCCCTTTGGATTCCCCAATGGCAGGATTAGACAGAACGCTATACAGCACTCGTGAAGAAACGAATTCGTTCGCTTATGTGCTTTTGCGCTTATCTCAGGGTTACAAAAATTGTCACTAACTGATATGTTATTAGTGCAAGTTGTCTGCCAAATGTTCTTCTGAATTCATCTATAGTGGAGATAGAAATAAAAAAATAATTGTAGCCCAACTTTAGAGGGCTGTAACTTTGCGGGGAACTAAGAAAGGCGTTTTGAAAAAAAAATATGAAAAACCCCCTTAATTTTTCCTGAAAATTCACTTCTTGAAAACTTTGGCATCAATTTAGAAATGCCCTGTATATATACCTATAATAGCTGTCATGCATGTATTATTAATTATTTATTAATTAGAAATGTATTTAAACTTCAAGACAATGGAAGTAAATTAAGTATGTGTATCAATATTGTACCGTACTTTTAACGGTACTTACTTAATTATATGATACATATACCAATTATTGTTAATGAAGCTGACCATTTCCAAACATCCTGCATGATTTTTAAATAACTTTTCCTGGTACGTAACAAAAAAAAATTAAAATATTTAAATCCAATCAACATAATATTTCTTATCCAGCCAATCCTTCTGAACATAATGAAATTAAATGTTAGCCTTTCCAACAATCAAATCTAATTAAAATCTAAAACCTTCGCGGCCGATTGATTACTTGTCTTGCGTTATCTTCATAACAGAATTCAACGTGAAAAAATTTAGGTAATGAAATATCAAAAAACCCAAATACATAAGCTTATTCAAGCAAATACACAGTTGTTACAGTTAATAAAATACGGTAATGAAACATTTTGCCAGATAATAAAAAATCGGAGGATTATATTTTTATGTAATTTATTAATTAAATAAATTTGTCGGTCTTCAAAGATAACGGTATTCTGTAATGTCGTTGAGGTAATGTGGATTACGAATTATGACTCTCAGGGACATATCATCATATATCCTATCTATCCGTAGTCCTATCTAGGTAACATAATAATAGCCTGTGATTGCTTAGGTAATATATTATTATATAACAGGACCTTAGAATAATGAAAAATTGTAAAAACATTAAATAATACAATACTATAATAAATAATGCCGTAAAAATAAAAATAAATGTTAAAATTGATTTTTAAAATTATTATTTCAAATGTAAAATTACCGTTTTTTTCTTGACCTCTAGAAAAAGTAGGTATTTTCATATTTGAGCCAGAATTAATTACAGGAATATTGCCGTTTTTATCGAGAGGCCGTGACATGAGCTACCTTGCGAGTATTTTTTAGGAGTATTGTTTTTATAATGTATAAAACATTTCTGGTATGCTATAATTTACCAAGACAGTAGACAATAATAATAATAAATACTCGTTCTAGCAGACAGTTTGGGATAGTTTATGTTTAATATATTGTGCCCAATTATTACAATAGCATACTTTCACTAGTACATAGTACATAGTAAAACTTGTACATATAAATGTGTACATATAAATAGTGTACATATAAATGTGCCACAAGTTTGATTTCATTCATTTTTTCGCCATCTCGTACAGTTTCGGATTTCGGAGATATCCTATCTGAATTCGATAATTTTGAACAAAAAAACGTTCACGTTTTTTTTGCTTTATTTTATTCTGATATTGGTGTGTAAAATATAAATATTATAAATAATAATAATAATTTCAACTTAAATCAACCCAAAATTTCCGTACATTTTTCCCGTACCGTATCATCCCTATTCTTTTAATCAACACCAGAACAGCTTTATAAATATGTACTAAAATAAAAGTGTAGAAATAGAAATAACTTATCAAAAATAAATCTAAGATGAATATTTGTACCTATATATGTCTAGAACATTAGATAGTACACGGATTTTAGGCAAAATGTAGAATGGAAGAAAAAAAATATAATAAGCTGAAATGTCTTTAATAGTTAGCTTATGTGTGTAAAAATACAGATCAACTATTAAGGGGTAAGCCTCACCCCTATCTCACTCCCTTTAGGAACAACGCACTCGTTGTTTTTTTTCCATATATTTTAAACGCTTTAACGTAGGAAAAACACATATGTATAGGAAAAGGGCAAAATTCTCTACAAAAAGGTTCTGTCTTATATTCGATATTTCTATTACTTTTTATGTTATTAAATCGTAAACTGTAGGGTTAAACAAACATGAAAGTCTGACTATATTGATCGAACATAACACAGCCTGATAATATTGATAAAGTTGGTTTTTCGCGCAGCGTCACCATAAATTGCGTTTACAGTACCTTGTCGTATAATGACTAAATTCAATTGGTGTTTCCAATAATAAAACAAAGAAATACTGAATGGTTTAAACGTCGCATTTGACACATTCTACTTTACAATAATTATTACTTGGAATAAAATGAGGAATAGTGAGGAGAATTTTATTCATGGTACAGCTCCGGAAAAAGAATATGAGTGAGAATCAGACCAACCACCATATTAATATAAATGAATCGAATATTTTTCGCACATTGAACCTATAATTACAGGAATAAATATAAATAATGCTAGTGATACTATTCATATAAATTTTCGTTAAATTATGAATAATATTGTTCATGAAATTTGTTAATAAATAATAAATGTTTAATGTAAGAACTTTAATTTGTGCCTATTTGTTTTATTTCGCACTGTATAAAATTTCTATATTTCACACATTTTCTTTATTTTTCTCTTGTCAATAATGACATGTTTCGATTCTTGGCACTGTCAAATAAATGTCAGTTTAGGATATGGCATTATTGTATTTAGCTAAAACATAGAATATTACAAGGCTGGATAAATATTGTGTTTGCATCGAAGTTACCTACCCCTAAGTTTGCCGCCGATTAATGTAAACACCGTTAATAATCTGCAAACGACCTATAGGACATGTTTTATAGAAAATGTCACACCTCTACTTTAAAACCAATAATCTTTATTTAAAACATTACTTAAAAAAAACTTTAAAAAACTTTATTTAAAACTTTAAAACCTTTATTTTGTTTCGTTACCATGGCAACCTGAAAATTTTCCCGAAATTTTTTGGACGAGAGATGATAAGTGGAAATTTTTTGACAGTTGAGAAGGTAAACATATTATATTATATGATCTACACATTGCCATCTTATCTATTTTCTTTACAACCACTAAATGATGTACTTGTTAGTAATTCGACATATCTAGGATATAATATTTCAATTTATTATTCCCTATAAAGTTTAATTTAACATAAAATACAAATTGGACAATAGTAAAATATCAAGTTTGTTACGAATATTTTAAGAAAATTATCCCTCGTCACGCAGTGATAATTTTCAAAATATTCCTGTCCTCGAAAAGAAAAGAAATAATTTAAGCTCTTGTGATATTATAAGTTAAAATTTCACACCTCTAATTTAAAACCAATAAGATGCTTTAGTTTGACTGGTTACCATGGCATCCTGAAAATTTTCCAAAAATTTTTTCGGGGCGAGGTGACAAATAAGTGGACATTTTTTCACAGTTAAGAAGATATATTATTATGATCTACACATGGTCATCTTATCTAATTTCTTTACAACCACTAAATAATATACTTTTTATTAATACGACATATCTAGGATATAATATTTTTATTTATTATTCTCTACCTATAAAGTTTAATTTAACATAAAATACAAATTGCACTTTTGCAAAATGTCCAAGTTTAATTTAAATTTGGGGTGTGGAATTTTCTTACCGATTACCACACGAGCGTGAATTATTCCTGGAATTTCTTTTTGGGCACGAATATTTTAAGAAAATTTTCAAAATATTGACGACTTCAACAAAATTTTCGGATCGAGTTTCCGATATAATTTTAGCTCTTGTGATATTATAAGTGAAAATATAATTCTCAATATTGTTCAATGCCTCTATATTTGTCAACATCACATTTCCAAAATATTAATGAAAAACCAGCACCGTGTCACCGGGTGAAAAAGGGATGAAGCTCACCAGTTAGAGTTGGGAACTTTCTGATCCTGTATTCCTATCCCTATGTCGATTCAGAAAATATCAGCTTATTATATTTTTTTTTCTTCTATATTTGCTAATTTCAATTTCCGTATACTATTTAGATATCTCCCTACAAGTATAATGCAATGTAATGCACACCTGATAATAGAATCTGTTTAAATTATATTTTATGGTTAAAAAATGCAATTTTGATTAACTTTTGTGAAAAAACTGATTTTTTTTGATAGCTACTTTAACTGACGTTTCTTTTTGTTTCAGGTAAGCGTATCGCCCGACATATTATAACAAGTGACAGTAGTGACTACAAAGAAAAGTAAAAAAGGTGAATGTGAACAATTCATAATGTAAATCTTTCACGAATATTATAGACTTTTTAAAGTGACATAAATTAGTGTATAGACACAATGGCGCAGGATACGGTGGATGCAGCAATTTTTACCACTTGCGATAATAAAACCAAAGTGCCATACATCGAAACACTCAATAGTGAAATGCCCAACAAAGATTTGCAGAAGAGGCGAGGAAAACGTGTTTTCAAATCATTATTAAATAAACTAAGATGTAAAAAGTACGCCAGTGCTACTATATCGAAACCCGATCCCATGTATCGAGTGGCATATCTGGGCAATGTCGTTACTGGATGGGCTAAAGGTAAGACTGCTAAATCTAGAGTAATCATTTTTGGCTAATTGATATGGCATGCGATTGGACCAAATATCATTTTATTTTTATTCACTTAGCGCCCGTGAGCATATCATATACCTATACATATCTTATGCATGCATGCATATCTCGCAACTTGAAGGATTTCCAGACAATTCTGGTATATCACGCGATAATGAAATTTGGTCCGAGTCAGCGTGTAAATTGCAATGAGTATCACGTGACTGCTTTTTATGTTTCATAATGTGTAACTATACATTATTAGAAGACTAACTAATTAGATATGTATTATTTTTTAAATTTTGAATCTAAAAAATAACGACAAATACGAAAATGAATGTAACCGTAATAGTTATTTATGTATTAAGGACAAAAAAGTTTGAATGCCACATGCCCCTGTGTTAGCGCGAGGGCTAGAAAAGCGCCGTAGGATCATAAAAAATAGTTATGCCATAAATGCATACAAAACTTTATGCACGATTAATATATTAAATATTTAATAGTATATTATATACCGCAGGACTGAAGTAGCACTTTTAATCCCGAAGTTAAAGTTTATGGCCCGACCGTAGAGACGGCCATAATTTACCTGAGGGATTAAAAGTACTTCAGTCGCAAGGCATACACGATATTTTTCGTACTTCCGAAATTGAAAGGTATACATACTATAAAAAATACATAGAAACCTTTATTAGAAACACAGATAATTATTAAGCATAAAACGAGGCAAATAATGGGAGTCACCAATTGACAATTTCGTAACTATAGTAATGTTGCGTTGTGATAAGATTAATTTGGAGACATTGTCATTGTTAGTGTCATGACCTCGATTATGAGCGAAGAAATTTTTATCTGATATTGATAAAAGGGCAGCATTCACTCAGGAAATATTGGTCAATCCATCACTTACGTCGTTGACGCTGGGCTTCTCGAGAGAAAAACTTTATTTGGACGCGGCATCTGTGTAGGTATCATCTGCTAATGTTTAATGAGTTTATAAAAAATGTTTATTATCTAAATACCCCAATAAGCAGTACCTATGTAATGGTGTACTTTTTATATAGCACGTGTGTATTATTAACACTAATGATGTCTACGAAAAAATGTAATTATTAATCAACTATTTTACACGACGGTATATCATTATAAGTGCAGATGATAGTTTCTACTGTCTATTTCTAAAATCAATAACTATTAATGATGTGAATCGTGACATGTTACATCATTTAATGACGTCCATTATGTTAGCATTACCATATCGCAATTTTGCGATGCCAATACATGGATTAATTGTCGTTTTTCTATATCGTGAAAAGATAAAATTTGTAGCGCTTTATTTAAAAAAAATCATGGAACTTGACGTTGAAACTTGGCAAGAATAGGAAAACGACGACACGAATTATTGTTACAACTCTATTGTACTCTGTATACTCTGCTGGGTGAAAGTCAATTCTACTAAAGCTTAGAAAGGGGCACATTAAAAAAATTGTAAACCCTCGAAATTTCGACTTTAAAATACCTAGGAGCGAAAGCAAGAAAAACGAAATAAAACAGCTTTTAATACTATAAATAATAAATTTAAAATCTCAATTAGGTATCTTACACGCCTTAATTTTTTTTTGTACGTTTTTTCAATAGTTTAAATATGATATGCAAAATATGACGCCTTAAATCCCCATAATACATTTGATATAAATTATTAGTCTCGCGCGCTTTAATCGTTCCGCCGGTTTTATTCTGGTGCCGTTTTCCTAAGAAATAGGGATGCACAAATTTTCTAAAAGATCGATGTTGACATCATTTGATACATCGAAATCATAGAATTAATCCATTCCAAATTTCCGAGCCAATATTTATTGGGTTGTAAAATTTACATATGCAAAACAGTGCACAGTTAGTGCACATCATACGTACATACTTCCACAACTATTGAATTTTATTAAGTTAGGTAGGTAGGTACTATTTGTAACGTCGAAATATGAGACATAAAAAAATTCAAAGGATACGCACAATTGCCGCAATGGGTAATCGGGGCACTGGGCGGTATAACTTTTCATACAGCAAGCTAAAATCGTCACTATACCGCTTTCATTCAACAAGTTGTTATGTTATGTTGTTATGTTTTGATAGACTACTAATAACTAATCAATTTTAACAAAAAACCCATCAAAATAATACATAAGATAATACATAAGATTTCTAATTCCGCGCGATCAATATGAAGGATCTAAACAGCGATAAAATTGACCCGGCTCGAAACTAGCTATGACGTCACAGCTTACAACATTCGGTAAGCGTTGCGCCGGAAAGCTCCTGGTAGCCGACCGAATCGGTCTTCTCGTCGTTTGTAAATTGTAGGATGTGGCGTCACGACTTTAAAGCTGTTTGAAACGGTCGCTCGCGCGCGAGACTAATAATTTATA
This sequence comes from Tetropium fuscum, assembly GCA_964058915.1. Lineage (NCBI taxonomy): Eukaryota > Metazoa > Arthropoda > Insecta > Coleoptera > Cerambycidae > Tetropium > Tetropium fuscum. The sequence goes on along the minus strand of CAXKVY010018544.1, from coordinate 5,862 downwards.
AAATAATTTATTTTATAAATTTATAAAATTATTATTGGGAATTAAGGCGTCATATTTTGCATATCTTATTTTTCAGTATGGTAGAACATTTTTATGCAATTAAAAAATGGGAATGTTCCCTATTACGTATACCAAGAGTATATTTATATAGAAATTGTTTGTAATTATTTTTTAATGTGATAATAATTTAGCTATTAACGACAGTTTCCCATAGTTTATTACTATTAGCTTTGATAAGTTTAACATTTAACCAATTGTGGAGGTCAAAGAGGCCGGAAGTATATCTTCGTGGTTAGTATGGTTTATTTCTCTTGTTTTCTGCTGAGGTTCAGCAAGTTGAGCAATTTTCAAATAAAATTTCAAAAGCAATTTCCAGATTGGGCAAGCTTGGTCACTACGAAATGGAAAACTGGTCTGAATGCTTTGATATTTTTTAAATTGTTAATGACTGGTTTGATGTGTGTAACTCCTAAATTCCGCATCCAGAATCAAGATTCCAGATTCAAGGGACCGGGTTAAAGGTTTATGATTTACTTACATTTATTTTTTTCTTTTTAATGTTGTTTGTTCTTAAAGGTGATGTATCTTATCTTAGAATTTCAATTTTCCCACCCGTCACCCGCGCATCAATTTTCGCGCTTTATTCCAGCTTTAGTTAATTCATTTACATGAGGCATACTTTCTTCTATTTCCCCGTTTTGTGTTATTTGACAAATGTCACATGTTGAATGCATAATACCTAATCTAGGCTACATATTAATAAAACAAGTAGACACACACATTTCACACAACTAAATTTTGTAAGAAATCTATGAAAAGTATTGGCCTATTTTTTATTGACCGCAACTGTACATTGTCTTGT